>OZ035837.1:34348928-34818928 GCA_964034765.1 Knipowitschia caucasica | reverse complement strand
TTTTCCGCAGCTGCCCCCCCTGCAGCCAGCCAGAATAACCTGTGTGTCTGACAGAGCTGCAGCGGTGTGTGTGTTTACGGTTCACTGGTTTGGCCCTGGCGCAGTTGGAGGAGGCGGGCATAAGCACTCGATCAATTGAGCGTGAATGAGCGGAGCACAGAGATGGCACATTGTAGATGAGCAGTTTGGCTATTTGCCTTGACATCACCGGCAGATAATGGTTGGGTGCCATGGCTGACTTTAGCTCCGGCAGCGTGTTGGCCGCAGCAGTCTTTCTCCAGTGTAAACAACAACTTAGATGCATTTTTTGAGTGTGTAAGCATTTATTTTGTCACGGATCGTGTCTGTGTTTGCGTCTTCTGTGAGTGAGTTTGACCAAAACGCCCAATTTCCTCAACCCTAACCCTAGTATTTATGTATTTATTATTATTATTATTATTATTATTAACAAAATACCAAAATAATCCAGCAAGTAGAATTCCATGAAAAAAAGAGGGAAAGCCCGAGGACTACAACAGGACCAAATCAAGACAACCCCAAACAAGATAAAGTTTAATATTAAGATCGGAGAAGAGTTACAGGTGAGTTACAGGCAACTAACAACTGTAAATGAACGCAGCTCTATACGAAACAACTCTACACTAAACTCTCTACTAAATAAAATCTAAATAAAATGAATATCTAAAATCTAAATAAAAAATCTCTTTAGCATGAGAAGGAAGCAGTCTATAATCTGTAATAGTCTGTGCCTGGTCATGCACCGACTTACTCATGTTATTATGTTTGTTTTAATGTAAACTGGAATGACTGTGAATGCCCAAATGACAATAAATGAAATGAAATAATAAGAAGCAAAAAATACAAGGAAAAAGGAGCAAAGATGCATAACTCTGGAAACCCCTTTTACTGCATGAATCTTTGAACTTTTCTGTTTTGTGGCAAACCTCATGTGTGCGCCCTTGTCTTCGGTTCACCTCCTAACGCAGACATTATTTCTGCTCTGGTCCACTCTTTTATGCGTTCAGTCTGATGGGACAAACCACTCGGAGCTGCCTCAGGCTCTGTGAATTGGACACATTTTGTTTTTGTGTTTTGGGAATTTGACTTCATACTTCTCTTGCGACTAGTGTCATCCTCAGTGATGGATATTCTCTTCCTTTGAATTCCAGGTAATTAGAACCATGAGGTAGAATTCTCACCTATTGTGACACCTGCACGTCACAAACGACCCCTGGAGCTTACAGTGCTAACAGACTGTGTGCCTGATAACAATGTGATAAGCAACTTTTTCACTTCAGCGCCTGCAATATTCGTTGAACACATTTGATTTGTGAACACCACGCAGTTTACCCTTTCAGCAAAATTATGTAAATTCTATGCTATGTATCTGTATATATTTGACTGCATTAAGGGCAAGTAATTGAGATACATAGTTCAATTACTTGCCCTGTCCATAAATGACGGCAACGCAGCGGCGATTGCACCTGTACCATGGTTTATTTTGGAGCCCCTTCAGATCGAAGAAAACAAGGCTTTTTATGATTTGAAACATGTGGTCAGAACTGAGACATCATCAGAGATATATAGTAGGTCCCAGTTCGTTTTGTCGCCTTTCACGCGTGAATAGCACGAGACTCACGTGTGAAACACGCGTCTTTTATTTATTTTTTCCCAGTGATGCTGCAATGACCCAAACAACCACCAGATGGCACTTGTGAGCAGGGTTGGGAACAATGGCTTCTCACCGCTCTTTGTTCTCTCTTCACCATTTCTGTTTTTCTAAAACATACTTAGTAATTAGGCCAACACATTTAAAATAGTTGCTAGACTGTAGTAAACTTGTAAAACGCGCTGGGTGTCACACATGGCTGGGGGTATTAACGCACGGGTTGCCACTATTCATTCTATAAAAAGTCCACTTAAATTTTTAATGTAGTCCATTTAAACTTAAATGTCAGACATACATCCATGCGTTTAGCGGCAGAGGAGGGGGCAGCCACAGACGCTTCTCCCCTCGCTCCTCTGATCAGAATGAGAGGAAAACTCCTGTTGAAAATCAAAGTCACCTGATGAGCACAGGCTCTTCTGTCTTTAGGACAGATAGATTTCAGATGGAAATTGCTACTCAAAAGGCGCTCTTAGACGCTGCTGTTGTAGCGAGGGCTGACGCAGCCTCATGCCGCTCCCGATCTTGGCGGAGTTTTTGAAGTGTACAGTAACTCTACCGAATACAATTACTCAAAATGAGTATTCTAACAATTTGAAAGTTATACCAAATATACCACTTACTTTGAAATAGCATTCAGTAGCGACACTTTTAAACATAAAACACATTCTCACGATATTGCTAATACAAATTTATGATGGGGGAAAACTTTCTTTCTCCGTGTTTTACAAATATAATGGAGTTGGCTGATGAATGTCGGCTTAGTTTAAAGTAGAACAGTTCAGTCTAACTTTAGACTCAATTGTGTAATTGTCACTGCAGTGACTTGAGCTGCTACAGAGACATTTGAGCTCAATGACCGCTATGAACGGTTTGATGTCTCTGTTAAACAACATTCAATATTTTATACTTTGCTGCAGACTGTAAATGTTTTTCCTTCACTGAAGCAATTATTGCTCTGCTAATGTTTGCACTTAGTTTGCATTTTTAAAGGCCAACAAAAGGCAACGTAACGCTGCCCCATTCATTATGATTAGTCAATTGAAAAACTAAACAATATATCCAAAATCCCATCTGCTAAAATCTTAGTTACTAATATGTCAATAAAATGAAACCATACATTTTAATCTGGCGCAATCCATTATTTTTATTCCGTTGCCCAAAATATAGGCAATTTTGGTCATTTTTATGAACAACATGTTCAGAACATTTTCTTTCTTAAAGCTGCGTAGGATCTGAACTGTATTGAACTAGATTGACCAGGGCTCGAGTCCACAGGAATGTCGAAAATCCAGTTTATCTTCACATATGCAAAACATCTGATCTTGTGATTGGGACGGTACCGGGAAAAAAACACCGGGAGTGGGCGGCAGGGGGAGGGAGGGTGTGTGTGTAAAAATCCAAGCCCACTCCCCAAGATAAATAGGTGTTCAACCGATGGCCCCACGGGCCAAGGGATGTCCACGTTAGCCTACTATTAGCCTACTATTGTTAGGATTTCTATATCCAGTGTTTTGTCAAGGTGCCAATTGCTAATTTAATAAACATTTCCTCCAATGATAAAACTGAATGGATCTTGTTTGATGAGTATTGTGATGTATTCCATTGATTGCACACCAGCGCACTGAGCCAAAATGCGTCAGCGTCTCTCTCTCTCTCTCTCGCTCTTTCTCTTATTTACATCACGCCGTCCAGAGTGTTTGATAATGGGATTTATTTTAACCAATACTATTAAAACTTTGCTCAGCCAAACAGTAAATACAAGGAGAAGACCTCACTAAAAGATCACGAGAGGCAGATCGCTTTCAGAATGTCTTTATTTTCAAATTGGCATAGAATTCTATATTGACAATACATAATTATTTTAAATATATACGTTAATGCAATTTAATTATAAAGATTAACATTAGTACAAAATATGTATATGTTGTCTCTGCAACATAGAGGCTATCTACTGTATCTATCTCGAACACAGTTAATGATATAGTTGAGCTGTCTGATGATCTGAATGACTGACAAAAGCAGTGAAAATAATGGGGGTTGTGGCACAGTCTTGTTTGTCAAACGGTCGCTATTGTAAAACACACAACTCACACTGAGAGAGGGATTCAGATTGCAGACATCACTTAAGTCCAAACTTTAGCAGGACTTCTCTTGTACTGCTTTTGTAATGAGCTCATACACATGAGGAAAAGGCCAACAAAAGGCGACGTAACGCCGCCCCGCGCGTGTGATGCATTGTTTACTTTTCACTCCACAAACCCAGCGTCACTCTATCTAACCATAAAACCGTTTTACAACATATCTCTCTCTCTCTCTGTCTCTCTGTGTCTCTCTCTCTCTCTGTCTCTCTGTGTCTCTCTCTCTCTCTCTCTGTCTCTCTGTGTCTCTCTCTCTCTCTCTCTCTCTCTCTCTCTCTCTCTCTCTCTCTCTCTCTCTCTCTCTCTCTCTCTCTCTCTCTCTCTCTCTCTCTTTCTCTTTCTCTCTCTCTTTCTCTCTCTTTCTCTTTCTCTCTCTCTTTCTCTCTCTCTTTCTCTCTCTCTTTCTCTCTCTCTCTCTCTCTCTCTCTCTCTCTCTCTCTCTCTCTCTCTCTCTCTCTCAGGTGAGTGTAGCGCAGACCAGTGCACGTGGAGCTTGATAAACATGTAAACTTTAAATACAATTGGAATTCAACTCCACAATCAGCACCACCCAAACTGCAGGAATAAAAATGCCAATTTTACAACATGACATTTCCTTTTGACAAGGAAAGAAGATATCAAGCTGATAACGTTACGTAATTGCACACTGTAAATGACTCATGCTTCAGATATAGATATTGCAGTGACATTGTGGTCGGAACACTAGAAGAAGGACCTTTATTTGTCCCACAATAGGGACATTTCAGTTTGATACATACATACATACATACATACATATACACACACACATCAAGGCAAGCAGCAAACATCACTTCCGCGCTCCTTATAGGCAAAGTGGGTTAAGTGTCTTGCCCGAGGACACAACAGCAGACATCAGTGGGAGTCGGTGGAGAAGGTCTCGTGGTGGGCTCTACCAACTGAGCCACTGTCGCCCTATACGTACAATAGGATACAATACAATTAATTCTTGTATAGCCCTAAATCAGTCGTCTCAGAGGACTTAAGAAAACAATTGAAATCACCGACACAGATCAGAGATTCAACAGTTAAGACAAAAAATACAAAATAAAAACAAATGCGTTCAGTTGTTTAGATAATAAAGTTTAGCAGTCATACAGATATTACAGGGGTCCACAGTACACAATATTCAGGTCAGGAATCACAGCCCTTGTAACACCATTTTGGGTTCGGATGCACTTCAGCATTATTCTGACAATCAACTGTGTGGCTGTTTATTCAGGACATCTTTTAGCCACTCATATTTCCCATTGTGATTAAGAGTTACGCAACAAATTCATATTATTCCCTAGTTCTATCATATCCATTTAACACATTTCCTATTTTCTAGTGATTCATTTAACAAGAACCATTTTGAGTCCAGAATGAACTCACTTTAAAACTCATTCCATGTGTTTTTTTGTTTTTTTCTTTGACCGAGACAACAAATCAGCCCCATTACTCCTCCGATGTCTCTCTGGAACATTAGCCTGAGAGCAGCAGCCTTTGTATTCGCAGCTCCTGTTTGTCTACACTCTCTAACACAAGCGTTTATGTATAAAGCTGTGACATTATCGACTGTTAACGATGAATAGATTCTGTTTTTCACTTTCAAGCCCAACTGCTCTGTCGTTGTGTGAGGATGTGGGGGGTCCCGAGCAGCTTCGGTCTTTCTTTAGTCATTAAACTGCTTTGTATTTTTAATAAACAGGTTTTTGACTACTGTTTCTTTTTTAATTCCATAATTTTACCTGTATAATTATCATACGGGTCTGGGGTTTTCTAGCCACATTTCCGCCAACTTTATGAATACAAATAAACAAAACAAAGCAGAAATTCTTACACGAGCCAGAATTGAAAAGCTTGCATAGTGCATTTGCAAATACAGATATGTGCTATTATGATGTGTGATATTTGAACGAGATATTTAAGGTTAACATTTTCTGTTTGCTCAGTAAAGTTGATTCAAAAGGAAGATTTTTGTGTGCAATTAAAATAAGGTTTTACCCAATTTTGAGCAAATACTTTCAAATTCTGGGGAGATAGGTGTTTGCAAACCTTCCTGGTCATTGGGAAACCATGTGACATATTTAGTTACCACTGTTTATCTAATTTCAAGTATTTGACTATTCTTGGGTTTCATTAAACTGGCCAGTAGGGGGCAAATGAGCAGAGATGGGACAACTCACTTTTGCTCCCATTGAAAACCATGTAAAGTCTGTTTTGGAGTCAAAAGGCTCTCCTCCTGTGCGCTGTACGGTTGTTGTAACAGTCTTAATCGGGGACACTCAATTCTAAGATAGTACTAAAAAAGAAATCTCAAAAGAGTCTTGATTTTGCTGTGTTTCATTGGGGTGGCCTGCAGGGGGCGCTTATCTGGGAAAGCCTTGATCCACCGCCCGCCTCATTCCAGTGATTTTTTTCAAAGTGTTCTCCTTTATATGAGACCACAGTTGGAACATGAACAAACTCTCTCTATTTGTGCGGTTGCTACAAGCGTACACCGCACAAAAAGATGGCATTTTGACAGTGCTTCTTCTTCTACTATATCTCTGTGTATAAACCCGGCAGACTGCACCGCCAGGATACGTCACGTCCTGTCCTACGTTTGTTATTCGCGCCACTGCCCTGACGTCATATGAAACCCAAGAATTTGTAGTTTTGGACAAAGCTATATTTTTATTAACAAAATGTATAGTTAAGCAGAAATCAGAGTAAACGGAAACTATTGACGTATAAGTGTAATAAACAACATTCAACAGTGTGTGTGTGATTTGATTTTCTTCTTGGGCGAATGCTTCATGTAGTAGAGTAGATAATCCGACAGCTCTGAGAGGATTCATATTTCTCTGTGTCACAGGTGTCAGTGGTACATCAAGGCCAAGATGACCGCAGAGGACAAGAGGAGGGCCAGCTACCAGAACGGCCTGGGTAAGTCTGAATATACAGTGAAATGATCCAAACTTAAAGCTGGGGTACCTACCTTTCCAACCACAGCCATGGATCTGTGTCGTGCAATCCACAAATCCGCCCAATTGTTTCTTAATCTCAACATTTTGGTTCTGTCTCTAGCTTTCATGTGTTTTTTTTTGGCCTGTGTCACATGTAAAGGTGATAAAAACTAGTTCGACTGCAGGTCATCTGGACAAAAGCACACAGAGATTAGGCCGAAGTTGTCATTCTTAGATTTTTTTTTTCTGAATTTTTTTGTTATTTAGATATAATTGTAAATTATCTTATCTAATGCATTTGAATTGTCTTGTGCTGCCGTTTGTATGAACCGTTCTGTACAAATCAACTTGCCTTAAGACCAAATCTCACAGGAATACATATACTGTACACTTCTCCAAATTTATAATAAAATGTATACTCATTTTGGTCAACTACAATTCCAAAAAGCAGAACAACAAACGTGTAAAGTTAAAATTGTGATCAACACTTTGAAAGTTCTAATTTGTTCTTGTGAAGCCGGTCTTGTGTCTCCTCCAAACGAGAAGGTGTGGGAAGTCTGAAATGTCAAGTACAATTTTCAATCTCTTTCTTTCATTCTACTTTTATCTTTTACTTAAAGACCTTATGACGGGTTTGATTTATTTAGAAATACAGTTTTAATACCATTTTATATTAGAAGAGAACTACTAAAGGTTTCAAAATCAGTTGTTGTTTTTTTTGTCTGATCCCCCCAAATCGAAATAACCCCATAGCAACGCCCTTAGAAACGAAAAAACTTCACAGCCCTTGGTGACGTCAGAACGGGTACGTTTCAACGCTGTAAGTTGTTTACAATTTGGTATTCGTTCTTTTTTCGCGGATATTCAAGATGACAAGGCCGTGTACAGCGAGTCTAAGATAACTACTAGAATGTATCATTTCGTTGTCACTGAGATAGTCCAGTGGTTGTGTCGATGGACTGTCAATCCAGATACTTGGGTTAAAATCCCACATCGGGCACTTTTTCACACTCAAAACGGCAATTTATGTGTAGTGAGCAATTGTCACCTGTAGAGGGCAGTATTGTGTTGGGCATCAGTGGAGAGAAGAGAGAAAAGGCAGTCCTGTGGCATAGATCCATGGTTTTCAATGCATGGACGTAACCCGCTATGACGTCACACACAGGTTAGAGCATAGACAACTTAAATTCATGAAAAACACGTTCTTTTTATAAAATATAGGATTTTTTTTGCCGGAATCTCTTTCAAATTGACATTGTCATGCAATTTTGATATCCACTATTTTTTTTTAAAAAACCCGTCATAAGGTCTTTAATTTCAACAAGCTACTTTTAAAACTAGTCGCTCGGGGAAGATTGCTGTCAAGTAAAATGAGAACATGAGCGTAAATCGCGGCGGCTGGAGTGAGTTGAGCGGTAAGGTAATGCAGGAGTGTACAGTGGGTGGGCACACGCACACACGGCGGCAGGTAAGAAAATAGACTTTTGGTTTAAATGAGCTTTTGAAGGTTTCTAACAAAGTGCAGCGGTAGTAGAGTATTGCCGTTTGAAGCAGAGGCGTGTGGGAGATAGAGCAGGGAGGTCCTCAGGGAGAGAACGGAGAGGCCCAATGCATCAGAGAAAAGATATTGAGGTTTTCTGTGTGTGATATAGTATTGATTGGTGAGAGGAGGGTAGTGTCTGTGTCTGGTCCAGAGTTCACACCCAGAGACAGGCAGGTCAGGGGTCAGGGGAGGAGCAGGTAGATTGTTATTGTACAGAGACAGAAGATGTGCCTTTGTTAGTGTAGTGGAGTCACGATGTCGAGTTCCAGAAGAACATCTAATATTCCATCTGTCTATCGGGAGCCGTGAAAACAATATTTTGGACTTTGAATTTGAATCAATCAAAATTATTACAAACCTTTTAACTTTATAACTACAGTACATTATATAAACTGAAAATGGAAGAAAAAATAGATGAAGTTGGTGAAAAGATATCATGTTTACTTTGAGTGATAATTGTTTTCAGTTTTAGTCTTGGTGTCTCAATACAAATGTTGCAGAACTGTAGATTAGAGAAGCAAACACAAGGAAGCAGTAATAAAACACATACAGTAATTTAACCAGCAGTGTCCATAAACCACCTCCTCCTGAGCCAAAAACACTTGGTTCGATATAGACTTGATTTTAATAAAAAAGGATCAGCATCTTTTCTGAGGGCCTTGGATCTGAACTGTTGAAGAAATTGGATACTGTTGGATAATACTTTCAATTGGCCAAACGTGAGAGAATTCAAGCTCAGACTGTAGGATACATCAAACTTGACAAACGTGACGCACTTAAACATCTGTCCTCTGATGTAAAAGTTATATTTTGTTACAACTGTACTTAGTGTTCTGATCCAAACTACGCACATGTTTTAACTTTTCATCTTTCCAGCTGCAAAGAACCATGTTGTCCTCTGCGCTGAGCGTGAGAAAAGTTATCGGACTTCAGCTCTGGATCTACACATATTTGCCTCCACGCTCATAATCGATCGCTGTAGAAAGCTTCTGCGTTAAAATGAATTTGTCCCACCTGTTACTGGAGTGTGGTTTATTTGTTTGTGTAATGTCCAGAGACAAACCGTGGAGGAGGATACGGCTCTGCAAAAGTTGATGTAGAGAAAACATTTCAATCAATTCAGATAAATGAGAATGCTTGAAAACGGTACAAAAAATACTAATGGGTTGGGGAAAAGGTATTGATGGCCACTCTGCTATGGCCAAATAAGTCATTTGAGCAGTTCTCTTGCCTCTTTGCCTAATGCAAAACACCTTATCTAAATGTAAATCAGACAGAAAGGGCTAAAGAGTGGATAGAAGCATATGAAGGGCACAACCAGCCTCTTTATGCAATGGAGCTACTACCAACTCTGTTCTGACCCTTTTGTCATGGTTTTGTCATGGTTTTGTCATGGTGTGGATTTGGTTTTTGTTTTACTTCCTGTCTTGTTCTCCTGTGGATTGTCTGCCCCGCCCTGATGTCTTTCATGTGTCTATATATACAGTGCCTTGCGAAAGTATTCGGCCCCCTTGAACCTTTCAACATTTCGCCACATTTCAGGCTTCAAACATAAACATATAAAAAATATTTTTTTTGTCAAAAATCAACAAGTGGGACACAATCGTGAACTGGAACAAAATTTATTGGATAATTAAAACTCTTTTAACAAATAAAAACTGAAAAGTGGGGCGTGCAATATTATTCGGCCCCTTTACTTTCAGTGCAGCAAACTCACTCCAGAAGTTCAGTGAGGATCTTTGGTCGCTTGGGGTATGTCTCTATCAGTTTTGCACATCGAGAGACTGGAATTCTTACCCATTCTTCCTTGCAAAACAGCTCGAGCTCAGTGAGGTTGGATGGAGAGCGTTTGTGAACAGCAGTCTTCAGCTCTTTCCACAGATTCTTGATTGGATTCAGGTCTGGACTTTGACTTGGCCATTCTAACACCTGGATACGTCTATTTGTGAACCATTCCATTGTAGATTTGGCTTTATGTTTTGGATCATTGTCCTGTTGGAAGATAAATCTCCGACGCAGTCTCAGGTCTTTTGCAGACTCCAACAGGTTTTCTTCCAGAATGGTCTTGTATTTGGCTCCATCCATCTTCCCATCAATTTTAGCCATCTTCCCTGTCCCTGCTGAAGAAAAGAAGGCCCAAACCATGATGCTGCCACCACCATGTTTGACAGTGGGGATGGTGTGTTCAGGGTGATGAGCTGTGTTGCTTTTACGCCAAACATATCGTTTTGCATTGTTGCCAAAAAGTTCGAATTTGGTTTCATCTGACCAGAGCACCTTCTTCCACATGTTTGGTGTGTCTCCCAGGTGGCTTGTGGCAAACTTTAAACAAGACTTTTTATGGATATCTTTGAGAAATGGCTTTCTTCTTGCCACTCTTCCATAAAGGCCAGATTTGTGCAGTGCACGACTGATTGTTGTCCTATGGACAGACTCTCCCACCTCAGCTGTAGTTATCTGCAGTTCATCCAGAGTGATCATGGGCCTCTTGGCTGCATCTCTGATCAGTCTTCTCCTTGTTTGAGATGAAAGTTCGGGTCTTGGTAGATTTGCAGTGGTCTGATACTCCTTCCAGTTCAATATAATTGCTTCGCCGGTGCTCCTTGAGATGTTTAAAGCTTGGGAAATCTTTTTGTATCCAAATCCGGCTTTAAACTTCTCCACAACAGTATCTCGGACCTGCCTGGTGTGTTCCTTTGTCTTCATGGTTCTCTCTGTGCTTTAAACAGAACCCTGAGACTATCAAAGAGCAGGTGCATTTATACGGAGACTTGATTACACACAGGTGCATTCTATTTATCATCATCAGTCATTTAGGACAACATTGGATCATTCAAAGATCCTCACTGAACTTCTGGACTGAGTTTGCTGCACTGAAAGTAAAGGGGCCGAATAATATTGCACGCCCCACTTTTCAGTTTTTTATTTGTTAAAAAAGTTTAAATTATCCAATAAATTTCGTTCCACTTCACGATTGTGTCCCACTTGTTGTTGATTCATGACAAAAAATTAAAATTGTATATATTTATGTTTGAAGCCTGAAATGTGGCGAAATGTTGAAAGGTTCAAGGGGGCCGAATACTTTTGCAAGGCACTGTATGTACCTGTGCTCCTCTCTTCTTGTTGCTGGTCCACTGTCTTTGCTTGTGTAGCTTTCCTAGTTCCTGCGTTTCTTTTGTATTTTTGACTTATGATTTTACCTTGGACTTTTATTTATCATCTTCATCTGCATTCCTGTTTTTTTGGTTCTTTCTTTGTTTCACCTTGTGACAGGTTTAAGTTTCATTTTGTATTTTTTCAACCCCTATCTCTTCTCTAGTTCCACTTCCTGTTTGTTTGCCTGCTCTCATGTGTATCACCTGTGTCTCATTGTGTTTTTCATGTTTGCCTTCGTCCCCTGTTTAGTTATTTTAGTTGCTTTTATTAAATTACTTACTCATTTAATCTATCCATGTGACACCTTTATTTTCTTATAACTTAACACTCCCAGAATATATCTGATCCAATTTGTGAAGTTCTACAGTCTTAGATTTTTTTTTTTTTAAATTCGGCTTTTATTGTTAATACATGCTAAAACTGGTTAACATAAATTAAATGTAGCTAACTAAATGCTAACCGCTGCATGTAAACAGTGTGTTGCTATGGTGACTATCACTCGCTCCAAGCTGAGATTGCTCTGAATCTCAAACCAGTCTAGGATCGATATCATTTCATAAACTTATCAACATCGAAATCATTTACATTTAGATACAGAAGTTATGAAGATCAAAAACGTGCATAAGGTCTGAGGAATTCTCGTGTTAAAGAAATAAATGTACATACATGCAGACAAAACATATACAGGGATTTCCTTCAATTTATGACTTGTTTTGGTAAATAAAAAAGTATATCTTGTATAAAACTGCAGCCATTACAATCAACATGTATTGGGTAAAAGACGTAATCCAAGCCAAGTTCTGTGTTGACATTTCTCGGAGTGTGTCGTCTCTGATGGAAAATTAAAATAACATAATTGCATTTGGCTTCGTCTCTGGCTCCTTCCCTAAAGTGCTGTTTTTGGCCCATTAAGTAACATCACCAGCACTGTTTGGAAAAAGAAGCCGCAATTTGTCACTCTGGCTCTGGACAAATTTTTGGATATGTTGTATTTGCTATAGGTTTACCTGCTCGTGTCAGGAAGAAGGAGGACGGCAAGATGGCTCAAACAGAAGTAATATCTCAACGTTGGTGGTCAAAACAACTTAAAAGCCTCGAATATCTTTTGTTGAGCAAGAGAAATAGCTTAATTTTCATGTTTTTTGGGGAAATCTGCATCCGAAAAACACAAATAAAATATAATCAATTAATTCAAAGATGTATGAACTCATCTTTCTAGTTTTTCCAATGTATTTGATTGAATAAGAAAATGACAGCGCTGTATATGAATTGCGTGGCTGTTGGTTCATGTGTTATGTATTTTTTAATGTAACTTTGGGAAAAATGGACGAATCACATCACAAGGTCAATCCTAAAATAAATGATGCAGATGTATGAAAAAGGACATTTAACTGTAACCTGCCACGTTAAAGTTTACTCATAGTATCAAAAATCTTACACCACTTTTAAGGTGGAACTTTTCTCCATGGAGATAGAAGCGTAACAGTATTTTCAACACCACAACAGAACATCAGTGATGGTGGGCGGTGAAGGCGGTGAAGAATTACACTTACAAGTAGTTTCACTTTGTTTTAACTCTATCTGAGCTATTATAAGGTTGTTTTTCAGCGTTTCAAAAAGACCTGGTTTTTGTAGTTGTGTAAAAAATCCAGGAGGCCCTAGAGTGCCCTCAAATAGTCAAGAATCAAGATTTTTTTTGCCATTTGCAGTAAAACTACATTGGAATAACTGTGCAAGACCCCAGTGTGCACCCAATCTTAAAAGGGGCGGGCTTATGTGGGCAGGTACAGCTGTGGGCAATTGGGCAGAATATATTGGGTTACGTCTCGTTTGGGGAGTTCCATTTGTTTGTGTTATGTTCTTATGAAGTTAACATTTGCTTTCTGTAAAGTTCCATTCTTTGGCCTGTTTGTGTTTATGACCAACAAACCATTTTTTGGAAGATTTGAGCCTTTGTCTTGGTTCTTTACTGCTTGGTCCCTAACAGAGTCAAATCAGATATATTCCGAAATCCCATAACCACATTGTATCCATGGATAAAGATTCATTCATTCAGATTCGACATATCTACGGTGTCTTGCATAAGCAGCCTACACCACGTCATTGAACCAGTTTATTGTGTATATATACAGTATGTAGGATTTAAGTATCAACGTTCTCACATCTGACACTTTCAATGTGTTAAATATATCATTAGTATTTTGGCTTATATAACGCCTTTCACAGACCAGAGTCACAAAGCGCTTTACAACTGAGGCCATTTGTCTCTCCCTCCACACAGAGATGGGAGCGAGGTTGCCAGACAGGAGGTGCAGGCCAGACCTACTGTACAGGTTTTTTAGTGTTAGGCAAAAACGAAGCGCCCGGAGGAAACCAACGCAGACACGGGGAGAACATGCAACCGGTATTGGAACCCCGGGAGCTTCTTGCCGAGAAGCGAGAGTGCTATCCATCAACTCATATTTGTATACAAATTTTGAATGGTATAAGGGTCAAGTACTAAATTACAAGCACTGGTTCTCCATTAGTGGTGTGAGGGTAAGTGTGGATTTCATTTGGGATGGTTCTTGGTTCTACTGTTGTACGGCTGAAAAGATCTAAAAGCATCACCGATAATATTGATGTTGTTGTGTGCAACGCTGAGTCACGAGTCTCACCTGCCAAACTTCACTTGTGCCGACGTTGTGGCTTTGTGGAATTGAACCAATAAACAAATCTGGATCTAGCTCATTACAACCTCTCATAAGAGCATCGTAAAGCGCTTTGTGTTACCTTGGTCTGTGAAATGCGCTATATGAATAAACATGACTTACTTTCATAGTCAAAGTTCTACAGTTTACAAAGTCATGTGACGTAGCTTAGTTTCGTTTGTTATCGTTTGTCACATGCAGTGAAATTCTTATGCATCTCCAGCAAATGTTCAGTACAGTCTTTGCTACACACAATAACAGAATAATTACACTGAAACAGAAAGAGAGTAGGTTTAGGGCCTTATGGCTTTAGGGAAGAAACTCCTTCTCATCCTCTAAGAAGAAGAAGAATAAGGTCTTTTATTCAACCCACAATGGGGAAATTTCTGTTTGATGCATATACATTATACATATACATATACACATCAAGGCAAGCAGCAAACATCACAAAGGTACAATAGTAGTATTTTTAGTAGTTTTTACCCCCATCTAGCGTTGGGATCATATATTGTAATCTACAGTACAACGGTAGCTTCAAAAGACAATATGTGGTCTTTGACAGTGGTCCCCAACTCCTGTTCAAACTCCTTTTTGTCCCTTATCAACCTCTGTATTTCAAGATGGTGCATTGGCACAGAGTCCTCCAGCCTCATGTACATTTATAACTCAATTTCTAAGTCTATGACAACAATTAAAAAACATGGTGGAGGTAAATATTCTTTAAAAGATCGCATTTGTTACTGGTCAACATGTTTTTTTGTTTCGTTTGAAGCAACAGTAAAAGTTACACTGAGTACCTTTAAGCAGATGATAGCGCCTCACAAACGGCAGCAGCCTGAACAGTCCATGATCGGGGTGGCTGCGGTCCTGTTCGCTCTTCTGGTCTCTCCGGTGGTCTACCCGTTTCCCACACTGGGGCTGAAAACTCTTCCAAACTATCTACATTAAATTATTCTACAAGTTTACAGTTTGTTCTTGGGGTATTGGTCAAAATAAAACATCTATAAATGTAGTTGTAGGGTTGGTTGGAAGGCATGAAAAACCTTATTGTAAACAACAAGGCAATATTGTTCAAGCCTGTAAAAAGTCAATCATGCATAATAGATCAGATTTTGTTTTCTTATAGGTAGTAGGTATGTTTTATTTATTTTCAGAGACATTAAACATTAAACATTCAAACTTAGTTAAAAGGAAATATAAAGGTTATACCAGAAGATGCACTGGTTAACCTGCACATAGTCTCTAAAGGCTGTTTTAATTGTGGTCCAAAGGGGTAAAAAACTGCCCTTCTTTCATAAGCAAACACAGTTCTTATATATTTCTTTTTAAATGCTTTACAACTGTTACATATTCATCACTTTACTGATTTTTCCCAGTTCTTTATCTTCACATTGTCTCTGTGGCCTGCTTAGGTGCTTAGAGAGAGCACCCCTGACTCTCATTATGTGTGTGTGTGTGTGTGTGTGTGTGTGTGTGTGTGTGTGTGTGTGTGTGTGTGTGTGTGTTTGTGTGTCTGCAGTGCCGTTCCCGGGGATAAAGACCTACGTCGACCCTGACACCTACGAAGACCCCACTCAGGCCGTGCACGAGTTCACCAAGGAGATAGACCCGTGTCGCATCCGCATCGAGAGAGTGATCGGAGCCGGTGAGACGCAAAACTCAAGAGACATAATACACACATTGTTTTTATAGCATACATAGAATAAAAGCGGACGGAACTGAACTGGCCATCAATCAATCAATCAATCATAGTTTAGGGTCTATTTGTGTTGTAAACTTGCCGTTGATAAAGTCATTTTCAGCTTATTTTTAATTGTAGTGCAAATTTAAAACAGCCAATGCATGAACAGTAAAGCACTAATAAATAATAAAGTCTCTTTTACTTATATTTTTGCAAAGCTGAAATATTTCTCCCGCTTTTTCTGCATGAATCACCCGTTTGTTTCACACCACCTTTAAATCTGCAAAGTTTCACACATACAAAGTGTTGCGAGGATTATTCATCATGCTAGGATCTATGTTATGGAAAATCATCTTTTTTTATGTTCTTTCAAATTTGTCCTTTAACCTTTTCTTTTAACAACGTATTTTCTAGTAGTAAAGCGAGTCAAAACAATGTATTATGCATCACAAATAAAAACACCAGCCGTCTGCAAGGACTTTTACTTATCGAAAAAAACAAAGAAATTAGCTCTAAATTTAACATCAACTCAGATTTTCTTTTTTTTATATACTTTATTGTGTCATCTTCATTATTTCACACTTTTTTAATAATACATACGGCTTATCAAAATTTAGTTTTTTCCATTTCCCCCCCCCCCCCCACTTTGCTCCACTTTTGTCAAGAGATGGGTTAAACAGAACAAAGCAAAACAAATAAATGAATAAAAAATATAAAAATAAATTAATAAAAAAATTAAAAAAACAATATCAAAGTAAATATATAGAATATTATAAACAATAGATGATTATTCCTACGGCTATATGTTGAATAGTTTTTATATCATACTGACAAATAGACAGAATGTGATGTTGGTTTAGTCAGTCGTCCTCTACTGTGTCCATGTGTCCAATGTCCACATTCATATATACATACACACACACACATACCCATACACACACATACTGTAGACACACAACTCAGACTCTGATTTTCTTTGTCACAAGAAGAAAAAATAAAATGTTGTGGACAAATCTGACTAGAACACGCAGTCTTTGTTTATTTTTTTCTTCTTTTTTTTGCGTATATATTTGTAAGAAAGAGACCTTTAGATCAGATGGATATGTAATAATGCAGTAATAATAACAGGTAAAGTGACTATTGACAAAGTTACTAGTGAATTATCATCAGTGACACTTGTACAGACTCAGCAGTTCTTGTTATACATTCTCGTTGTACAGTCTGACAGTAGGAGGAAGGAAGGACAGCCGCACTTGAGAGTCAACATTTGACACTGAGAGCTGATTGGCTGAGTAAGCGTGGTCCTCTCTTTTTCAATTTTCTGTCTGAAAAAGCTTAAGATGTTACAAAATAGTAGTGATAGAACCAGTGTTTTGAGAGTAAGGAACTAGTTAGACAGATGTTATTACATAATTAAATTTTTTTGCAGTTTGAAAGTTAGGTGACCCAGCTTTAATCATAGGTCTTCACATCAAATAAACTATTCCAGGTTAAAAAATAATCCTTATAAAAGCCAGTGCTGTGGAGAAACTAATCAATACAGGGCACTTCACATGAGATGGACATTGCAACACTGCCCTCCGGTGGTGATTTATGGTCATATTGTAATGTTTTCTTTGTGCAGGGGAGTTTGGGGAGGTGTGCAGCGGTCGCCTCAGGACCCCCGGGAAGAAGGAGATCGCTGTGGCCATCAAGACTCTGAAGGGAGGATACGTGGAGAGGCAGAGGCGGGACTTCCTGCGAGAGGCGTCAATCATGGGCCAGTTTGACCACCCCAATATTATCAGGCTGGAGGGAGTCGTCACCAAAAGTAAGTCTAATTGTGAGTGCAGAAGAAATGTATAATTAATTGTCCTACACACACCATGCTATCTTAAATATATATTTTGCAAAGTTGTAAGAAGGAAAGTCCCACTATAGGGACTTAGAATGTCTGCTCGCAAACATGCCTTGTATTTTACAGGCTTCAGTATGGGTGGACCAGTTTACAGAGATCGCATGTAAAGCACTTTATTTTAATTTGACTCAGTGGGTAAAAACTGGGCCATGGATTGTTTTGCCCGTTAGCTATTTGTCTGATTCTTTAATGACTTTAGAAGAACCACAGGTGTGAATAAATGTCAGCTAAGCCAATGGAATCAGCCACACTGTAGGTACTCGACTTTTTATTATAGCGTTATTACTAGTCTTTTATTACTGCTACATGTACAGATGCAAACACACAACTGTATATTACTGTCACGAGATGATACAGCATTTTGCTTCTTATTATGCTAAAGTCAGGGTTTTTGGTACTTCTCCATTATGCTAAAGTTTGAGAGTATAAAACTTATTCAGACTTATTCATATATTTTAGCATATTTGGACTGCTTCTCTTTATTTTCTTTTGATTTTATTTTATATCAATTTACTATTGCGTTATTACTCACTTATCCTGTGCTGTGTGCTCCCCATTGGATTGGATTGGATTGAACATAACAACTTTACCGCTAAACTCACAGGTCTTCAAGCATGTGCTACAAAACCTGTGTGCTTTGTTCTTGCTAATCTTTGTAGATCTACAGAGATAAACCGACCGTAGCTTTTGAGGATGCAATGTGAGCGACAGAATGCATTGTGGGTATAGCATCATATCTCCTGACCGCCCCAGATCCCAGTGTTAAAAAGAGCGAATTAAAAAAGCCCATTTAGGTGTTTACTTTTCCCAAACTCTATCTCCCAATTTGGATTCTCCTCGTCATGGCGGAGGGAACACCAAATTCCAGGTCAAGGAAACGAATTAGTGGTATTCAGATGAAAGGTTTGTCTTTCAGAGAGTACATGTCCAGCTCATGCCAGAAATGTGATGAAAAAGAAACGTGATTGGTTGATTTACATATTACTATTACTATTAATACATATACTAACTCTGAATCAATAATAATACATTTTATTTAAAAGTGCCTCTCAAAAGACTGGACACTGTACAAACATGGTTAAAAACAGAGTGCAATTAAAAACATTAGCATTCATAAATAACAGAAAATTACAGAACAGGACAAAGGTGTTGGGGTGTCATGTGTGTTTAAAAAAAATATATATATATTCTGAAAAGGTGAGTTTTGAGTTAATATTGCTATTAATTACTTCTATATATGAACTGTTCAGCTGCATTTGAAGATTACTCTTTCTGCACACACCAGATTCACTCCTGTACTCTCCAACTAACTCTGCCAAAAGTTTACTGCCTTCTTCTTCTAAAGTAAATGGTGTAAATTGTCACTTTTTGCACCTTCACTCGCATCACTCACGCTTTTCAAACAGCATTATAGCAACACAACTCGGCACCCACAGGCGTTCTATAGGTGTTTTCACAGCTACACACATAAACAAACATGCATCTTCACTGACTGCATCTTCTGAGGTCCATGTGGCCACAGAAGCTGTAGCATGTGCATGTTAATGATTGTTTTACAGGCCTCACCTCCTGCAACATATGGTTGTTTTTACAGCGTCAGTATAAAGCAGAACGTGACGGTGAATATCAATGTGTCCCCCGGAGACTTGTGTGGAAGTAGAGGACGCTCTCCAGCCGTGACCCGCAGACAATCAAAGAGGATTTTCGAAAACCCTGGGTCTCGTTTCTGCGGTAGCTCTTCTAACAACAGATACACTGCTTCGATAGGTTAAGTGCGGGTTTTTCATGCGTCGGTCTGAAGGGAAATGTAAAGACCTCTTCAGCCTCTATCTCTATCTTTGAGCAGTATTTAAGACGGCTTTGTCAAACCAATGTAATATTATGTAAAATACGCCTCGTCACAGTAGAAGAAGAACGCTCCATTGATTTTAATGTAATTTCAAAACTTTCTACCGGTCATAACGAAACCAATAATGACAACGCATTTTGTGCTTCATGTGTGTCTGGTCACTTTGCAAGTAGTCTGGCCCCTTTGTCAACGAGCTTCTGGAAATAGACAGACAGCGTTATCTATCCAGATCTTAGGAATTGCTCCTGAGGTTAACAGGAGTCTGACTTTCCACTTACCCAGAGACACACCACCTCCTCATCTCCAGCTGCACAAAAACATCCAGTTTAATAGAAATAAGTAGCTAGTTTAGCTGGCTAGGCGAGTAACAGGGAACTATGGGAACTATTTCATTTGCAGTCATTAAATAAAGCGTTCTGCAGCCATAAACGTTCATTTTGTGTGTTCAGTTGCCGTATAAAAAGCGGGAAAATGTATAGAACGCTGGCCAGTACTTCCAGGGCTCAGTCCAGTTTCCCCTGCTGTTGGTACTTATTTTCCGATAATGATCTGCGTTCTGTACATCATCCTTTACTCAGGCGTTACTCATTAATCAATGCAATTTAATGTGTATGTATATATGACTGGGAAATCTGTCCCTTATATTCAAGTCTATTCATGGAAAATTATATATAGGACGGTCTAAATACTTTGGCACACCACCAAGGTTTTTAATGACCTTAAAACTACCTGTTGAAAAAAATCCTTGTTCTAGAACGCTCTTGTCCATTTCTCTATTTTTCTCATTTCTCCACTGTGGCTTCATCTTCAAAAATGGACGTGGGAGTCTCTGGAGATTATGTCAGAAGTCCCACTTCTGGTTTTCCACCCTATTTTTATCCTGTCTCTTGCATATAGTGTTATACCATCACTTGTCTTTCACATCCACACAGAGACCTTCATCTCATTTGCAGTTCTTCTATTTTCACCACAATCACAAAGAACTGGTGTTAGCTGCTAACGCTGGGAACATTGTTTGACTGTGAGGTAGTGTACACCGACTGTTTTTGTTCAATTACATTTTTAATACCAACATCTCCCTATCAGTGGTTCTTAATCTTGTTGCAGGAACCAAACCCCACCAGCTGCATTTGTGCATTCATCGAACCCCTCGAGGGAAAAATAATCCGGGATTTTTTAAGACAAAATATCCCATTGTAGTTTTCTGGATGAAATAGGGTTAACGTCGTGTAACTACTGTATATATTTGCCTTCTATCTCTCAGTCTCACGCTAATACTTCTCAGTCCCTCCTTTTTCTTACAGTTCTTACATATTCCCCACGTTTATCTCTCCGCCCTCAAACTCTCCCAGCCGTTGTTTCTTTTCCCGTCGGCGCTCACATCTGTTGTTGTTCTTCGGAGACTAATTATGCAGCGTATTGTGCTGTGACTGACGACCATACCTGCCATCTAAGAGCAGGTGACGCATTAGGACCGAGTAAACAGGTGTGTTTGTTTTTTCGTCCAATATCCACTCTGCATAACTGGATAATACTCCTACAGCACGACAGTTATCTCAGAAAGATAAAACTAATCCATTGCTGTCACTATTGACTAGGTGTAAAAACAGCAGTCTATGAACTATTTTGAAATGTAAATGATCCAAATGAAACTTATCTCATTTAAAGCCATAAACTTGTTTTTACTACCTACGAGGGCGTGTCTTATTTGACGAGGTGTTTATACCTTATCACATTGTTTCCCAACCCGGGGTACGCGGAGCCCTTGGGGTATATGAGGATATTGCAGTGGGCACTCGAGATGATTTCCAAAATTTGACAACACTGATGAGAGAGAAAGTGGTCATTTTTCTCAACGAAACCACCACATGTATTTATTCTATTATAAACATTGTATCCAGAACTTCTTTACTTTTGATTGAGTTTTGATTCAGTCCATTCATGCACTCATTTTGTTCAGAGAATACTAAAAGTCAGGTTAAAAAGAGGCATTAATTTAGTCAAAATGGGTGCTTTTGTTGAACAACACATGGTACTCTAACCCTGACTATGCAGACAAGGCCAAAAAGGTCTGGAGCCACTGCCCTAGAGCATCGTGAGCATCCTGTAGTGGCCACTGGACACAGAGTGAACGTTTCAGTACAAAAAGTATCATTAGAAAATCCTTCATCGTGCATTATGTATGTGCAAATCGACTCTGCGCCAACTGCAATGTGGCAGTAATTGCAAAAGAAAATATCTTTATGCAAAGGTGGAGTTGGAACAGATGTGTTTTAATTGTGTCATAAAAGTCCCTCTCTTGGAGTGTCATCACACGCCCAAGTCACTTCAGCTCGTGTTATTTCTAATCCTTCATTTCCCACAGAAATCAACTCTAGTAAAGATATTTTTTAAATACATGTCTAAGTATTTATTCTATTTTAATCTAATCTGAAGTAACAATATTCAAAGTACGTCAGTCTTTTCACGCTGCACATTTGACTTTGTACATTATTACCGCAGTTCAGAATCATTTTTATTGCCAACGTAAGTAACGGGAGGTCACAGACTTGGAAATTGCTTTGGCTCAGTGCAACAGTCAAAAAGAGATAATAAAAATAAGAATAAAAAACACTTCTAAAGAATAAATTTAAATTTAAAATAGAGTTACAGTTACTATTTACAATATACAAGTGCACATGGTGCACAACAATGTAAGGTGACAGCAGTACAGTGAAGTAAAGTGACGTATGATGGGCAGTAAAGTGACTTTATAAAGGGCGGGGGGACAGGTTAAGAAGTGTTCAAGAGTCCAACAGCAGAGGGGAAGAAACTGTTCTTGTGGCGGGAGGTTCTAGTCCTGATGGACCGCAGCCTCCTGCCTGAGGGGAGTGGTTGGAATAGTCCATGTGCAGGTGAGAGGGGTCGGCTGTGATACGACCAGCCCGGCCTCGAGCTCGGGCGACGTACAGGTCCTGCAGCGATGGAAGGCTGCGGCCGATCACTTCCTCTGCAGAGCGCACAATGCGCTGTAGTCTCTGTTTGTCCCTGACTGTGGCTCCAGCGAACCACACGGTGATGGAGGAGGTGAGGATGGACTCGATGATGGCCGTGTAGAACTGCACCAACATCTGTGCAGGCAGCTTGGCTTTCCTGAGCTGCCGCAGGAAGTACATCCTCTGCTGGGCCTTCTTGATGAGGGAGCTGATGGTCGGCTCCCACTTGAGGTCCTGGGTGATGGTGGTGCCCAGGAAACGGAAGGACTCCACAGAGGTGATGGGGGAGTCCATCACGGAGGGTGGGGGCGGGGGGACAGTGCTCTTCCTGAAGTCCACAATCATCTCCACTGTCTTCTGGGCGTTCAGCTCCAGGTTGTTACCACTGCACCAGGACACCAGCCGGTCCACCTCCCTCCTGTAGGCGGACTCATCGTTGTTGGAGATGAGTCCAATGAGGGTGGTGTCGTCCGCGAACTTGATCAGCTTCACGGAGTCGTGGCTGGAGGTGCAGTGGTTGGTGTACAGGGAGAAGAGCAGGGGAGAAAGAACACAGCCCTGTGGGGCTCCTGTATTTATAATCCGAGAGTCCGAGACATTCTTCCCCAGACGCACTCGCTGCTTCCTGTCCGTCAGGAAGTCAGTGATCCACCTGCAGGTGGAATCGGGCACGTTGAGCTGGGAGAGCTTGTCCTGGAGCAGGGATGGCAGGATTGTGTTGAAGGCAGAGCTGAAGTCCACGAACAGGACCCTGGCGTAGGTCCCCGGGGAGTCCAGGTGCTGTAGGATGTGGTGGAGGGCCAGGTTAATGGCGTCGTCTACAGATCTGTTGGCTCTGTAGGCGAACTGCAGGGGGTCCAGGAGGGGGGAGGTGAGGGACTTGAGATGGGAGAGAACCAGGCGTTCAAATGACTTCATGACGACAGACGTAAGTGCTACAGGTCTGTAGTCATTGAGTCCTGTGATCCTGGGCTTCTTCGGGACGGGGACAATGATGGAGGATTTGAAGCAGGCCGGGACATGGCAGGACTGCAGAGAGGTGTTGAAAATGTCCGTGAACACAGGAGTAAGCTCACTGGCGCAGTGTCTCAGAGTGGCCGGAGACACGTGGTCCGGGCCAGGAGCTTTGCGGGGGTGCAGCCTCAGGAAGAGTTGTTTAATCTCTTTAGCGGCTATTGTTAGGCTGGGGGCAGGGCTGATGGGTGGGTCGTTAGAGTAGTGGGGGGTGGGGGAGGGAGAGGTGTCAGGGGCAGCATCAAAGCGACTGAAAAATAAGTTCAGATCGTCAGCTAGCTTGTGGTCGTCAGCACAGGGGGGGGCTTTGGGTTTGTAGTTGGTGATCTCCCGTAGGCCCCTCCAGACAGAAGCAGTATCGTTGTTACCAAACTGCTCCTGTAGTCGTTCTCTGTGCCGGGACTTGGCTGCTTTCAGTTCTTTCCTGAACTGATATTTAGCTGCTTTGTAGCCGCTGCGGTCCCCCTCCCTGAAAGCAGACTCCTTTGCTTTCCTGAGCTGCCGGAGTTTAGCAGTGAACCAGGGTTTGTCGTTGTTATAGATGACCCTGGTCCTTGTTGGAATGATGCTATCCTCACAGAAGTGGATGTATGACGTCACAGTGTCCGTATATTCATCCAAGCTGTCTGTGGCAGCTCTGAAAAGGTCCCAGTCTGTAGATTCCATGCATGCGCGCAGCTCTTCCACAGCTTCATCAGACCACACTTTGGAGCTCCTCACTGCAGGTTTCGAGAGCTTTAGTCTCTGTCTGTAAGCAGGAACCAGATGTATCATGGAGTGATCTGAGAAGCCGAGGGCTGGCTTGGGAACAGCGCGAAAAGCTCCGCGCACGGTGGTGTAACAGTGATCCAGAGTGTTCTCCTCTCTGGTCGGGCATTTGATAAACTGTCTGTATTTGGGTAATTCCTGGCTCAAGTTTCCCTTATTAAAATCCCCCAGGATAATAATCAGAGAGTCCGGGTATAAGCGTTCCATACACAGTACTTGCTCTGCGAGTGCGCGCTGAGCCTCGCGCGCGTCCGCGCATGGCGGTATGTAAACAGAGGCAAGAATGAATGAAACAATTTCCCGCGGGGAGTAATATGGTTTACAATGAATGAAAAGATATTCCAGAGCAGGAGAGCAGTGCTTGGAGATCACTGTCACATCGTTACACCAGTTTGTATTGACGTAGAAACAGAGCCCTCCGCCTCTGCTCTTCCCTGAGAGCGCACAATGGCGATCCGCGCGAAACAGCCCAAAGCCCTGCAGCTCCAGAGCGCAGTCCGGGATCCGCTCATTTAGCCAGGTCTCAGTGAAGCAGAGGACACAGGATGTGGCGAAGTCCTTGTTTCTTCTCATGAGCAGGCTGAGTTCGTCCATCTTATTGCCCAGTGAGCGTACGTTGGAGAGAAAAATGCCGGGGAGAGCCGTGCGCGCTCCTCTCCTCCTAAGACGCACGAGCAGGCCTCCTCGCTTTCCCCTTTTACGGGCCCACACTTTTTTGGCTAGAACATGAACTAAATCAGCCGCAGATGCCAAGAAAACAGGCAATAGGTCCATGGGAACGGTGGGTCGGATGTTCATAAGTTCCTCACGGGTGTAGGAACAGCCAGATGCACAGTTAAAAAGTAAAAACAAAAGAAAAAGAGAGCAGCAAAGAGCCATGTCGACCGTACGAGGCGCCATCTTGAAAAATATGGCGCCTCGCTCCAAACGGGTAGGCGCCTCGCTCCAAACGGGTAGGTTGTAGTTTGGCAATGGCGAAAAATGCGATAGTAAAGTAATCCGGTCTGGTTCTATCAAGAAATTGAAGCCGGAGCAAGAGGAATGTTTAGCAAATGTAATCGCTGGTCAAGATTGTGGCGCTACTCCCCACAGGCTCCGTTAGCTGCAAAGGAGATGGCTAGGCTAAATGCCAAATGCTAACAACAGACTCGGGCGCATTACATACGTGACGGTAAACTCAGATCCAATCGTGTCAATCTGCAAAAGTAGTTAACCCCTCCCACCTGTTCACAAAGCTCAATGGAGCAAATCCAGACCTTATTACGAAATGTAATTTGTACTATGGTGTGTTATGACCAGTCTAGATTAATACATGTATTAACAGATTATTATTTTAAATATGGGCCATTCAAATCATCATTGACAAGTTTGTTTGGACACTTGGCATGAAGAGGGTACTGGACAAAATGTGTCAACCTCTTTTTATTTTGTGGTAAAACAGGGCTAAAGATTTGTATTTGTATTTATTCATTGGTATCTTTCATGAAAATGCTCTGTTCACATACATTGTTTACATAACCATAGTTACAATATATACAGTATTTTAACATTTACATGAAGGAAAAACTGCTGTAAAATAAATTCTGGGAAGAAATGATCATAATTGACCATTATGATCAATGACCATTGATCATAAAGTATTCTAAAAAGGAAAACGAAAGAGTAGACGAACAAGGGTTTCCAGTCTGTCTTGTGGGCGTCTATCATCCCAATGCAAAAAAGAAAACCAGTAATATGTGTCAAGTCTATAGGTAAACATCTGAAAATCTGTTGAACTTAAAATACATGTCAAATTAATGGTAAGTAACAAACTTAACCCAAATAATGTGTTATATACAGTTACACGGCAATCACTTACAAACTGCATTTTTCTAAATGTCTAAACTCTGCTCTCGTTTTCTCCTTCCATGACCAATTCTTCATCATAATCCCAGGTTCTATCTTAATCAATGAAGTCGTCAGCGTTACTTGGAGCCCTCTTCATCCTCTGGTGATGTCTTCATTGTTGTGTCAGGGTCAGGCGAAGTTCAGAGCTCCGTGCACCTCAAGGGGAACGCCTTCACACCAGCCTGCTCCAAGAGTGACCCAATTTTTACTATCTCCGCTTTCCGCTTCCTCGACATTGGATTAAGTCTATCCACAGGATGGTTGTGGATGTCTGTGAGTGCGTGTGTGTGCCTGTGTGTGCCTGTGTGTGTGTGTGCGAGAGGAGTTTCGACAGCGTGACTAACAAGCTTGCCGGTTGCACTTCCCAGATTGAGAGACACCTACTGCCAGCTCAAGTCTTTTGTATCCTGGGGTCATCACTGCCTTCTGCTGTTGGTGTTGGAGAAGCAACTGAAATGGGATTAATACTAAGAGAAAGTGAAATAAAATGGTTTCCAAATTGTGGAGCATCACCCCCCCTTACCAATCAGAAATATCCCCCGGGGCTCCCAAATATGAAATCGCACTTTACTTTGAAGAATAAGTGATGGTTTTCCTTTTATATTTAGACCAACACATATGAACATAAGTTGTGCTTCTTGCTTTAATAAGTACTGGTTGTGTGGACAAGCATACGGGGGCCCCTACTGTCTGCAGATCCCTCTTTTGGAAGCACTGGAACAGAAAATTTCTTGTAAGCAAAGGGTTTTTTATAGTTAGAAAGTCACTGCCGAGTGGGTAAGGCTCAGGCCAGGGCAGGTTCAGATCCCTTCCTGGAGTTTGCATGTTTCTCCCCAGACCTGGGTAGATTTCTTCTGGGTATTCCGGTTTCCTTCACCACCAAAACATGCACCATAGAAATGTCCTTCGTCAGTAGTCCTGACCGGGCATCAACATCCATCTACCCGACCCGCCTGGGAGTGCATCGGCCCTGCACCGGACCTGTCCACGTTCAGCGGCCACTGGTCCACGTTCTGTAGCTAGCTTAGGTCCTAGATCATTAGCCTGTCCGTCCGGAGGAGCGGATCCCTTTCTCATATGGGTCTCCCTCCCTGTGGGTTTCCCTAGTTCTCCCCAAGGTTTCTCACTTTTTCCCACTGGGTTTTTTAAGAGTTTTTCCTTGTCGATGCAGGAGGGTCTTGTTGGACAGTTAGTGTCCAACAGAAAGGATTGGTGATGATCAGGACACTTTAGCATTCTACAACATGTATGGACATTTTCTTCTGTGTGTGCTTTATATTCTCCATGTGTTTTAACTGTTGATTCTCTGACCTGTGTTGGTGATTTCAATGGTTTTGTTAAGTCTCTGAGATGACTTCTGTTGTGACCTAGGGCTATACAAGAATAAATTGTATTGTATTGTATTGTATTGTGAAAGGCGCAATATAAATAAACTTCACTTAGTTATAGCACCATGCTGATTACCATTTGTAGTCCTTAACTGGGACGGATATATTCAGATTGAAACACATTTAGAATTCAATTAACTGGCTAACAATAGCTTCAATATTCCCACAACAAATTATACAAAATATGGATACTTCAGAATCTCAAAGCTGCAACAATTTACTGCAATATATAAATATCTAGAGCCCGAATTAAAAGGCGTTTAATTATTCCAGAGATAATGACTGGCACAGGGTCAAGATGGAGTCGGCACTGACCTCCAGTCACACTTAAGATAGCATCAGGACGCCTTAATTAAAAAGCACTTCCAAAATCCTATCCGTCACCATCTTCCTAATAAAGCCCCTTATAAATCATTCTCAACAAGTTTTTAAAAAGACATCAAAATTCTGAAAAGACTGGATTTTTTTTTTTTTTTTAAGTCTGTGAGACAAACAAGCTGCCAAGGAGACTAAATAAAGTCATCAAGTGAATGTGAACTCGCCATAACCTCGGATTTTTTTTTCTTCACAGATTCCTCCTTACAGCAGTCTCACGCTGACGAATACCAACTTTCATTTGTGACAACTTTGCACTTCAATCCAGGTCTGTGATGTCTATCTGGGCCATGTTGAGCTATACGTACCCCCTTTTTATGACTAATTCACTTTGTCGCCACGGAAATAGAACACACGCGTTTACGAAAGAGGACGGGAAGTTGAAAAGTAGCCGAGTTTGACAGGATTATGCTCCAGGAAAGAAAGAGGGAGAGAGGGAAGAAAACATCAGACATTGTCACTTGCTTTTGTTTTTTTTGAGACTTACCCGCGTCGAGACAGGCGAGCGGCTATGTATGCATGTATGCAGGGCGCCGCTACGTTTGGGAGTTTATTTTTTCCCCCCCGCTTTCTTTGATCACTTCCCAGCTTTGAAGTGAAGAGGGAGGGGGTAGAAGCGGAGGAAGAGGAGGGGGAAAAAATATGAAGAAGTCACCGCAAGTTCACACCATAACTAGGACTGCAATCTGCATAATTTATTCTTTTCGACAGATTCGGAAATAGAGAAAGCGATGAGGAGGTGTCTGTGATGCCGCCCAGACCCCCGCTACTTGACAATTCCCAATTAAGCGTTCTCCCTATTCACATTTGTTCTCAATTAGAGCCTGAAGTGCGACAATACAAGATCCTCTAATACACATCAAATGACTGATTAGGAGAGCGACAGGGAGAGGCTTTGCACTATAAATTCTTATCTCATATGCAAATGAGGCTGGATGGATGGCCCAATTAGTATGCCTACATTATATTTTTTTGTTTTTGTTTATAAATACCTTGTTTTCTCCCAAAGGGATGTTTTCATAACAAGTTAATTATCACTTCAAATCGATAAAGTACATCTTACCTGCTTTGTCTTAAATCAGACTGTGGCAACACATCCCAACAGACTGTATCCATAAAAAGGCAATTTTTCATGTTTGTGAGTCAGAAACAAAAACATGATGTTTACCAAATAAAGGCAGCTGGTGATCGGAATTTCAGAAGGATAAAAAAGGTGTTTTGTTTCTTGACTGAATGTCATTAGAAGTGTGGAGAAGAAGGTGCCTGCGAATAATAACAGTAGTGACACCATTATACAGCATGGTGGCTGAGTGGATAGCACTCTCGCCTCTCAGCAAGAAGGTCCTGGGTTCGAATCCCGGTTGGACCAGGGCTCTTCTGAGTGGAGTTTGTATGTTCTCCCCGTGTCTGCGTAGGTTTTGAAGTCAATAATTCCCTTTGACTGACGTATCCAAAGTCGATGCAAGAGCGAGACAAGAGATCTTCACGTTTAACATCTGCATTTAATTATCTTTACAATCAGATACAGAATGTTCAACAAAAGTGCTCCTATTCTAGGCCTGCTCTTCCCCTGTCCGTGCCCTGTCCTGTCTGACCTCAAAAAAAACACACAGGGGCTCATGAGGGAGACTTCCGATGACGTCATCCTTATGCGTCCAAGGGGTGGAGTTTCCGGGTGTGCTGACGTCCCTTGTCCACTGGGAGGCGTCAGAATGCAGTTGGTGAATCTCCCAGTCTGCCTCAAGATTCAGGTTCTGAACTCTTGTCCTCGTCAAAATGTTTATTATTTAAAGTTAATAATTCGCCCTGTTTAAACAGCATTTTATCTTTATGACTCATGTCTGATTATCCTGTGTCCTTGGGGTTTTTCCTGAGTGCACAGAGGTCTTTCTGGCTATGATGTTCAAATGGTCAAATATTAAAATATACAACAGTTCCCCTCTGTTGACCTATATTAAACCAATTTAGGTCACAATCTTTCAATATTCCTTCTGGGTGCCGAGACTGGGGAGCTCGTCCATCATCGCCTTGGTTCTTGGTTCTGGCTCGTTATCTGTGAAGAGTTAATACAGAAAGAATACACACACAACAACATTCGAAACATTCCTACAAAACTCTTTGATGACCACTGCTGTCATTCTCAGTGGCTCTGTGCCATTTTGTGGGGCTTTGCTCATTTTTCCAAACACATTTTGTTGAACCAGGAAGTGCTGTCACTTCCTTCTCTCAGACCGTTTGGGATAAATGTACATTGTTAATCAAATTGGTATTATCCGTACAGGAGCTAATCTATTTTAGCAGGTTTCTCTGGGGTTAGTCCCTATACAACGGTATTTTGATTCTCTAATCTGTTGCTGACAAATTGACAGCTCTTAAAATTCTCAAAAAATACCTAAATATCTACTTTTGTGCTATACCCAAATACATTAAAATGCTTTTAAATGTTTTTGAATCTCTGTTGTTTCTAATCTATCTCATTAACTTTTGGCATTGTTAACATTCACCTATGTTTGAAACAAGCGAATTTGACAGTATCTAATAAACCTGTGCATAAACTGTAATGAACTTCATCTACCTTTAAAGTAAATACTTTTGGACATAATATGAAGGAAATGGTCCTTTTACCGCTTGATATTAGCCCTGTCTAAAAATAATCTCTATTTTTGAAAGCATCTATCTATTTTATACTCTATTGTGACTCCAAATCTTGGTAGTAGTTTGAGCCAAAGCCTATTCCCAATTTGTGAGTTCTGATTGTAACAATAGCATTGGCAATAGACGATTTTTTATTGGCTGGTTCTTGTTCTGCAAATCACTATTCTATGTATTGTATTTCAGACAATTCCAAAAACAACACAGTCGTTCTCCAATATTAAAGACATACATCTAAATCAAGTTGCCTGAAAGGGATTTTAACTATTTTAAAACGTTTTCCACGATTATAAGGCTATGAAATTAATTATTTAATAAACAAAAGCACATTCATGGCTTCTGTCCGCTGCTTATAACTGTTTAAAGAGTTGTCCCAAACTTAATATGTGTGAATACATCAGCTGTTTGTAATAAACAATAACATTTAACCTGTTCTCCAATGGAGCAGCTCAGAGGCTGCGTCAAGAGCAATGTTATATTTGAGCTATTTTAGATTTAAAATTGTGTTAACGCCTGTCGTTCTATGTCTGCATTTTAATACTACTCTCTATAAACACATCTGCACTAATTCCTACAGATGTGGAAAACAGAAACATCTAAAATCTGACTCCATTTGATTCCTTTTTACTTTAGTTATTAGAACAATTTGACCTTATTGATACTTATTTCCACAATAGAACTATTTTGATTATTCACTAGTCTAACTATTATTACTATTGTTTATTCTGACACCTCTTCTTAGCGACTTTTCAACCTATAGCTCCTCGAATCCAATGACATTATAGCTCCAGACTATTTCATTCTATTCTATTATTATCTTAAAGAGTAGATCTGTTTGATGTTATAAGCGCTATTATTTCTCCTTTTGAATTTGCACAACACTAAATTTAGAATGACCCCCTATGGGACAAATATAGAATTTTATTCCATTTTGGCAACTCCGAAAATTACTTAATAATTTTCCCATTTTGCTTTTTTTTAGGCTGCCCTTTTCTATTATGTATTTGGTCTTGTAAATATATGTTTTACACTTCTTTCTAATGATTTAGAAGGTTAAGGACCATGACCACCTATGACAATAACATTACTATACTCCCTCTGTTGGTCGTGGTCCAAAGTATAAAACATGCATCTGTATGTGTGTAGATTACTGTTCCAATCATCTTCAGTTGTTCCTCCCGGATCGTCCTCAATTCATATTGTGGGCTTTGGTGCCAAAGTAGAGGCTCATTTTCCTCATGATCCATACTACCGTGGTATCCCTGAAGCAGGTGCAGTTTATCTTTCATCTGAAAAACAAACATTAGAACACAAGAAACGCCCACTTTCCTCTCTTCGCATTGTGCAGCCTGTCAATCAATCCAATTGGGCAAAACATAACTACATTGACAGACGGTGTGTGGCATCAGGGCAGAGGCTGTAGCCAAATACAGACTTAACAATATGTATGTTTCTAATTTTATACTCCCCTAAATGTGAATTACAAACCAAAGGTGTCCTCCGCCCAACGACAGCTCACTGCGGTTGGACCGAATCACTGTCAGGACAAACAGCAGAGGGAGGGACTCCCAGTACCTTCAGCGAGGTATTTCATCTCAGAGTACTTTCTCAGAGTACTTTTCTCAGAGTACTCATCCCAGAGTACTCTCACTTTTACACCTGTTCAATAAAGCTTGTTATCTTTGAATCTCTAGTACTTACACCGTATGCTGTTGACAAAAAATAATTATTCCATGATCACATTAAAACATTACAGAAAACTTTTGTTATTCCATGATTCCGTTCAGCACTCCTCATTTCACTCCTCAGTTCACTCCACAACACACTCACAACACACTCACAACACCCCACGTTAGTATTGGTCCAGTTTGTTAAGGTCAACGTAGTGTATTTGACATGACGCACAAACATATAACATACACAAACATATAACATACACAAACATATAACATACACAAACATATAACACACACAAACATATAACACACACAAACATATAACACACACAAACATATAACATACACAAACATATAACACACACAAACATATAACACACACAAACATATAACATACACAAACATATAACATACACAAACATATAACAACACACAAACATATAACACACACAAACATATAACACACACAAACATATAGACAACACAGAAGGCCTGTAATTTTAACTTTGTTATATTTTTCCATGTCCAATTACAATTGTCTCATGAGCTATTTTATAGTTGCAACTTTCAGAGCCTGCAGAACATGCAAAGCTTTAAGAGATTTTTCCTAAAAGGATCCATTTCCAACTTTAGTGTTTACCACGTGGTCTGTACTCGGGCTTGTCACAGACTGTGTCCCCTATATCTTTAATGAGCTCTTGTTGTTACTTAAAAAAAAACTCGTGCACGTGCAATAAATGTTTTTCCCTTCTTTTTTTTTTATAAAGCCAGTTTGGATTCCTTAAAAATGTAAATTAGTTTCAAACTTTAATACTTCACCCTTGTTTCACGTTCATGTGGAGAAAAGACTATTATTCTACGTGTGTTGACGTACTTGCCCCAATCATGTCTCAGATAAACTGTCAACAGTTTTATCAAAGACATAATTGTCCTAATTGTTTCTAATTTAGCTATTTGGAAGAGAAACATGTCATAAAAGATTTCATAAAATGTCTCTACATCCGTGTTTTCAACCAGTGGACCGTGGTGCGCCAATGTGTTATCAGAAATGGTCCAATATCACCTTTAACCAAGATTTAGAAATACTCCATATTATTTTTCAGACTTTTTTTTTTGATTGTCTGAACAAACCACTTTTGTATTAAATGCAGCGTCCATTAAAAGCTGCAGTTCTCTTCCTAGCACCAGTTTCAACTGTGCATGTGATTGTTTTTAAATGATTAACGAGCCACGGTTCAGAGGTTGAAAAAATTGCTTTAAATATCCGTATTACCAAGATCATGCAGTTTAAATCAATAATTCTAAACTTCTCCGCGACTATAACTTTAAATAACAATAACAGTTTTAATAATAAAGCTCCTCTAAATCATGCACAAATATACTGACCTAAATGTGTAAATATGACCTAAATGTCCTATATGTCTCGGTGCGTTGTTTGTCTGTATATATTTACCTTCTGTCTGTCTCATTTGCCCGGCCACGTCCTCCTCAAATGTCTGTTAATGTCTCTTTATTTTACTCATGGCGTCTTTCAATGTCTTTTGTCTCAAAGTGTTCAATGTCTTTTGTCTCAATGTCTTTTTTTCTTCTTCTTTCAATCAATCACTTTCTTTCTTCTTCCGATAACTCTTTCTCATAATGTCTTTCTTCTTCTTTTCAATCATTTTTCTTCTTCTTTCAATCACTTTCTTTCTTCTTCCGATAACTTTTTCTCATAATGCCTTTCTTCTTCTTTTAATCTCTTTCTTCTTCTTTCAATCTCTTTCTTCTTCTTTCTGACGCACACAAGTGTGTCGTGTCTTTCGCTTGGTTTACACAACGTTCCTCTCCGTGCACATAACTCCACTCGGTTTGTGCAAAAGTCTGGGTTCTTCTCCATGAAATGGAGGCCGGAGAGGTCTTCTTCGAGAGTTCCTGTTAGCTGCTGCAGCCGATGCTGCTGTTGTTGGTGCCCCCTGTGGGTCGGGGGAGACGCTGATGGTCCGTGTTGATGGCGCTCGATTGTGATTTGTGGCAGAGACGATTTTGGCCAAATGAAACAGACAGAAGTTTTCTCGGAAAAAACAGACAAACAAGAAACACAAACAAGTGTGTTAATACTATACAAAACCAATGATCAATTACAAATCAAAATAAACCTATGAACTAATTAATATTAACATTTTAAACATTAGATTCTGAAAACCGAATTCTGCATTCACCTGCTATCCTAAGCGCTATTTTTCCAAAAGTATACTGTTCCTCAAGATCATTCTAACTTTTATATCACCAAAACGTAGGGAAAAAATGTTTAATAACTTGTCCAGACGCCTCCGAGATAAAAATAAAATAATGCCTCTTTATAATCTAACTCAAAGTTCTGTGACTCCATGTCAGTAACATTATCGTGTGTATAAATGTAATTTTCTACAAAAAATATATTTGGTAATCCAATCCAATCCAATCCAATCCACTTTATTTATATAGCACATTTCATAAACACGCAGTTTCCAAAGTGCTGCACAACATGCAAAATTGCAACAAATAAATAAATACACACATTTATATAAGAAAAAACATAAATAAATAAAATAAAATAAAAACACAGAGGACCACACGACTCACGCGGTGTTAAAAGCCAGAGAATAAAAGTGGGTCTTAAGACGTGACTTAAAACATTCCAACGAGGGAGCTGTTTTGACGTGGGGGGGCAGGGCGTTCCAGAGCTTTGGTCCAGCCACAGAGAAGGCCCTGTCCCCCCGGGTTTTAAGTCTCGTCTTAGGCACCACGAGCTGGAGCTGGCTCTCGGACCTCAGTGCGCGGGGCGGGTGGTAAATCTGGATGAGGTCCGAGATGTAAGGAGGGGCCAGTCCATTCAGAGCTTTAAAAACAAACAATAAAATCTTAAAATCAATTCTAAAATGAACAGGAAGCCAGTGCAAGGACGCAAGGACGGGAGTGATGTGGTCGCGCTTTTTGGTTCCTGTTAAAAGCCGTGCCGCAAAGTTCTGGACTAACTGTAGCCGGTGAAGTGCCTTGTGTGAAATACCGGAGTAGAGTGCGTTACAGTAGTCCAGACGTGAAGAAATAAAAGCGTGCATAACTTTTTCAAAAAGGTTAAAAGATAAAAAAGTTTTAACCTTGGATAAAAGCCGCAGATGATAAAAACTCGATTTTAAAACACTGTTGACCTGCTTGTCAAATTTAAAATCACTGTCTATAGTGACGCCAAGGTTGGTGACTGTGGGACGCACATGTTCACTCAGCGGTCCCACATCCACCTGGTTGGCCCCAAAGAGAATCACTTCTGTTTTTTTATCATTCATTTTAAGAAAGTTTTGGGCCAACCAAGCCTTGACGTCACATAGACAGTCGAGTAGGGGTGTCAGGGGGCCATAAGCATTTTTTGCGATGGGAAAATAGATCTGACAATCATCCGCATAAAAATGATAAAAAAGGCCATGCTTTTTAAAAATCTCACTGAGTGGCAGGAGATAAAGAGAAAAGAGGATGGGGCCCAGAATTGATCCCTGAGGGACTCCACAGTGGAGGGGGGCAGAAGATAAATGGTAATAGTTCTGTCTTCACGAGAGAGAGAGAGAGAGAGAGAGAGAGAGAGAGAGAGAGAGAGAGAGAGAGAGAGAGACAGAAAGAGGGAGGGGAGGGGCTGAGTGCTGTATGCTTCAAGCATTTCCCTCGTTTTTATCGTGACAAGGATTTAATCAGTGGTAAGAGTTTTTCTCACGTCAAACGACACTTTACATTTTATCCTTAAATACGTCAGTAATGGAAAACATTACAATTTGCTTACATGACTAATGCATCACTAGGTACAGCCGGATCTTTTTTTTTTTTTTTTTAATACCTCTGTAACTAGTAAGTAAGTAAGTAAGTAAGTAAAGTTTATTTATAAAGCGCTTTTCACAGATAAAAATCACAAAGTGCTGTACAGGACAGTGGGCAAATACAAACAATATAAAATACACTTACACACATTACACATTTTATGTACTTAAAAGTGACATCAGTGAGAACCCAATCAACTAAAAGCTTTCTTAAATAAATAAGTCTTCAAGCCTTTTTTGAAAGAGTCCGCAGAGTCGACCAGACGTAGGGACAGGGGCAGGGCGTTCCACAGTCTGGGGGCAACAGACTGAAAAGACCGGTCCCCTCGAGTCTTATAATGGGTTTTGGGGACCACAAGCAGGTTCTGGCCAGAGGACCGGAGAGAACGGCCAGAGGAGTACAGGCTCAAAAGGTTCAGGATGTACTGGGGGGCCTGACCATTTAAGGCTCTGAAGGTCAGCACTAAGATCTTAAAATCAATCCTGAATTTGACTGGGAGCCAATGAAGAACAGACAGAACAGGAGTGATATGGGACCTACGAGGGGCACCTGTTAAAAGTCTAGCAGCAGAATTTTGAACAATTTGAAGTTGATTGAGTGCAGACTTATTCAAGCAGGTAAAAACAGAGTTGCAATAGTCAAGTCTTGTTGAAATAAAAGCGTGAATGATCATTTCCAGATCATTCTTTGACAACATATTGCGGATTTTTGCAATGTTCCTAAGGTGATAAAAGCAGTTACGGACGAGCTGTTTGGAGTGTGTCTCCATAGACATGGCCTGGTCAAACACAACCCCTAGGTTTCTGAGGCTGGATTTGACGGAGGAGCCAAGAGAGCCAAGGTGCTGTTTGATCAGCGGGATCTTATGGTCTGGAGCAAAGATGAGCGTTTCAGTTTTGTTGGAATTTAACTGTAAGTAGTTAGTGGCCAGCCAGTCTTTAATGGAGGACACACACTCCAAAAATGATGACAAGCGCTGGAACTCAGAGTCATTAAAAGAACAGTACAACTGGACGTCATCGGCATAGAAATGGTAGGATACATCCTCGAAGTGATTAATAATTTTACCAAGTGGCAAAATGTACAATAAAAACAAAATCGGACCCAAAACTGATCCCTGTGCCACTCCGCAGGACAGATTAGTCACATCTGACTGTACATTGTTTAAAGCAACGTTAAAAGTTCTGCCATGGACATATGAGGAGAACCACTGGAGGACAGACCCAGAAAGCCCTATCTCATTTTGAAGCCGGTCAATAAGTATATTATGATCCACAGTGTCAAAGGCAGAGGACAAATCCAGAAGTACAAGAACTGTGTAGCGTTGGGAATCGGCTGCCATCATTACATCACTAGAAACTTTGATAAGAGCTGTTTCAGTGGAGTGTAATTTACGAAAACCAGACTGAAGTGGATCAAACAAATTGTGCTGTTCCATAAAGGAGGTCAGCTGGCATGCCACTACTTTTTCCAGAATTTTGGAAATAAAAGGAAGTTTGGAGATGGGCCTGTAGTTTTTAGGTTCTGAAGGGTCCAGATTGGGCTTTTTAAGGATTGGGTTTACCACAGCATGCTTGAAGTAGCTGGGGACTGAGGCAGATGAAAGAGAGAGGTTAATTATTTTAACCACACAGGAGCCAACAGTACTGAACATTTTCAAAAATAGTGACGTTGGGACAATGTCAGCCGGGCTCGAGGAAGGCTTCATGTTATTCACTAAAGTGTTCACATCCTGTAAGCTGACAGGAGAGAAGGACGACCAAGATGACACCGGGGACAACTTAGTGGAACAAACACTGGTTAGGGGAAGATTCACGTTTGCCCTAATGTCTTGAACTTTGTTTACGAAGAATGACAAAAATTTATTACAGTCCTCATGTGAGTACACAGGCACAAGAGGAGCTGAAGGTGCAGAAAGATTTTCAATGGTGTCAAACAGGATTTTTGGATTTTTCTTATTGCCTGACACAAGGTTTGAAAAATAAGATGAGCGAGCCTGCTTTATCATTTCATTCAGTTCCAGCATCAGGTCTTTTAAATGAAGTCTATGTACTTCTATTTTGGTGGCTTTCCAAAGACGCTCTGTCTTCCGACATTTTCTCCTAAAACTACAAATGTCATCATTCATCCATGGATGGGCTTTTTTATGTGATCCTGAAATATCTTTAACAGGTGCTACCAAATCCAAAATAGACACACAGTGGCTGTTGAAACTTTGCACAAACGAATCAACATCATCACAAACAACAAAGGAGCGAGGGTCAAATCGGACAGAGAAATCACTAAATGTTGTCTCACTAATGATGCGTTTTTGTGTAACAACATTGGAGACAGTTGGCATCATGACGCGTGACAGAGTGAAGGAAATGCAACAGTGGTCACTAATATGAAATGCATCAACACTCATATTTTCAATGTTTAGGCCACATGAGAAGACCAAATCTAGCGTGTGACCTTTTATGTGCGTGGGGCCAGAAACGTGCTGTACAAAATTGAAAGAGTCCATGGTCGTTAACAGTTCAGCTGCAATCACACAAGAGGGATCGTCGATATGGAGATTAAAATCCCCAAGGACTAAAACGCGATCTAGTTTGATAATGGATGTTAAAAACTCAGAGAATTCATCAAGGAATGTGCGCGCAGTACCAGGAGGTCGGTAAACTAAGACACAGTAAAAGGGGAGAGTTTGTCCAACCTTGCACATCTGTAGCTCGAAGGAGTCGTATGAAGCTCCATCCATCAAACTGCAGCAGAAAGAGTCACGAAAAACCAGCGCCAGTCCGCCTCCACGGCGCGCGAGGCGAGGACTCCCAAACACGGAGCAGTCCGGGGGGCATAGTTCTCTCAGATGAAGGTGCTCGTTCTCCCGTTGCCAAGTCTCCGTTATGAACATAAAATCCAAGTTCTCTTTAGTGAAGTGGTCGTTCAGTGTAAACGCCTTGTTTGCAATAGAGCGCGCGTTGAGAAGAGCAATCCTGGTGGCGCGCATCCGTGACGCGGGCTGGCCTGGGACGGGCTGGATGGCATGATCCGTCTGGCAGGTAACCGGGCACAAGACGCGCTGGCGGGGGGCATGATGGTAAACAGCTCGGGTGGGAAAGAGCCGGTCGGAGGTGCTCCACACGAGCGATGACACACAAGCCGCGTCCCGAACTGGCGCGCAGACCGGAACCGGCCTCAGGCACCGCTCACTCCTGGGAGATTTGGGTCCGTTCAGCCCGGGTGAAGATCCAAGCGATGACCACCTTCTCCTCCGGACTTGGACCCCAGCCCTGGATCCACGCTTCCTTCTCCTTCCGCGGCGCCGGGTAAGCAACGGGTATTCCGGTGGTGACGCATGGCGCTCCAGTTTTGGAGGGAAAAACTCAGAGAATCTGTGCCGGGTAATGCAAAAGTCCTGCATATGAGCCTTAATGCGGAACAATGTGTGCCGATCATACTGTATGATGGCGGAAACATAGCTGGTAGTTGATAGGGTTGACACAAGGAACATCACAAGAAAGATTGCAAATGTACGAGAGAGCAGACAGGTAAGCGACGCGCAGCCAGACACAGGCGCCATCTTTACTCACAGTATTGAAACATTACATCAGAATAAGAGAAAAACTTCCATAACTGATCATTCTGGTCATTTCTCCACATGGAAACTCGTATACTACAGCCAAGTGGCTCTATTTTTTCCTCATTAATCAGATCATTATTATTCTATATATAGAATCCATCAGTTTAAATACTCGGCTTTTTCCTGTTTAAATTAATTGTACCCTTTTTCCCGCCCCCCGGGGGATATAGAAGGTTTTATTATCCTGTTCTGACCCTAAAGCTGTCCCTATTTCTCTAATTCTCTTATACACTTGTGCCTCTCTACACTTTTAAACCCTGTGGACCTCTCATCTATGTTCTGTTTTATTTTAGAAGGGACCTATTCTTCCCCCAAGGCTAAAAACGTCTAAACCTGACTATTGTTCTATCGCGTCCGATAGAACGCCCATCACGGCGGTCTTGTCCACGCTGCAATCTGGTGTTGGGCCGAGATCTCTCTGTCTTCTATTAAAAACAATGTGCAGATTCTCAAAAATATGATCAGCTTACCTTATAGAAGTGTTTTGCAGAGTAGAGAGTCCGTAAAACCCACACCAACCCAGTTTTTCTCTATCTGAGCTCATCTCTGTCCTGCTCCTGCACCAATCACGTCGGGGGTCTCCAAATTAAGTCAAAAATTCCCTTGACAGACGTGTTCAAAAGTTGATGCAGAAGTAAGACAAAGATGCAAGAGTTAAAAATAGAACATTTAATTTTCTTTACAATTAAATATCGATACAAAACCCTTGGAGCCATTAATTCTCTAAAACTAACCCTATGCTGAGCCATCCTAAACTTTCCCTCCAGGCCTGAAAATGTGCAGAGAACATGCAGGCGCTCTGACATGTTCTCTGTCTCTATCCCTGCTCTTTCCCCTCAGACTGTCCTACCCCCGGTTTTATCAACATGTCCGATGACGTCACATGGTCTGAGACTGGATTCCGGGTCTGGTCTCTGGTCTGGGTTTTGGTCTTGGTTTTGGTCTTCCATATCAGCTTTAGCAAACAATGGCCCCCACCACTGAGCATTTGTTTATTCTTGGAGTCAATGATTGTCTGGTTTTGTAAGCTGGTCATCTTTATGATTCCTGAGTGCATATTCCTTTGTCTGATGTGCAGCATTTTGTGAATATTCGTCAATGGAGTGAATGAATAATGACACATGTGAAGCGTCTTTGAGTGTCCAGAAAAGCGCTATATAAAACCGATGCATTATTATTATAATCCAATCAATTTATTTATGTAGCACATTGTATAAAACACGTTTCCAAAGTGCTGCACAGATAAAAGTAACAGATTAAAATATAAAAGTCTGCTTTAAATAAAAATAATGAAAATAAAGTAAAGAACAATTAAAATAAAGCAATTAACTATAGACATCTCTCTGGTCTCTCTCTGGTCTCTCTCATTGGTCTCTCTCTGGTCTCTCTCATTGGTCTCTCTCTGGTCTCTCTCTGGTCTCTCTCTGGTCTCTCTCTGGTCTCTCTCTGGTCTCTCTCTGGTCTCTCTCTGGCCTCTCTCTGGTCTCTCTCCGGTCTCTCTCCGGTCTCTCTCTCTGGTCTCTCTCTGGTCTCTCTCTGGTCTCTCTCTGGTCTCTCTCTGGTCTCTCTCTGGTCTCTCTCTGGTCTCTCTCTCTGGTCTCTCTCTGGTCTCTCTCTGGTCTCTCTCTGGTCTCTCTCTGGCCTCTCTCTGGTCTCTCTCCGGTCTCTCTCCGGTCTCTCTCTCTGGTCTCTCTCTGGTCTCTCTCTGGTCTCTCTCTGGTCTCTCTCTGGTCTCTCTCTGGTCTCTCTCTCTGGTCTCTCTCTGGTCTCTCTCTGGTCTCTCTCTGGTCTCTCTCTGGTCTCTCTCTGGTCTCTCTCTGGTCTCTCTCTGGTCTCTCTCTGGTCTCTCCCTGGTCTCTCTCTCTGGTCTCTCTCTGGCCTCTCTCTGGTCTCTCTCTGGTCTCTCTCTAGTCTCTCTCTGGTCTCTCTCTGGTCTCTCTCTGGCCTCTCTCTGGTCTCTCTCCGGTCTCTCTCCGGTCTCTCTCTCTGGTCTCTCTCTGGTCTCTCTCTGGTCTCTCTCTGGTCTCTCTCTGGTCTCTCTCTGGTCTCTCTCTCTGGTCTCTCTCTGGTCTCTCTCTGGTCTCTCTCTGGTCTCTCTCTCTGGTCTCTCTCTCTGGTCTCTCTCTGGCCTCTCTCTGGTCTCTCTCTGGTCTCTCTCTGGTCTCTCTCTGGTCTCTCTCTGGCCTCTCTCTGGCCTCTCTCTGGTCTCTCTCTGGTCTCTCTCTGGTCTCTCCCTGGTCTCTCTCTCTGGTCTCTCTCTCTGGTCTCTCTCTGGTCTCTCTCTGGTCTCTCTCTGAGGTCTCTCTGGTCTCTCTCTCTGGTCTCTCTCTGGTCTCTCTCTGCTCTCTCTCTGGTCTCTCTCTGGTCTCTCTCTGGTCTCTCTCTCTGGTCTCTCTCTGGTCTCTCTCTGGTCTCTCTCTGGTCTCTCTCTGGTCTCTCTCTGGTCTCTCTCTGGTCTCTCTCTGGTCTCTCTCTCTGGTCTCTCTCTCTGGTCTCTCTCTGGTCTCTCTCTGGTCTCTCTCTCTGGTCTCTCTCTGGTCTCTCTCTGGTCTCTCTCTGGTCTCTCTCTGGTCTCTCTCTGGTCTCTCTCTGGTCAGGGTAATAACGTCAGTGAGACCCATTTATTCTTAAAGGAACAATAATGAAGTATTTCTGGTCGTCCTGTCGAACCATCAATCAATCTACTTTTATTTGTATAGTGCCTTTCCTACACACGGCAACACAAAGCACCGCACAACACACATCAGGCACACATCATAGTCAGATCTACAGAACATTAAACACTTACAATCCCAAAGGGCATTAAACACACAATGGGATCACAAGAACATTTAAAACATCAAAATAAAATCACACAAGTTTTTAAAATCATTAAAATCACAGGTTATTAAGAACATTAAAGTTATTAAAAACATTAAAACATTAAAATCATAAATGTAGCCAAAGTGCACCTAAAATAAGGTTTCTTTTCAAAGTTTTAATTTCCTGGCTCTAGTCTGGACTAATGTGGTCGTACTTCCTGGTTCTAGTCTGGACTAATGTGGTCATACTTCCTGGTTCTAGTCTGGACTAATGTGGTCATACTTCCTGGTTCTAGTCTGGACTAATGTGGTCATACTTCCTGGTTCTAGTCTGGACTAATATGGTCATACTTCCTGGTTCTAGTCAGGACTAATATGGTCATACTTCCTGGTTCTAGTCAGGACTAATATGGTCATACTTCCTGGTTCTAGTCAGGACTAATATGGTCATACTTCCTGGTTCTAGTCAGGACTAATATGGTCATACTTCCTGTGAGCAGCCATTGCAGAAGTGAAGCTAAATGTTCACCTTTAAATAAGAATAAAGTTTTTCCAACAATGATCCGTGGCAAAGAGCCCCATGTCCTCGATCCTATGTCCATCTGAATCCAGTCGTTTTGTTTCCTCTGGAGAATGAAAGAGAAAGATCGCTCTCCAACTAAAGCTCGAGCGAATCAATGAAAAAACTACTAGAACTGTGATGATGTTTTAAGCAGAGAAAGGTCCAAAAGTGGAATATGGGACCTTTAAGGCTTATGGGGAATATGTTATAAGTGCCACAAGTTCCTGATTGAAGCTAAAGGTGACGGACCATAAACAGGGACCATCGACAGAGTGTGACATCACCATCGACACCATCAATGTACAGATATATTGATATTTACTTTCTGCTTTTATGAAGACATTACAGCGAGTTAAGAGGAAGTATTGTATTGTCCAGCAGGGGGCGCTCTCCTCAGATCCACCACAGACACAGAGGAACCTTCATCCCTCAGTCCAGCAGGGGGCGCTCTCCTCAGATCCACCACAGACACAGAGGAACGTTCATGCTCCAGTCCAAACCCAGGAAACACAGGCTCAGAGAAGGAGGAGGTGAAGGTGTGGAGGTGGAACAGTTCTCCATCAGAGACGACCTCATAGAAGGACAGAGATCCAGCCTCAGAGTCCAGGAACACAGACACTCGACCTGAGAGAGAGGAGGAGGAGGAGGAGGAGGAGGAGGAGGAGGAGGAGGAGGAGGCTGTTTGTCTGTTGTTGTGATATAAATAGTAAACTCCCCCACAGACCCTCAGACTCCAGGACTGATCATTGGTTCCAAACCCACTCTCTTCTCCCGTCCCTCTGCGTCTGATTCCTCTGTGACTCACTGCGATCTCAATGTCCCTCCCCCCCCTCCAGCTCCTCATGGTCCAGTCCACCTCCCAGTAACAGCGCCCCCTCAGGCCAGTGCTGCTCAGGACCTGTGGCTGGTCTGTAAATCTGTCCTGATGCCCTGGACACTGCTGCTCCTCTGTCCCTCTGGTCACTGTCCGTTTGTCCTCAGACAGTTTGAGGATTCTGTGAGCCGAGTTTGGATCCAGAGAAAACTCACAGGAATCTGAGGAAAAACACAAAACAAGAAGAAACATCAGCTCCAGACGCTTTAACCACAGAGTAAAGATAACTTTATATAAATAACTTTATATAAATAACTTTTATATAAATAACTTTATATAAATAACTTTTATATAAATAACTTTTATATAAATAACTTTATATAAATAACTTTATATAAATAACTTTATATAAATAACTTTATATAAATAACTTTATATAAATAACTTTATATAAATAAATTTATATTAATAACTTTATATAAATAACTTTTATATAAAGTGAATGAGAAACTCACACTTCCTCAGACCTGGAACCATCCACTGTTCTCCAGCAGGATCCAACCTGCAACACACAAGGCACTTTAGACCAGGACCAGGACCAGGACCAGGACCAGGACCAGGACCAGGACCAGGGACCAGGACCAGGACCAGGACCAGGACCAGGACCAGGACCAGGACCAAGACCAGGACCAGGACCAGGACCAGAGACCAGGACCAGAGACCAGGACCAGAGACCAGGACCAGGACCAGGACCAGGATCAGAGACCAAGATCTAGACCAGAGACCAGGACCAGGACAAGAGACAAAAGACCTGGACTAAGGCCTAGACCAGGATCAAGACCAGGACCAGAGACCAAGACCAGGACCAGGACTAAGGCCTAGACCAGGACCAGAGACCAAGACCAGGACCAGGGACCAAGACCTGGACCAGAGACCAAGATCAGAGACCAGGAGCAGGACCAGGACCAGGACCAGAGAGTGAGACCAGGACCTGGACCAGGACCTGGACCAGGACCAGGACCAGGACCAGAGACCAGGACCTGGACCAGGACCAGGAAAAAGACCAGGACCAGGACCAGGACCAGGACCAGGACCAGGACCAGGACCAGGACCAGGACCAGAGACCAGAGACCAGGACCAGGACCAGGACCAGAGACCAGGACCAGGACCAGGACCAGGACCAGGACCAGGAGACCAGACCAGAGACCAGGAACAGAGACCAGGAACAGAGACCAGGAACCAGAGACCAGGACCAGGACCAGGACCAGAGACCAGATCAGGACCAGAGACCAAGACATGGACCAGGACCAGAGACCAGAGACCAGGACCAGGACAAGAGACCAAGACCTGGACTAAGGCCTAGACCAGGATCAAGACCAGGACCAGAGACCAGGACCAGAGACCAGAGACCAGAGACCAGACCAGACCAGAGACCAGGACCAGGAACAGAGACCAGGACCAGGATCAGCACCAGAGACCAAGACCAGGACCAGGACAGGACCAGGACCAGGCACCAGGACCAGGACCAGGATCAGGACAGGACCAGAGACCAAGACCAGGACAAGGACCAGGACCAGCGACCAGGAACAGAGACCAGGACCAGGAACAGAGACCAGGACCAGGACCAGAGACCAGGAACAGGACCAAGATCAGGACCAGGACCAGGATTGAGATCAGGATCAGGACCAAGATCAGGACCAGGACCAGGATCAAGTCCAAGACCAAGACCAAGACCAGAGACCAGGACCAGGACTAGGACCTGGACCAGAGACCAAGATCTAGACCAGAGACCAAGACATGGACCAAGACCTAGACCAGCACCAGGATCAAGTCCAAGTCCAAGACCAAGACCAAGACCAGCGACCAGGACCAGGACCAGGACCAGGACTAGGACCTGGACCAGAGACCAAGATCTAGACCAGAGACCAAGACATGGACCAAGACCAGGACCAAGACCAAGACCAGAGACCAAGATCTAGACCAGAGACCAGGACCAGGACCTGGACCTGGACCTGGACCAGGACAAGAGACCAAGACCTGGACTAAGGCCTAGACCAGGATCAAGACCAGGACCAGCACCAGGATCAAGTCCAAGACCAAGACCAAGACCAGAGACCAGGACCAGGACCAGAGACCAAGATCTAGACCAGAGACCAGGACCAGGACAAGAGACCAAGACCTGGACTAAGGCCTAGACCAGGATCAAGACCAGGACCAGAGACCAAGACCAGGACCAGGACTAAGGCCTAGACCAGGACCAGAGACCAAGACCAGGACCAGGGACCAAGACCTGGACCAGAGACCAAGATCAGAGACCAGGAGCAGGACCAGGACCAGGACCAGAGACCAGAGACCAGGACCAGGACCTGGACCAGGACCAAGACCAGGACCAGAGACCAGGACCTGGACTAGGACCAGGATCTCGACCAGGACCAGGACCTGGACCAGAGACCAGGAGAAGGACCAGGACCAGAGATCAGAGACCGAGACCAGGACCAGAGACCAAGATCCAGACCAGAGACCAGGACCAGGACCAAGACCAGGACCAGGACCAGGACCAGGACCAGGACCAAGACCAGGACCAAGACCAGGACCAGAGACCAAGACCAGGACCTGGAGAAGAACCAGAACCAGCACCTGGAGCAGAAACCAAGACCTGGACCTGGACCAACACCAGAAAAGGACCAGAGACCAGGACAAGAAGCCAGGACCAGGACCAGTGACAAGGACCAGAGACGAATACCTGGACCAGGACCAGAGACCAAGACCTAGACCAGGTCAGTTCAGAGTCAGACCTGAGTTCCTGCAGGGGGCAGTGTGGGTCGTCCTGTAGAGCCTTCAGCAGCTCTGATGAACCTCCTGGATGGTTGTAGCTCAGGTCCAACTCTCTCAGATGGGAGGGGGCGGGGCTTAGAGCTGAGGCCAGAGCAGCCCCGCCCCTCTCTGAGATCAGACATCCAGACAGCCTAAAGACACACAGCGTTACACTCATGTGGACACAGAGGACACAGATGCATCATGGGAGTCTCACCTGAGAGTGTGCAGTCCACAGGGGGCGCTCTTCAGTCCAGAACACAGCAGCTCCACTCCTGAGTCCTGGAGGTCGTTGTTACTCAGATCCAGGTGTGTGAGACTGGAGGAGCTGAGGACTGAGGCCAGAGGACCACAGCTGTGAGGGGACAGTCCACTGTCCCTCAACCTGAGGACAGAGACACATTAGAGACTAGACCCTCCACAGAAGACCTTCAACACAGTCTGGACTCACAGGACTTTGGTGGAGGCTCTGACCACCGGCAGCAGACCCAGGAGAGCTGTCTCTGAGGCCCGGTATTTCCTCAGGTCAAAGTCCTGCAGGTCTGAGTCTGAGGACAGTAAGACGAAGGACAGAGTCGACCAATGGGCAGGAGAACTTATCCTGGAGAGTGCTCTTTCTCTCATGTACGTCTGTATCTGCTGCACCAGACTGAGGTCGTTCAGCTCCATCAGACAGTGCAGCAGGTTCATGCTTCTCTCTGCAGACAGACCCTTTTCATTCAGCCTCAGTTTGATGTACTGTACTCCCTCCTGATTGGTCCCTGAGCCACCGCCTGTCTGAGTCAGACCTGACAGCAGCCTCTGATTGGTCGGCAGAGACAGCCCCAGGAGGAAGCGCAGGAACAGGTCCAGGTGTCCGTTTGGACTCTGTAAGGCCTGGTCCACAGCACAGCGGTGTAGAACACCTAAGTTATTCTTTTTAAACAGCTGTTTGAAGAAATGGGTTTGTTCGACCTTCAGCAGGTTCTGTCCAGAGCTGTAGAAGGTCTGATGGACGTGAAGAGCAGCCAGAAACTCCTGCACACTCAGATGGATGAAGCAGTAGACCTTGTCCTGGTACAGGCCTGGCTCCTCTCTAAAGACCTGTGTGAAGACTCCGGAGTACACTGAGGCGGCTGCAGCGTCCAGCCCACACTCGCTCAGGTCACAGTCGTAGAAGATCAGGTTTCCTCTCTGCAGCTGCTCAAAGGCCAGTTTTCCCAGAGACGTCACCATCTCCCTGGTCTGTGGAGTCCAGGGAAGCTCCGCCCCTGATCCCTGCTGATACTTGATGTTGTGGACTTTGGCCTGCACCACCAGGAAGTGTGTGTACATCTGTGTGAGGGTCCGGGGCAGCTCTGGTTCCTCTGTTTGTTCCAGAAGCTTCTGTAGAACTGTGGAGAGGATCCAGCAGAAGACTGGGATGTGGCACATGATGTGGAGGCTGCGGACGCTCTTGATGTGGGAGATGATCGCTGTGGCCTGTCGCTCGTCTCTGAACCTCTTCCTGAAGTACTGCTCCTTCTGCGGGTCGGTGAAGCCTCGGACCTCTGTCACCATGGAGACGCACTCTGCAGGGATCTGATTGGCCGCCGCTGGGCGTGTGGTGATCCAGAGGCGAGCGGAGGGAAGCAGGCTTCCTCTGATGAGGTTCACCAGCAGCAGGTCCAGAGAGACGGACTCTGTGGGGTCTGAGAGGACACGAGAGCTGCTGAAGTCCAGAGGAAGTCTGCACTCGTCCAGACCGTCAAAGATGAGGAGCACCTGGAGGTCTTCAAAGCTGCAGAGACCTTTGGATGGACTGAAGAAGTGCTGTATGAGTCCCACCAGGCTGAAGCTTCTGTCCTTCACAACATTGAGCTCTCTGAAGGAGAAGGGGAACAGCAGCTGGAGGTCCTGATGAGCTCTGCCTTCAGCCCAGTCCAGACTAAACTTCTGAGTCAGCACAGTCTTCCCCACGCCGGCCACGCCCTTCGTCAGCAGCGCTCTGATTGGCTGTGGTGAGTGTGGGCGGGGCTTAAACATGTCTTCACAGGTGATGGGGGTCTCTGGAGCGGCTGGTCTCCTGGACGCGCTCTCCATCAGTCTGACCTCATGTTCCTGGTTGACCTCTGAGGCCCCGCCCTCTGTGATGTAGAGCTCTGTGTAGATCTGGGTCAGGGGGGCGGAGTCTCCTGCTTTAGCCACGCCCTCAAACACACGGCTGAACTTCTGCTGCAGCTGCTTCTTCAGTTCATCTCTACAAACTCCAACAGTGCTTCCTGAATAAAGACAAACAGCTGTGACCATGTGACCACTGAACTGACCCCGCCTCCATTAGCGTTAGCCAAAGATGCTAACAAACAAGGCTAACAGCTAACATTTCACCAAGTGAATTATACTTGTCAAATATAGATACTTTGATTATAACATAACAAGTGAATTCTGTCGATTCTGATCTTTAAAATGAGGGAGAACATGTGGGCGGAGCTTAAGTTAACACCATGTGTTTGTGGCTGAGTCGGTAACTTCCATGATCCAAAAGAATGTTCTGATTTGGGTGAAATCTGGGCCCATTACTGATGTGTGGTGAGTGTTCAGAGCCTGAGAGCCAGAAATGTGTGTGTCTCTAGTAAACACATGTTGTGTTGCTACAGACACAGAGAGTTCTTACTGCTCTGCAGGCGCTGGACCAGCTGCTCCTGCTTCATCCTCCTCAGGAAGTCCAGGGCGATCTTCAGAACCTCTCTGCTCTCCTCCTCACTCTCAGAGCATTCTGGGTAATCTGATGCCAGGAGCCTTTGGATCCTCTGCATCTGCTCTTTGACAAAAGTCACCACGTCCTCCTGCAGACGCTGGAACAGAACAATAAGAGTTCACAGAGAGACGCTGAGGAGCAGCCAGAGAAGGCCACACAAGCTGCGGTGGTGGACACTCACCCTCAAGATGGCGTCCAGCGGCTCCTTTGGACCTGGATCCCTGTGAAACACACTCAGCATTTATTTAGTGTGCACAATAGAAGAACAGAGACTCAAACAGGAGAGAAAAGGACTGTTTCTATAAAGAGCTTCTACACAGCACTAAACCTGGGACTCCCAGCTTCAGCACCAGAGACACCAGACATTTTGCCACAGATGAAGTTGTACGTTTGTGGTGACTCTGAAGTGTTGCCTTCTGGCTCTACAGGCCCTGGGCTTCTTCACCTCATCATCATCACTTTCTCCTGTTGCATTGTGGTCTTGGTGTCAACATGTGTTGATAAAAAGTGCCCTAACAAATGTGAGTGAGCTTCAACAGATCTGTCAGAAAGCTCTTTGGCCACGTTCACACGGAGCTGATCTCAGATCTGCAAATATATTCTGTCTCATTCAGTCTTCCACATGAAGCCAATCCAGGCTCTGAAAGCGGCTCCAGAGAGAAGGCTTTGAAACCAGCGTCTGCAACTGTTCCATCTGATCCACAACAAACACATTTATCTTTACTGCAGGGTCCTCCACTGCTCCAGCCTCAGGTCCTGAAGGAAACACATCCTCCACAGAGATGTTTGTCCCTGTGAAGAAGGACTCAGAAGCTTCTCTTTCCCTCAGTGTGAAGACCCGCTCCTGCTGTCTTCAGTAGATTCTACATTCATGCTTTAAGGCCAGTGATTGTTTGTAAAGACTGTCTCAGTGCTGTAGCGTGGCTTGTACACCAGAGGGCGCCAGAGACCAGTTGAGTCTGCACTGATGGTGACTGAACAAAATGTGCCACAGAAACCAAAGTCACGGTCTCAAAATCACTGGACTTAAAACTACACAAAGATTATCAAAATAAACAATAAACAATAAACACACAACAAAGTGTCACAAACACACAAACAACCAATACTCTCTCACACAACTGGGTTCACACAACTAAGCCACACAACTAAGCCACACAACTAAGACACACAACTGAGCCACACAACTAAGACACACAACTAAGCCACAAAACTAAGACACACAACTAAGACACACAACTAAGCCACACAACTAAGACACACAACTGAGCCACACAACTAAGACACACAACTAAGCCACAAAACTAAGCCACACAACTAAGACACACAACTAAGCCACACAACTAAGACACAACTAAGACACACAACTAAGACACACAACTAAGACACACAACTAAGACACACAACTAAGCCACAAAACTAAGCCACACAACTAAGACACACAACTAAGACACACAACTAAGCCACACAACTAAGACACACAACTGAGCCACACAACTAAGACACACAACTAAGCCACAAAACTAAGACACACAACTAAGACACACAACTAAGACACACAACTAAGCCACACAACTAAGACACACAACTAAGACACACAACTAAGACACACAACTAAGACACACAACTAAGACACACAACTAAGACACACAACTAAGCCACAAAACTAAGCCACAAAACTAAGACACACAACTAAGACACACAACTAAGACACAAAACTAAGACACACAACTAAGCCACAAAACTAAGCCACAAAACTAAGACACACAACTAAGACACACAACTAAGCCACACAACTAAGACATACAACTAAGCCACAAAACTAAGGCACACAACTAAGACACACAAATAAGCCACAAAACTAAGACACACAACTAAGACACACAACTAAGCCACACAACTAAGACACACAACTGAGCCACACAACTAAGACACACAACTAAGCCACAAAACTAAGACACACAACTAAGACACACAACTAAGACACAAAACTAAGACACACAACTAAGCCACACAACTAAGACACAAAACTAAGACACACAACTAAGCCACACAACTAAGACACACAACTAAGCCACACAACTAAGACACACAACTAAGACAATAAACCACGGGGAGTTATCATGAAGTTTTGAAGAAAAATGGGGGCAGAGTTTACAGCAAGAGACACTTCTGCCTCTACTGTTCAATGTCCTGCCACAAAATGTCCCGTCATTTGACTAGAAAACATGGAAATGAAAGTGACGTAGCCAGAGCATTGGCTCTACCTGTGAAATCTAAAGCACGTAAACTTCAGTTTGATTTGATCAGGAATAGTGGAAACCGTGAGCACAATGTTGAGGTTTTAAAGGCCAGCATTGGAACTTTAGTCCCAGCTAAACAGCCAAATTCCCCAGTTAAATCCAGTGAGTTTTTGCACTGTATAGACTGTGGGGCATTGCTTAAGCGAAAGTAGCTGTGGAGGCATGTGGCCAGGTGCCGGCTTTCACAGAAAGATGCCCAGGCTAAACCAGGCTAAACCAGGTAGAAGTAGGGTCCAGTCCCTCTGCTCCCTAGCCCAGCCTGTCCGGAGGGCATCAGCAAAAAGCTGTGCTCTTTAATTTGGGCAATGCATCAGGATGAGGTCACGGGTGTTGTCAAAGCAGAAAAGGGGATTCTGAGACTCGGAGAGCACCTGTACTTAAAACACGGGCATGATAAGACTAAGCATGATTACATTAGGCAGAAAATGAGAGAAGTCGGTAGGTTAATTAACGAAGCAAAAACCGCAGGGAAACTGAAAACAATGAAGGATTTCTTTATTCCTTCCAACTTTAACCATGTGATTGATGCAGTCAGGTCTGTGGCTGGATATGATGAGGAAACAAATCAATACAAGACTCCATCCTTGGCCCTCAAACTCGGCCATAGCCTCAGAAAGCAGATATTCTTGAATGTGACTCAAAAATGGAGCATTGTGTTGATGAACTATTTATTAAAAACCTCCAACGAAGCCGGCTGCTTTTTGAGAAGAGGTGGGACGTCTGTGTTTCTTCTGCTGCCCTACAGACCCTCCGGCAAGCCAAGTGGAACACTCCGGACCTGCTCCCTCTGACTGAGGACGTTAGAGCCATGCATGCACATATTGAGGTATGTCGACCTGAATATGTGCAAACCCTAATAAGTGAGCCAACGTCTAAGCATTGGTCTAAACTGGCAGTTTTGACTCTTTGTGAGGTCATTATTTTCAATCGAAGAAGGGAAGGTGAGGTTTCAAAGATGCCACTGACAGCGTTTACCTTAAGAAGTAAGACTGGGATCCATTCTGACATTGCTCTGGGACTGTCCCAACTTGAGAAAAAGCTGTGTCAGCATTTTCAACGCATTGAAATTAAAGGGAAAAGAAGTGGGAAAGTGGTGGTTCTTTTGACTCCTGAAATGATTGCTTGGATGGAGGTGCTGGTGGAGAACAGAAGGGCCTGTTCCATCTCTGACCATAACCCATACTTCTTCTCCCGCCCGGGCGCAGACACCCACATCAGGGGATCAGACTCCCTACGGCAGGTAGCCAAAGAATGTGGTGCGGTGCATCCAGAGATGCTATCCTCAACCAAACTTAGAAAGCACATAGCTACTATGTCTACAGTTCTCAATATGAAAGAGAATGAGATGGACATACTAGCCAACTTCCTCGGCCATGACATTCGCATCCACAGACAATATTACAGACTACCAGAGGGGGCGCTGGAGCTGGCCAAAATCAGCAAAGTGTTAATGGCCATGGAGCAGGGAAGAGTGACGGAATTCGAAGGAAAGAGCCTCGACCAGATACAAATTGAGCCTGAAGGTAATTCTTGATATTATTAAAATATGTATAATTTTTTTCCCCTAAAGGCCACTTGTATTTTTATTTTCTGTGCGACAGGGAGAGCAGTAGAGATCCTCTCACAAACGGACGGGCTAAAAGAAACTTCAAGCGGAGAACCTTCAACCATTCATCCAGATGCACCCCATGGTAGTGGCAGTGCCCCTTCTGGTAAGTGTACCAGGTGGGGGATTACAGCCAGGCTGCTTGGTCCTAACCCTGGGAGTGTATATTGCTAATATATTTTTATTTCTCTCCCTAGAACGTTAGAGAAAGCCATGGTCTGCATCTGAGGTGAAGGCTGTGGAGAAGACCATGACGCCTTTCATACAGACTGGAAAAGTCCCAGGGAAGTCTCACTGCCTGGCCTGGCCTGGCCTGGCCTGCATTAATGCCTCACCAGATGACCTTAGACATCGGACATGGAGTGGCATTAAATTCTATGTCAAAAATAGAATCACTGCAATTCGAAAAAAAAATCAAAAATAAAATTCCTTTAAAAGAGTTGTTTGTTTTCTATTGACTGTTTTGTATTACTTAAAGTAGTCCCAGTAAAAAAGATTATGTCTATGGGTCCCATTCTGAACGGCCCTGTCAAAGGGACCCACCAGGTAACAAAAACGTGTGTGTGTGTCTGTATGTGTGTGTGTGTTCTCTAGCTCCGTTGCTCTCCTCACTGTACCTCTTAATTTCTCTTTCTACCCCTGCTCTTCTCATCTCTCTCTCTAATGGTGCTTTCAGACCTGATCTGTTATGGTATTGAGCTCCCTGTGAGCTCCTCACCCCCTCCCTCCTGTTCCTGTGGGCGTGGCCACTCCTGCTCTCTGTTCCTGGCTGGCCTGCACACCTGCCTCTCATCACACATGACCTCTGCATTTAAGCCTGGGCATTTGTTCAGTCCTCTGCCAGTTCGTCAGTCTACACCGTGAGACTACACCTCGGGCCTTTTGCTATTTTTGTGCTAGTTTCTGAGTCCCTCGTTTGATCTTGTTTTTTGTATACTCACAGATCCTCGAGCCAGTTGACAGCCTCCTCAGCAGTATCTCTTCTGCCATTCTGCTCCAGCGCCTAAGCCAGTTCCAGTACCTGCTCCACCTTCATTAAACTCTGCCAATAAATCCTGTTAACCGTCCTATGCTTTTGGGTTCAATCCTTTCGCCAAAACAGGATCATGCGTTGCATCGGCTTTCGATGCAAAGTTTATGGTGACGAGCGTCCGAGCGTCACAACGCACGGACGTCTCGGCACGCACGGACGGACTGTTCAGTAGACACGCACGGACGGACTGTTCAGTAGACACGCACGGACAGACTGTTCAGTAGACACGCACGGACGGACTGTTCAGTAGACACGCACGGACGGACTGTTCAGTAGACACGCACGGACGGACTGTTCAGTAGACACGCACGGACGGACTGTTCAGTAGACACGCACGGACGGACTGTTCAGTAGACACGCACGGACGGACTGTTCAGTAGACACGCACGGACAGACTGTTCAGTAGACACGCACGGACGGACTGTTCAGTAGACACGCACGGACAGACTGTTCAGTAGACACGCACGGACGGACTGTTCAGTAGACACGCACGGACAGACTGTTCAGTAGACACGCACGGACAGACTGTTCAGTAGACACGCACGGACAGACTGTTCAGTAGACACGCACGGACGGACTGTTCAGTAGACACGCACGGACGGACTGTTCAGTAGACACGCACGGACAGACTGTTCAGTAGACACGCACGGACGGACTGTTCAGTAGACACGCACGGACGGACTGTTCAGTAGACACGCACGGACAGACTGTTCAGTAGACACGCACGGACGGACTGTTCAGTAGACACGCACGGACAGACTGTTCAGTAGACACGCACGGACGGACTGTTCAGTAGACACGCACGGACGGACTGTTCAGTAGACACGCACGGACTTGGCGGGAAAGTCAAAGGGGAGGAGCAGGAGCGAAAAATATAAAGTCACCGTGAACACATACTGCTGTTATATAAAGTCACCTCCGTGAACACATACTGCTGTTATATAAAGTCACCTCCGTGAACACATACTACTGTTATATAAAGTCACCTCCGTGAACACATACTGCTGTTATATAAAGTCACCTCCATGAACACATACTGCTGTTATATAAAGTCACCTCCGTGAACACATACTGCTGTTATATAAAGTCACCTCCGTGAACACATACTGCTGTTATATAAAGTCACCTCCGTGAACACATACTGCTGTTATATAAAGTCACCTCCGTGAACACATACTGCTGTTATATAAAGTCACCTCCGTGAACACATACTGCTGTTATATAAAGTCACCTCCGTGAACACATACTGCTGTTATATAAAGTCACCTCCGTGAACACATACTGCTGTTATATAAAGTCACCTCCGTGAACACATACTGCTGTTATATAAAGTCACCTCCGTGAACACATACTGCTGTTATATAAAGTCACCTACGTGAACACATACTGCTGTTATATAAAGTCACCTCCGTGAACACATACTGCTGTTATATAAAGTCACCTCCGTGAACACATACTGCTGTTATATAAAGTCACCTCCGTGAACACATACTGCTGTTATATAAAGTCACCTCCGTGAACACATACTGCTGTTATATAAAGTCACCTCCGTGAACACATACTGCTGTTATATAAAGTCACCTCCGTGAACACATACTGCTGTTATATAAAGTCACCTCCGTGAACACATACTGCTGTTATATAAAGTCACCTCCGTGAACACATACTACTGTTATATAAAAGTCACCTCCGTGAACACATACTGCTGTTATATAAAGTCACCTCCGTGAACACATACTGCTGTTATATAAAGTCACCTCCGTGAACACATACTGCTGTTATATAAAGTCACCTCCGTGAACACATACTGCTGTTATATAAAGTCACCTCCGTGAACACATACTGCTGTTATATAAAGTCACCTCCGTGAACACATACTGCTGTTATATAAAGTCACCTCCGTGAACACATACTGCTGTTATATAAAGTCACCTCCGTGAACACATACTGCTGTTATATAAAGTCACCTCCGTGAACACATACTGCTGTTATATAAAGTCACCTCCGTGAACACATACTGCTGTTATATAAAGTCACCTCCGTGAACACATACTGCTGTTATATAAAGTCACCTCCGTGAACACATACTGCTGTTATATAAAGTCACCTCCGTGAACACATACTGCTGTTATATAAAGTCACCTCCGTGAACACATACTGCTGTTATATAAAGTCACCTCCGTGAACACATACTGCTGTTATATAAAGTCACCTCTGTGAACACATACTGCTGTTATATAAAGTCACCTCCGTGAAACACATACTGCTGTTATATAAAGTCACCTCCGTGAACACATACTGCTGTTATATAAAGTCACCTCCGTGAACACATACTGCTGTTATATAAAGTCACCTCCGTGAACACATACTGCTGTTATATAAAAGTCACCTCCGTGAACACATACTACTGTTATATAAAAGTCACCTCCGTGAACACATACTACTGTTATATAAAGTCACCTCCGTGAACACATACTGCTGTTATATAAAGTCACCTCCGTGAACACATACACACTGCTGTTATATAAAGTCACCTCCGTGAACACATACTGCTGTTATATAAAGTCACCTCGTGAACACATACTACTGTTATATAAAGTCACCTCCGTGAACACATACTGCTGTTATATAAAGTCACCTCCGTGAACACATACTACTGTTATATAAAGTCACCTCCGTGAACACATACTGCTGTTATATAAAGTCACCTCCATGAACACATACTGCTGTTATATAAAGTCACCTGTGAACACATACTGCTGTTATATAAAGTCACCTCCGTGAACACATACTGCTGTTATATAAAGTCACCTCCGTGAACACATACTGCTGTTATATAAAGTCACCTCCGTGAACACATACTGCTGTTATATAAAGTCACCTGTGAACACATACTGCTGTTATATAAAGTCACCTCCGTGAACACATACTGCTGTTATATAAAGTCACCTCCGTGAACACATACTGCTGTTATATAAAGTCACCTCCGTGAACACATACTGCTGTTATATAAAGTCACCTCCGTGAACACATACTACTGTTATATAAAGTCACCTGTGAACACATACTGCTGTTATATAAAGCCCGTGGAAAGTCTCTGTTCAAAGACACGCTGCAAAGCTGCATATTGGAGAAGATCTGTACACAAGAAGCCGCTAGCATAGCTCTGTTAGCATCAGAGCCGGCTACTTCCGGTACTTCCCGGAGCCCTTGGGGTATATGAGGATATTGCAGTGGGCACTCGAGATGATTTCCAAAATTTGACAACACTGATGAGAGAGAAAGTGGTCATTTTTCTCAACGAAACCACCACATGTATTTATTCTATTATAAACATTGTATCCAGAACTTCTTTACTTTTGATTGAGTTTTGATTCAGTCCATTCATGCACTCATTTTGTTCAGAGAATACTAAAAGTCAGGTTAAAAAGAGGCATTAATTTAGTCAAAATGGGTGCTTTTGTTGAACAACACATGGTACTCTAACCCTGACTATGCAGACAAGGCCAAAAAGGTCTGGAGCCACTGCCCTAGAGCATCGTGAGCATCCTGTCAGAAGCAGTGGGTTTACAGCTCACTCCTCACACAGAGGAAAGAAGCAGAACAAAGAGACATCTGTGAATCCAACGGTTCACAATGGTAGTTTAAGCAATAGAGCAACAACTTTGGATTAATTCATCTTTAAACTCTCTGCATGTGAATTGAAGTTATCTGAAAATGAAAAACAAGACACACTTCAATCAGAGTTATAAACTATTATGTATAATTATGATTTTGGCCATATTTTTGTACAGGGCTTCTCCAAGAAGCAGATAAAGTGACTGAAGCATTTTCATTGTACAATCCAGACCTGAGACAGGTAATGTGTGTGTTTGTAGGTCGCCCGGTGATGATCGTGGTGGAGTTCATGGAGAACGGGTCACTGGACTCGTTCCTCAGGGTGAGTGATCCACGCAGCTGCAGGAGGTGGACCACAATGAACCACACACAATTATATGAGCAAATGTTTTTTACAATTGTTACAAAGTTTTCAATTATAGCTCAGAAAAACAAACCAGACTCTGCATATAAACAGCCCTCCAGGCTGCCTGCAAGCCAGAAATGGAAACAATAAATAAAATCAAGGTAGAATTTTTAGCTACGTGCAGTTTACAAAAAACGATTTTGTTGTAGGTCGGATTATAATTTTGTGATAATTTTAAGGCTTATTAAATACAATAATTGTAGGAAAGTAGATTAATTAAGGTGATTGAGCTAAATAACAATGTTCGCTACTACTTAAAAGATATTCATATTATGCAAGAAAATCAATTCTGTGACACTGAAACAAAATAAATTAAACTGTAATTTTCCACTTCATAGTCATAAAGTTCAACTCACAAAGTAGTTATCTAATAGAAGAGTTGTTTCTCTGTTTGACTTTATAGATTGCCTTTGTTACATTGATTGCATATGATGCAAAACATTATGGATTTGCTCAAGTAGCAAAGATTGGCTTTAACAAAGAGCTGGACGAACCTCATTTGATTTTCACACTTGGACATCTGAGACGCTCTCCCGATGAATTGGGACCCAAAAAAACGTCCCTCTTCCATAGTCTTCAGATATATTTCTCCTCTGTCCTGTCTGTGTTATTCATAGATTACTCAGTTCAGTTACATTTGCTTCTCTGTTAGCAACACGACGGTCACTTCACGGTGATCCAGCTGGTGGGCATGCTGCGGGGGATCTCCTCGGGGATGAAGTACCTGTCCGACATGGGCTACGTGCACAGGGACCTGGCGGCGCGGAACATCCTGGTCAACAGTAACCTGGTGTGTAAAGTGTCCGACTTCGGCCTGTCCAGAGTCTTAGAGGACGACCCCGAGGCGGCCTACACCACTACGGTAAGAGAGTGTTTCATTACCTCTTGTGTATAATGGTTGTATGAAGTGTCTTTAATGCTGAGGCCAGACTTTATTACTATCTGGAAAGTCTCAGACAAAACTGTTTTTGCGACCTGGATCTATTCCCTGCCCGTCCGTGGGTTTGGATCCCTCTCAAGTTGTTCCGTGCTGATGCAGGAGGGTCTAAGGACATTGGTAATGATCCAGGACATTTAAGAACAATTAAGAACATTTAAGAACATTTATTAACATTTGTGGCGATTTGGACCAATGGCTCCTGTGTTTGTTATTGTTGCATTTCCTGTGTTCGAACAGTTTGATTCTCTGATCTGTGTTGGTGGAGAACTTTGTAAAGTCCTCCAGGACAACTGCTGTTGTGATTTAGGGTAAATAAATCAAATTGAAATTGAATTCGTAGCTGTTGCTGCTGGTTGATTGCTACTTGGACATTTGGTAGAATAATATAGAGATATATTGATACATGGCATGATGGCTTGTTAGAATAGTGCTTTTCATTGTTGTACAAGGTACACTGTATGTGCACTGCTGCGGTTTAAAGCAAATAAATAATGAAAATCCAGATCAATGCTACAGCCAACACCAGCAAAATCTGCATAAATAATGCAAAGTTCATCATAAAACCTAGAACTATTGCCATGGTGCTTGTTTGTTGAAAGAATTGGAATAAAATTGTATTCTTCCTTCATATTTAATTGTGTGGATACTTGAAACAAGTTAAACCACAACTCAAGAGAAGGTAATAAATATAGGGAACCATTAGAACTAAGTTAGAAAGCACATAAAAGGCGACTACACAAAATGTGTGTATTAAATGGGACTCTTTAAGACTACAACGTTTCTTCTTAACCGATCGGATCAAGTTTTTTCAGCTATGCATCTCTTCTACAATAGCAAAATGATCTGTCGCTTCTTTCTCAGGCGACAGATTTGTCCAAATGTGTCAAATTTGACAAAAATGTTTATTACAATATAGTTACGTTCATCAAAGATTCACACAAACCTCTTGAAATGTGTGTGTGTTGATGCCTGAATCCTCAGGTCTGCTTTACTCTAATGGCATCGACACTAAGAAACGACTTGTGCATGTAAAGACTTCTTCAAAAACATATTCTAGCTCTGGTATCTTAAGATGTGCTAAAACCATGTGCACGGCCAGATGGGGAACCGCATGTGGCTCAGTGACAAATCCTCATTAGAAGGAAAGTTTTAAAATTCTGTGGAAAATGCAGAGTTTATAAGTGTGAGTTTTGCTCCTGAAGCTGTCAGTGATTCATCATAGATGTCCATTCTTTTGTTTACGTCCTTGCATTACTTCGGAGATCATTAGTCTTTTAGCGCTTCTGCTGCATATGAGGTACAATCTTTCCTCCATATGCAAATCCAAATCTTTCAGAAAAGTTGTTAAAGGTCCAACATTTAGTTTTGCTCATTGCCGCCCACTTGGTAAGATATATTCACTCACTCAGTTACAATAGGCCATTCTGATTTGAATTTATTTCATGTTTTTTTTTTTTGTTGATGGGACGGTGTGTGTTGAAGAGCAGCAGTAGATCATTTCCATCTGTAGTCCCACAGTCGCACTCATTCAACCCAACTATTGTACGTGTTTTTAGTGGTAGGGGAAACCGAAGCAGGCACAGGGAGAGCATGCAAACTCCACACAGAAAAGCCTGAAGGTGGAATCGAACCAATGACCTTCTTGCTTACATACAGTAGATTACATTGTATGATTGTATAATTATTATCCATCTATTTGGATGGGAGCCTGCCAGGAGCCAATGGGACGGCACTAGCTATAATGGCTACTGTTGTTGTGTCTTTCCCATCAATCTTTGCCTTTCTTACCGTCTCCAGTAAACACAGAAGAGATTTTACTTAAATAATGGATGTGTGTGACAGGGAGGAAAGATCCCGATCCGGTGGACCGCTCCAGAGGCCATTGCCTACAGGAAGTTCTCTTCTGCCAGCGACACATGGAGCTACGGCATCGTCATGTGGGAAGTGATGTCCTACGGGGAGCGGCCATATTGGGAGATGTCCAATCAGGATGTGAGTACTTCCAAGATAATTCAGTAGAGCTCAATCAATCAATAAAACACTAGTTCCAGTGGTGTCATTTGTTTTATATCCTGCATTCAACAAACCAGGAACATTTCACCTTAAACCTTGGATTTTTAACTTTCAAACGTGACATTGTTCTTCTAACTAGTTCCTCACTTTTTAAACAGTTTAGCCCCAAAAGTAGTTTTCACAGGCATGCATTTTTTGGATTGGCTTTTTCAGACAGAAGTGAAAAAGAAAGAACCACCTTCACTCAGTGTGCAAAGCATAATAACATATAATATTATCGGATTTGTTCACAAAATGTTATCTACAAGACTCTATCTATTTTAGCAGTCGACATGTATTATTTGTGAAAAATAAGTTAGGTACCCCAACTTTAAGGAGCTCAACATCCAAACAATTTTATTTTATCTTCGATGGTAATAAAAACATTTAGGCCAGGACGAATGAAGTATGGACTCACATTTTGTTGCGAAATAATGAAGTTATTATGCAGGCGACAAAGTTTTTCTTAACCATCATCGTCAAGTCATTGCTCGACCTCATCAAATGCAACACCACACTGGCTAAAACTGTTGCCCTTTTGCTCAACTTGAACCAAAGAAATGCCTTTTGCTGCTGTGGGACATGGGACAGAAACATTGGTGCAAAAAGGATAAAAAAGAGGAGTGAATTCCACCACAAATGTCAGTGGTTCAGAGGACTTGTCCAGCCCAGTGAGGGTTTAAATCCGTGCGTTTGGTTCAGCTGTGTGACCCCTTCATCCCGGGCTTGTGGACAGCCATTGGACCAGGACTACAGAGGAAGCAGAAGCCATCCCTTTCTCCGCTGAGTCTGAAATCTGCTCTGTAATCCCACTCGCACATACACACATTTCCACTAAGGTCTGTGGGATTTGGGTCTGGATTTATTCTGTTTGGGAATTGCTTAGAAGTGCTTTCCAAGGCGAAAAATGGTCGCCAAGCTTCACTGTGTTGCGAGTTAGACTATCTCCCTCTTGGTCAGACACCGATCACAGGACTCCAGTGAGATACATGGTGTGGACTATCTACTAAAGCATACAATCATACATAAAAAGGAGCGATAAAAGGAAGAGGCTAAGGCTCCCGGGCAGTGATTTATATAGAAAAGTCCGCGCTCTTCATCCAAGCGAGCCGGAGGAGCTGATACCGAGTGCTGTGCTCTTTATCATAAGCTCATAGATGTGTCACCGAAACTTTAGGAGTAAGTTAGAAGTGATTATAGAACTGTTTATACGTGGACAGAAATAACTGTAGTGTTATCATTTAGACGGTTTTAGAATAGAAATCCTGATTAAAACACACAAAGAAACTCTTATGGCAAGAAGAGTGGGCCGCCTATATCATTGAACTCAAGCGGCTAACTTTCAAACTTTATGTATTTAATTATGTGACAGGGACAATGTAGTCATACATAGTTATACCATGAAAAATGCAGCTGAGTGTATAGCTAATGCTGATTTTCAACTCCTGTCCATAGTTGAGCTTTTCCCTACAGTGCAACACATAAGTTATGATAAGATAGATTTTATTGATCTCACACTGGAGAAATGCACCTGTCACATTTGGTATGGAGAGAGTCACTTAGATTGTGTAAAAGACAGAAGTGTGCAACATGTTAAGGTTTAGAAATATAGGCTGAGCAGGATATGATTGTGTACAAGGAAAAAAAAAAACAGAATGAATAAAATAGACAGCCCTAAAACACATATTTAAACTAGAACTTTCACAACTTTCAAACCACAGCAAATTATTTTATGAATTTACATGACAGGAACAATGTAGTCATATATAGTTACAGCGTGAAAGATGAGACACAGAGTGTGTAGCTAAGTATGACTTCAACTCCTGTCCCTGGTTGAGCTTTTACCCACAGTGCAACACATTATGTAGAACGAATAAATTAGACGGCCCTTAAACACAAATGTAGATGAATGTCGTAAATGCCATCCAACTTGTTACTTGCTTTTAAAAAAGGTTAGTTCTGTCTTTATATGCATGTATTTTTACCCTCGTCCACAACTTTAGATCAGCTTTTTTTAGACAGAAAAGTGAAAGAGAGCTCCATCCTCGCTCAGCCAATCAACTTTCAGCTCAAAGCGTGATGATTTGTTGCTGTAGCCATAGAAGAACGTTAGTCAAATTGTAATGAATAAGATGGTTAGAGCTGTTTGGCACCCCATGTAAAACTTTGCCTCAATCTGTAGGGGGCGCTATTGGGCCAATTTCAAATATTTCACTTTCACCTGACCTAAACAATGGAGCTGAACATTGGATTCAAGTTTTGTGCAAATCAGACTTTGTATGTGTAAACGGGAGCAAAATTAATGTTGTGAAAAATGGTCAAAAAACACTCACATTTTGCCGCTCCGCTGCTCAAACAACGTTTCACTGATCAAAAATCCCTGAGGTCATTTTGAAGGTACATGTGTTGAGATGATGTGGAGCGATTTTGAGGCAAATCGGTGAAACGGCCGAGGAGGAGTCGCTTTCCAACCGATATGGATGAAAATGATTGCTGTTCCATCAATTTTGCAGTGAAATTTATGGGCCTCCTGTTTGTCAGAGGGCGGACTTGAGGAACATGTGTACCGAATTTCATGGCTCTACGACAAACTTGACCTCTGAAACTCCCATTGGCTGTTGTAGGTGGCGCTGTTCTGGCATTTTTTGAGTCCCATAAAAATAAACACCAAAATATAAAATTTTTCACCAGGTCTGATGTTTGGGCAAAATTTTACAACTTTTCATGCATGTTCAGGGGGTCAAATTAAGGCTCAAAGTGCAGAATTTGACATCTCTCGAGCAAAAACAATAGGCCCTTTCCCCGTTCGGGGCTCGGGCCTAATAAATAAAATAAAATAAAAATAAATAATATCATGAAGACAGCATGTTGAGACTCCTTCTGTTGAGGCCAAACAAAATATATTATTCATAAAGGGGAGTTTGCTGACCCAGCTTTAAGAAGAGAAATGCCACCAGTTGCTGTAGACAGTTTTTCTATTCCCTCACCTGTAACTTTTAACATTATTTAAAATTTGTCTGATGATAAAAAAAAAAAACGAGGTGAAAAGTTCATCTCTGAATTATTTGAGTCCCACTATCTTTCTGTGCAAGACCTTTCGTTCAACTTTGAAAACTAGTCTCTTGTTTTACATAATTCCCTGTTTCCTCATCAGTTTCCGTGCAGTCACAGTCGTTCTGGTGTGTGCCGTGTCTCTAGGTGATTCTGTCCATTGAAGAGGGCTACAGGCTGCCGGCGCCCCTGGGCTGCCCCGTGGCGTTGCACCAGCTCATGCTGCACTGCTGGCAGAAGGAGCGCAGTCATCGGCCCAAGTTTGTCGACATCGTAACGTTTTTGGATAAACTCATCCGTAACCCCAGCAGCCTCCTGCCACTGGTGGAGGATATTCAGAGGTAGAGATTTTTTGTGTGTGTAATAAATGCTTCAAATTTTGCGCGGATATTTGATGAGAAGAGGTTGTTCTGAAGTCATGCACTAAGATACAGAATTTTACATTTGCTCCTTTTGCTGAAGTCTGGGGTGTTTGTACTTAAGTCTTGCTTCTTTGTCATGATAAAGTTGGAGATTTTAAGACTTCTTATTCATTATGCTTAAGATATAGATTTTATATAGAGTTAGAGATTTTATTTTATTTTATTTTAATATAGAGTTATTATTATTTTATCTTGTGCTGTGTGCTTCTCATTCCCATTGTTCTATAACTTGTGATGCAACTCTGAATTTTCCCCACTGTGGGACGAATAAAGGATCTCTTAATCTTAATCTTCAATCACAACTTTCCAAAGAGCCTAGAATTGTGGTGGAAGGCAGCTGGCAACGATGTAAGGCTTTTAGTTTAGAACGAATGTGTCTGTAATCCACAGGAAACAAAAAGTTCTGCGTCAGAACAAATCATCTATGGTAGAACTACTGTCATAAAAGGGAGTGCTGACAGTTTCAACAAACATATGCAAGTAGAAAGGACTTTTTCATCAAATCACTATCAAATAATAATCTTTTTAAATGATTCTTTAAATGATTGTCTGAAAATTGCTGTTTCATAGTGGTGTATTGGATCCTTTCCTCCAACCAGTGGGAATATGTGAGGGGGCAGCAACAGCAGTTTTGATGGAATATTTATTGGAAAACTGTTTTTCTCTGTTTTGTCTTTTCTTGTATAAATATAAATATTTAAATAAGTTGCTGAAATGACTCATTTCCCAGGAGTACATGACTCATGAACGCCCCTTTAAGTTTTTTCCAATAGATTTGAAAATAACTTCTGAATGGCCATGGAAAATTTCAGACATAATCCGGCTTTGACCCCTGTGGCTCTTTGCTATTAAAGTAAATGCAATTAAGATGATCCATTTGTCAGAGAGCAGTACTCCTCTATCTGTGAACAAAGGGGATAAAGTTAATCAAGTATTACACTCCCGCTTATAAAAGTAGATCCTATTACACAGGTCCTGCTTTTATACATAATTCAATATGAAACTAACTGCTGCGTGTCGCCCTCAGTCTTCCAGAGTCCCCGTGTCCGAGTGAGGAGATGGATTACCCCATGTTCATCTCTGTCGGAGAGTGGCTCGACTCCATCAAGATGTCGCAATACAAAAGCAGCTTCATGGCGGCGGGATACAACACGCTGGACGCTGTGGCGCGGATGAGCATTGAGTGAGTAACAAAGACACTCACAGACTTAACATCATCCTCACTACACATACTGGAAAAACTACACAATTTACAGCCAGACTGACAGTAACTTTTACATAAAGGCTCTGAACAGTGCTTCTACTCCTATTTTATTGAAGTAATAGCATTTTGAAAAACCTGCACTACTATTGCCACTCTTTCTTTAATTGCCATATTTACATAATTCTAACCTGCACAAACGATATAATTACCTTTAACATGTTGCACACTTCTGTCTTTTGCACAATCTGAGTGACTCTATCCGTGCCAAATCAGACATGTACATTTCTCCAGTGTGAGATCAATAAAGTCTATCTTATCCTAATTTTACTTGATCAAATGTGTAGTTGGTGTTACCACAAAATGTTCCATTGAAAAAAGTTTTCACCTCCAGTCTGGACAACTATCCAACTTACTTTCAATTACATTTATTTTTGTACAGCCCTAAATTACAAAAGTGGTTATCTCAGAGGACTTTACAAAAACAGAGTATAGTCCGGAAATCTTAGGGTTGGGGTACATTATTTACTATTGACAAGCAAACCACACACACTCATCAATCTTCCACTTCCAATGAATTACAAACCATATCTGTCTGTGTCGTATCTTAAGAAGCCCTAAAGTGTTGTGTGTCTGTGTGCGTCTTGTCTCTCGCTCTGGGCCTAGAGATGTGAGGCGTGTGGGGGTGGAGCTGATTGGACACCAGCGGCGAATTATCAGCAGCGCTCAGACTCTTCACTTCCAGCTGCTGCACGAACACGACCGGGGGTTCCATGTATGAGGCCGGACACGGAGCCCTCACATGGCCCCACGCACCGAGCCACATGGGACGGGTGCATAGACGGCAGCGAAGTCTAGAACGCAGCCCCCGATGATTCTGGATCATGGACAGAAAGGGGGTGGAGTTTGCTTCTCGACGGGACACCTCTCCGTAGAATCGTAGTTTTTTTTCTACTCTCCTGCTCACAAGACTTTGGGCGAGACCCTAAAAGGACTAAGAACGGGTCCGCACCTATAGGAGAATGTAACCTAGCCAAGTAGATCTGCAAAAGTAATCTACTCGACCTTTTTGTTTTGAGTTATGTGCTCATGTAGCTGCTATCGGGTGTGCAATTCCAAAAGTCTTTATTTGAAATTATTTATTGAGAAATTTGCTTATTTACCTCCAGGGAATCTGGCGGAATAATACTTGAAGACATTGAAGTAGAGAGCAAAGAAAGGGATAAACTTTATTGAATGTTTCTAAAGTGTATAGACAACTAATCAATTGTTATCATAAACTTATATCTATTAATGTGCAGTCTTGTATGTGAAAAGCCCTAGTGAATTTGGATCTTATAATGATTTATTTTCTATCTAAATCAGCAATACAGCGACATGGAGTCACCTCAGTTTCTCAGAGATTAGGAAAAGTGCAAAGAGAATGTACACTGCTAAAAACGGACGCAACAATAGGTTCATAAGTTCTTCAAGTAAGTAGTTTTATCTTGATTTGACCACACTGTGCTTTGGTTGTCTAATAACATTTGCCGACTTGCTTGTTCCATTAGAAAATCTTATATTAAAGGGACCGTATGTAATATTTACTTTCTAAATTACTTACTGTTATTAATTATTTACTATATCTAAATCCTTTTCATATGTCCTTAGTGTCTCCTTTACTAGATCTACATTTACAAGTCATATTTGGACACGAGGCCAATAATATTTATGTTTTTTCTCATTTACGTTGTCAGTTTTTCAGGTGAAATTGCACTGATCTTGGCTCAGTCTTTAATATATTTATACAGTGTATCAGAATCAGAATCATTTTCATTGCCACATAAGTAACAGGAGGTCACAGAGTTGGAAATTGCTTTGGCTCGGTGCAACAGTCATAAAGAGAGGTATGGGTGGAGAGGCATAATAAAAAATAAAGAATAAGAAACACTTCTAAGGAATAGATTTAAAATACAAATTTATAATAGAGTTACAATTACTATATACTGTATACCGGCGGGTTCAGGGACACGACAAAGAGGAGGCAAAACGAGTGTAATTATAACATACAAGTAGAACATTTAGTTAAAGCCGGTGTGAGATGTGAGCATGTGATTATCAGCAGAGTGGAGAAGTTGTGAGGTAGCAATGAAAGCCAATGTTTGGTGTGAAGTGAATGTGGTGCATCAAATAAAAGACAAGTTCAAAAGTGCAAATGACGACCGGGCAGAGCTCTTCAGAACAGGTCCAAAAGACACGACAGACGGAAAGGTAGTGAGGAGAAGTTAGGGGCGTGGCGCAGGTGAGTATCTAGACCAGTGGGGGCGGGTCCCGGATCAAAAGTGGCCAAAATGACGCACGCTGACATGCTGCAATACCACCCCAGGCCGATGGGGGTGGACCCGGAATAAGAATTAGCCAATGCTAACATGTCACCTCTCAAAAACATCTTTACAGGATGGTCCAAAAGTAGCTCTTGGCCCAAAGCTCTGTTCCACATGTGTGTCAATGCTGAGGGACCAGTCTAGTTTAGTCACTGTGAATTTTTGAAGGCACTTGTTTAAATGAATGGGGCTCGTGCAGACTGACGCATGCGCAAAGCGGAAGTTGTGGCACATTAGAACGGCGGAGATAGGCGTGACTTAATATTTACAGTCTATGATCAACAGATAGACAGAGGAGGCAAACAGCACCCTCCTCTGGACACTGAGGGCATGGTTCGTAATAATAAACACAAATCTTCCAACTATTTATTTTATTTATTTGGGACAATGCACATTAATGAACATCAGTATAAAACAAATGTTAATATCCCGGATTATACCAAGCTAGTTTTCATCTGTAGTCCCTAGGCAGGAAAATACATAGGAAACGACAACATACAACACAGGCAGCACAGGGAAAGGTTATGAGTCTAGTGGTCACGTGACTGATTTCTTTCCTGCCAGATCAGAGAATCAAACAGTTCAAACTCAATGAAATGCAATGATGAAAACACATAAAGCCATTGGTCCACAAGGAGCAGAGACCAGATAAATGTCCACTAAACGTAGATGCAAACATAACTAGAAAGATTCCCGTAACAAGTGTGATTGTGATGACTTTACCATATCGAGTGCATATTACATACGTCCCTTTAAGACAGGATAACAAGGTGCAATCATCAAGATAACTTTTATGTATTTTTAGCTGTTTTACAATGTATTATTGCTGTGTACAAACCACTGCGACCATTCACCAGTCAACTCTTGTCACTAAGCTCTATCAGTTGCCTTCAAAGAAATTTCCATCGTACAACTTTCTCACAACAAGCCTGCTTTTGAATGTCGATATTGCCTGGAATTACACCAACCCCACTGTCTTAAATGAATGTTCACAAACCATGTAAAAAAAAAAAAAAAAACCTGGAAAACGCCCAGACTCGGTTGTGGTTGTTGCTGGTATCGACCCACTTTTGAAAAATGTTCTTTTGCCTCTAGTGCACCACATTGAGCATTTCTGAAACTATAATGTACATACGCAGATATAGGAGGAAGCTTGGTTTTGAAATGTTTGCTATTTTACCAGTGAATGGGCAGTGTTGCATAGATTATACCATAGTTAGATGAAGCTAAAGGCATCTGAAGTTATTATAATATGATGGTTTTGGTATTAATAGTATAGTGGTAGTTTTGTGGCCAGGGCAGCAGCAAAGAATATTAAAGATTACAGACACAGCATCCTGATTATTGATAGTTTTAGCTTTTTATTCACCCATGGACACACAGAATGCCTTACAGCGGTTGTTGAAGGATACAGTAATCCCAGGACCTAGACATAAGTTATTCGTATTTTGTTTTACACATAGAAATACCCGATAATCTCTGTACTAAAGAGGTGGTTTTGGTCTGGATCTGTGCCTTTCTGTCACAGCGGAGGTACAATACTGCGCAAAGGTTTTAGGCAGACATGAAACGTATTTATGATTAGTTATTTGTTTTTATTTGTCATTTTAATGTACTCAAAATATATTGTACAAATTGTAAAAACAAATATTGATTAAGGGATTCAACCAGTAATGGAAAGTAGACGTGTTTCTTTAGATCCACTATTGAAAAATCATGTATAAGTGATTGTAGAAACTATATATGTTCTTGTTATTGGGGTGGGAACAAGCACTTGCCAATTACATTTTGCAAAAACGTCTCGCTTTACCTCAAATTATAAAACTACCTCAAATTGCACACTGATAACTAATCTTACTGCTCTTGGAATGAGACTAAACTTAATTTTTTAGACATTAAAATCTTTCAAACGTATCTGTCTTATCTGCAACCAGCCCTAGACTTTCTGTGTCAGGTGGGTTTCCTCCAGGCGCTCCGACTTCCCCAGCCATTCAAAACATGCACCTTTTACGGTAGTCCTGACCAAGCCGAGCATCGACATGTGGAGATGGATCCCAGGCTCTGTTCTGCCAACTGCTTTGAAGGAAAGGTCAAATACAGAGGTTTTTTTTTTTTCTAATTTGATGACGACAAGGTGTAGGTATCTAATATTTGTCTCAAAACTCGACAATAAATACAATACAGTTTCTGGAGGTAAAAACAGAATTTGTCATAATGTCATGGGGGGAAGTTGGGTCTTGCAGCATAAACTTATTTTGTGCAACTTAACAATTGTGAATTAGGATTGTGGCTGTGGCAGAAGTCCACAGCCCTAATGCTTCTTGTGAATATTTGTGTATAATACTTTGTGCATTTGAAACCTGCCTAAGACCTTTGCACAGTCCTGTCTGCTTCTTCCTGAGAGGGCCCATCACTCACTCACGCTACGGAAATCCAGAGAATATCAGATGCTGTTTGTTTGGCATGTTCTACTGCTGAGCAAGGTTAGGACGTTCTTTTGTACCAGGTACAAGTTAAAACTCTTGTATTTTATTTTTCTATGATTTCCAAAGAGATGTTGTAGATCTTGTCCACTGTAAGAGGCAGTTACAGCAACTATTTATTTGCAAATAAAGATGAACAGTTCTGGTGGTTGGCTGCTTATTGCATTTTGGTTTGAGTTTTATTTTGCTTCATGATGATGGGAAAACAACAATATGGACCTGAGCCACAAAATCCCACTCCACCAGATGTGACAGGATTGTTTCAGCTAAAATGTATGCTTCTTTATCGCAGTGAAGCAACTGTTGTATGTTATTTTTAGGGAAAGACGTACACACAATACTATGATTACAGATGGATAGTTAAACACATATTTTTCACTTGTAAATGTAATGGGCAAATGCTGAGGCCGTTTAAATACGTATTTATAGACAGAATGAATGAATGAATAATTGATCCCCTGAAGGAGAAAATCCGGTGTCCAGCAGCAGAAACATATCCATCAAACCAAATATCAATTAATACATAATTCTAAAAGTTACTAGCAATAGAGTCTTAGATATTAAAGAATCTAAAAGGAATTATTATTTAAAAGTTCATTAATTTCTGTTTGTTTGATTTTATTCAGATCCCTGTTAGCTACTGAAATATACTGTTGCTAATCTTCCTAGGATCTATATAAAAAAGAATGTACAATGGACAAAAATGAATGATTAATTTATTTTTACTTAAATTTTGAAACCAATTTTACGATATAGACTTATTACATGCAAAGTAAAATGTGCCAAGTCTTTATGTGTCTTAATTGAATAACAGCTTGCAGTAATTTTTCAAAATGTTTTACTGTTTTTTGCCGGCTGTGAGCCAATTATCAACAGTACAACACTTAAAAGGCTTGATACATCTCACTCTGCGTGTAATTTCGTTCACTATTTTCACATTGTAAGTTGTCTGTATGTATAGGCAATGCAAGTTTAACCAAAAGATTAAGAAGCGATTACATACAATAACAGTGTGGAGAAATCTGTGTGATTTTTGGCTTCGGTGTTATGGCACTTCTTCCCTCTGTCTGATGCCTCTTTCCAAATGTCATGACATTTGTGTGATGTTACAGTGACATTTGTCATTTACCCAGTGTTGTGGTTTTAATAACTATTGTACACACTCCAGCGCGGAGCCACAGATGGTCTGAATTATGTGTGAAAAGCAGCGCGACACAAGAGAGTGACTCCAAATGTCTGATCGCAAACACCAACAGCTGCAGAGGTTTTGGGAATGGACACACGCGATGGGACAATTAGTGTGGACAATTCATGGATAATGTGACCTTATTAATTCTGTAGGCCAAATTTATACAAGGAAAAACTGTTATTCTTTCTCATTTAAGTCGGAGTACCTCACTTTTTTCATAAGTACGTTTGGTTTGTTTTACTTTCTGAACAAATCGCACCCCACAAAGCTGTCTTTACCTTTAAAAATCATCTAAATACAACAAACCAAACCAACATGCATGAGAGATTAGTTAAATATATCTTCTGACATAGTTTTTTGGGGGAATTAAAAGTTATTTTTATTTATTTTTTACTTTATTTACACACCAGGTGAACATATACATAGGGACAGTCAATAAGCAAGCAATACAAACAATAATATTAGTTATAGAAAGGACTTAAACAAATATATAAACACTGAATTTAGGTGTAGGTGTGTGTGTGTGTGGGGGGGGATAAGAATGACTAAATACACAATGCAATACAGTGACAAACGGTATACAGTAAAACCATCTACAAAGGGACCACAAAGGGGAGGAGAAAGGGGAGGATTTAAAAGTTAGATACTCCATCTTTAGGCAGGGCAAGCGTTATACCTTATAACCTTATAAAGCACACCAAGCCTCTTCATGAATTAGGTATTATATCATCACTCTAAAAATGTGTCTATTTTGTAGTCAGAATTATGAGTAATAGATAAAAACTATAGTTAAAAGATAGGTATAAAAGACATTAATCAGATTCAGATTGAGACTACTTTATGTATCCCACTAGGGGCAATTTTTCTGAGCAGCACATTGTATAAAAAACACAGGAAGACAATAATCAGTAATCATGAGGCCAAAACCATGACAAAAAACAAAGTACATGTGCTCACTCTAAACAAAGCAGCGAGTGTCCAATGGAGATGCCTCCTGTCAGGTCAGCAGGTGCTCCAGCTTAATTCTCCTAATAGGATTAACCTCCCAGAGCCAGGGCAGCATCTCAGCCTGGATCTGAGCACAACACACTATTCCAAATGTAGAGAGATCACCCACGGTCATCTCTGTTTCACTGTTGTGGGATGTCGCATTCTTGTGTTTGAATGTGGTGTAGCCGCGCCTAATGGGGCTGCTGGACAAACTCTCGGGCTGGCTCGGCCTCAGGAAGAAAGAGGTCAACGTCTTGTGCCTTGGACTCGACAATAGCGGGAAAACGACGATAATCAACCAACTTAAACCTCCGAATGTAAGTTTTAACAAAAGTTGTGTGTAGTCTTTGGCAGACAGCTGTGTTGCTTTAAAGATGGGGTACCTTAACAATAATAAATAAAAATAATAATAAGTTTTGTTTGTACCAAGAGAAAGAATCATTATGTGAACCATTCTGACCAGTAGTCTTGAAAACTCGACAGCAGTGTCCCGGGATGAGGCCATGTGGTCCTGACTCTAGTTCTTATTTTCTGGCTGATCAGACCCCAGGATGACGCAGGGGCCAAAAATGTTAAAAACTATAGTTGTAACTGTTTTGAGAGCTTGGAGCTATGGGTTAGAGGGGTGTCATAACATTGTTCCATTGTTTTGGGTTTGAAGTCACGTACCCCAACTTTAAAAATGCCTCACTTGGAAAGAGGGCAAAATACAAAAGGCGAAACTTCTTTTAAGCCTCAAACCAAGGCACGTTTTCCATGAATCAAGCCACATTGGAATCTTTTTGTGTCATTTTTACAGTGTATTGCTTTACCAAAGAATGTCGCACTTTGAACATTCAGTCTTTCTGTTCTTAAAATCAAGTTGAAGACACATAATATTTATCACACTAAGTATTTTTCCGCAATAGTAACTGTTGTATGCAAATGAATGAGATCTGTAACGTTGTGCTGTGGAATATTCAAAGCAATAAATTACACGTTGAAATAAATAATATGTGATTCCAATGGACTGCTTATTTTCAGAATTCAAATCATTTAGGGCCGTTGTCATCGGAGTGGAAGCATGTTAGTCAGGTAAAGCCCTCGTAACCGGCTGTTGACAAACTGGCCGTCACTTCTCTCTGTGTCTGTGTTGTGTGTGGTTGTGTTCGTTTGTCCTATGAACCTCCCCGGCCCCTGCGCTCCTCACGCAGCAGACGCCTAACCATTGGAGTGAGGCAAAGAGAAAAATGTCTAGAGTGAGTCTGGTGTGTGCGTAAACAGTTGGTGGTGGTTGTAGGAAAGTCAGGACACACACTCACAGACACACACTCACAGACACACACTCACGGACACACACTCACAGACACACACTCACGGACACACACTCACGGACACACACTCACAGACACACACTCACAGACACACACTCACGGACACACACTCACGGCGAGGCATCTCTCCAGTACCACGGCCCCCGTCTCTGGAGCAGTCTGATGAGGAGCTCAGGGCCGCAGAGAACGTTCATATTTTAAAAGCTCAAAACACACCTTTTTAGATTAGCTTTTATTACTTATTATACAATTTTACCAATTCTATTTATCTCCATCCATCCATCCATTTTCTACCCTTTAATCCATTTCTGGGTCAGGGGGGTGGTAGTCAGAGATGCCACCCAAGTCTCATAGCACCAGCCCCTCACTGATCCTCTGCAGGTGGTGAGTCCACAGGAGGTGGACTCACCTACTTTCTAATATTCTATTTATCTTTCAGATAAATTTAGTTTTATTATTATTTATTTGTTAGTTATTGTGCTTTAGTCTTTTTACCCTAAAATTCAATGTTTAGCTTTTTTATTGTTTTGTTTTAGTATCCCTAGTATCCCTAGTTTCCTCTGGAGGAACCCTCTGCACTGGGAGCAGTGGTCGCCTGTGGCTGTAGGGGTCTGGCTCCTGGACCTAGTGGGGTCTGGGGCCTCCTCTCTCCTCAGGGTCCTGTTGGGGTCTGCCCCCCCCCCACCTGGTGGGGTCTGGGGCCTCCTCTCTACCGCGGGTCCTGTGTCTCCCCTGTGGCTGAAGGCGGCTCTCTGCTCCTGGTGCAGACAGCTCCTTAGATGACGCTTCTTCAGCTGGTTACTCTGACAATTAGCCTAATGTATTTTCTTGGTGTTTGTTTTGTGTGTATGTGTGTGTACTTCATAATAATTGTGATTTGAGGTGGGCCTGTTGGGTGGGCCTGTTGGGTGGGCCATGGGCATGTGTCTTTACCACACTGTGAAGCACTTGTATGAAAAGAGCTTTATAAATATACATTTGATTTGATTTAGACACAGGCTCAAGACATAGTCCCGACCATCGGCTTCAACATCGAGAAGTTCAAGACCTCAAGGTAAACGAAACACGATGTATCTTTAAATGACTTTATATAAATCATTTCTAACAGCTTTTATTACTCTCTGTAAACAGCCTTTCCTTCACGGTGTTCGACATGTCAGGCCAAGGAAAATACAGAAACCTTTGGGAGCATTATTACAAGTAGGACCCTAACTATTCATGAAACTCACGTAAATCTGTAAATATTTTGTTGTGAGATTATTTTTGCATGTTCTCCTTTACAGGGACAGTCATGCGATCATCTTCGTGGTGGATAGTGTGGACAAACTGCGGATGGTGGTTGTCAAAGAAGAGCTGGACACGCTTCTACAACATGAGGGTAAAGAAACACCTTTGGACTCATTTTAGATATTTATTCTAAAAACGTAGCTTAAAAACTGTTTGAGTTTGACAAGACAGGTTCCTGGTTAAGTATGTGACTTATTGTTTCAAAAATAATGTATTTTATTTCTCCCAAAAGAAGATGTGAATTAGCTCTCTTTTACATGTTATCTGTTGCATACTAAGAAAGAACCCTGGGAGTCACTATTTGACTCTTTGAGAGGAGAGTTGATTGGCTGAGATACTTTTTACTTTTCTGTCTGATCTGATTTGAAAATGAGATGGGCCAATTAATCATTCTTCTTAAAACCAGTGATAGAACCAACCTGCTTTGAGAGCGAGAGGCTAGTTAGCTGGATTGTCATACCCCCAAAGTATTTAGAAACCATGTGGACAAGGGTCTAATCTTAATGTATACAATATTTAGCAGAAATACAAATTGTGCAATAACTTTTGTTTGTTGAGCAAATGTTTGCAAAACCAAATACATTTGTTTCTGGTGTGTAAATTGTGCATTTTGGATAAAAGTGCAATGATATATAGCATTGGCCTTTGAGCCTGAAGGTCGTAGGTTTGAGCCCACCACAAGACTTTCTCCACCGACTCCCACTGATGTCTGCTGTTGTGGTGTCCTTGGCAACTTGACACTTAACCTCTGGAAACACCTGATGCCACAGTGGGGCGGCTGCGGCTGTAAAGTGCCAAACTGCCAGTGTGTCCTTAGGCAAGACACTTCACCCCCATTGCCTAGAATGAGTCTGGTGTGTGTGTGAATGGTTGGTGGTGGTCGGAGGGGCCGATGGCACATACTGGTTGCCTCGCTTTTGTCAGTGTGCCCCAGGGCAGCTGTGGCTACAGCAGTAGTCTATCACCACCGTGTTTGGAGTTAATGAATAATGACATGTAAAGCGTCTTTGAGTGTCCAAAAAAGCGCTATATAAAACTGGTGCTTTTTTTATTTTTTTATATGTTGTATATTTATTATACATATATTTCTATTATATTTCTATTAATTTCGTTTTAAAATGTTTGATCAACCTTGAGATTGTTAGTCCATGGCTCTTTCCATGTACAACAATGCACTAATTAACAATAGATAAAAACTAATAATCTTAGTTTTTATCAGTTCAGGCAATCTCTTTACTGTATAACCCAAAATGCATTGTTTTTTCACCTGTCTCTGGGTGAAGGAAGTACTGTATCTCCAGACTACTCTCCCAATGTCCTGTTTAAGCATTATTGCAAAAACACAACTATGTATCCACCTTAAAGCTGATGTAAAAATGCATTCACTGTTTATGGTCCACAAAAGCTCCACCAAACAGATTCAAAACTCTTATTAGAATAGGCTGTGATTCATAAAAACTGCATCAATACTACTTTTCTGGTTGTATCTTGACTGTTTGTGTTTTGTGCGTGCAGATATCCGTGACAAGAAGATTCCTGTGTTGTTCTTTGCCAACAAGATGGACCTCCAGGACGCCATGTCGTCCAATAAGGTCACGCAGATGCTGTGTTTGGACAGCATCCAGGACAAACCATGGCACATCTGGTAAAGGGCCGCCTCACACCACACTGCACACTACACAGAGATTACAGGATCACTGCGGGAAGGAAGCAGGTGCTACTGGGGAATTACCACCGCTCTTTCTTCAGCTGGGTAAAAACCACATTAAATCCCACATATAAAGGGTAATGCTGGTATGGAGAGAGCTGAATTTTATTGCAGTTCTTAGATATTTAAATTTAAGTATTGTTTGGCCTCTGTCACATCTTTCAAATCAACTTTTTCAGACAGAAAAGTGAACAAAGGGGACCACTCTCGACTCTCAGTCCAAAATGTCAAATAGTGACTCACATGGCTCTTTCGTAACCTGTTTTATTTACAATATTTAACTTCTAGAAAATTGAAAGAAGTTAGTATCAACAGCTCATGAGTAAAGAAAAAACTTATCAAGATACCAGTTCTTCAAATTAATTGACCTTTTCTTTTTTCTAATAATTGTGGAACTAATTGAGGTGATTTTGTGGAAAACCAAATAGACTTTTATAATGCGCGTTGGTATTAAAGCCTTTGCCACATTCATTTTTGCTTTTAATATTAAAGCAGCAACCCATATATGTCCGATTTTCCTTTTCTTTCCCACAAATAGACTTTCAAAGCTTCATTTATCCAGGGTTTGGTTCTGACAGAAACAGCCTCATCCTATAAATCCCTGCGAGTGCAATCCGCATCGATAAACAAACTGGAAATGAAAACGTAGGTCATCCACAAGACGAAGCTGTAGTCGTTAAAAATCATTATTGACAAACTGCAAAACAGTGGTTTCTTTTACGGTTGGTGTGGATTTGTAGCTGTTTTCACGGTTTGCTCATTAGGCAGATGGAGCACAGATGGATTAGAGCCGCTCAGGTTTTAACTTTGAGATCCAGGAAAAGTCTGAGAAAGTGAGTGAGCGTGAGCCACAGCTTATCGTCTCGTGCCTTTTTCAGTGCCAGCAACGCAATCAAAGGAGACGGCCTGCAGGAAGGACTCGACTGGCTTCAAGGTACAACACCCAATTATTCTGACAAAGTTGATCGGTCAATCAAAGTGACGGGTTGAACTTCTGTTTCTGTTCAAATTAAGTTAAGGTCATTGTACTTAACAATTGGCTTTAAATTTCAATAAATCTAGTGGTGCCATTGCTTTTGTTTGTGAAATATTACCCTCACATCACACATCCCTTGCAGTGCATCTAGTATTTATTTAATTACATTATTTTGTATCTATTTTATTAATCTATGTTGAATAATTATAAAAACAACAAACAAAAATATATGTATTTATTGTAATTATTTTTATTAATGTTGTTGAAAGTCTTCTAATGTAACACAGAACCAATCATTAGGATAAAATTATTATGATAAAACTTATAGTTCTTCACTTATTTTTTTTATATTATGGGTCAATATTAGACATTTAAATAAAAATCTATCAGACATGTGAACTTTAAAAGAGAAGACTTTGCACTAAAGAGTTGTTTTTCTCTCGTTTCGTTGAAGGACAAATATCACAGTGAGTATAAAGTGTGATTAGGCGTGACTTGTTTCCAATCCATGTTATTTCAATGTTACGTGTATCCTCAGTATTTGAGTTGGTACTTAAAGCAGAATAGTTTCATAGTATCACAGTGAGTATAAAGTGTGATTAGGCGTGACTTGTTTCCAATCCATGTTATTTCCATGTTACGTGTATCCTCAGTATTTGAGTTGGTACTTAAAGCAGAATAGTTTCATAGATTGCGCATATTTAAACCCATTTCCAAGAATATGTTTTTAAATTTTTTTTTGTTAATTTCTCCCTGTTTTTGTCAATAGTACAAAAGTGACCCCCGCCTAAAACAGAAAATACATAAAGTAATTCCTGAATACTTTTTTGGAAATTTACAAAAATAGACAAAAGTGCTAACAATGTATAATCTTTTATTGTATATCTAAAACTCATATATTTCACTATTTTATCATTATGTCTCCCTCACCCAGACAAGTCCCGGTTTATTTTAAATTGGTGTGAAGAGCCTGAGAACCAGCGATGCAGTTGTTTTGCTGCCCTCTTGTGGTATAAGATAAGAACTCTCCTTTGCTGTTGTCAACAAATCCTCATATATTTGAATTAAAATAGTTGACAAATAATAAATTATTATTATTATAAACTATTAAATATTATGTTTACATTTAATTATACAATAAAAAGGAATAGTTTCACCCGTAATGAATGTCTACAGCTCCTGTTTTTACTACCACATCATCACATCTCTCCGATTAACTAGAGCCCAGAGAATATGTGAATTTAGTTTTTTATTACTTAATTAATCAAGCTAGGCAAAAATACGGACCCCAACCTCCACTAAAAATCTGCAAGTAATGAATTCCCTTTCTATTATCTTATCATGATTAAATTTCAAACTATACCTTTCAGTACCATCCACTTAAAGCATTTGACTAGTATAATTATATATTTAAGAAAAGCATTTTACAGTGTATACTAGGGCTGGGCGATATGGCAAAAAAAAAAATCTCCGATTTTTTCACACCAAATCCGATTTTCGATTTTAATCGATTTATTTTTTTCTATTTAAAAACAAACTACAACTGACAAAGAAATAGATTTTCCTTTATGCAGTTTAATCTAAATCCCCATGGAGCATAAGTGTAACAAGAATTAAGCCTTAAAACATGATTGTAAACGAGATGGCTCTGCCATTGTAAACAGTGAAAATGTAGCTTAACAGTTTTATAATAACTTCACTTACAATGACACTATGCACCTTCAAAATAACTTAAATCACACAAACAAGGCCCATCGCAAATATATCAATCCTATTAAACACATGCATTATTTACATGAAATATCACATTTTTAAAACTGATTACTCAAAATAGAAATGTTGTAACAGACAGTATTTTCCAAAAGCCTCCTCGGGTTTTCATGCTTGTTCTTTCAACTGTGCCTGAGTAACTGTGCTGTAGTACAACGCTCGGTCCAGCTGGTGGCGCTAATACTAACTTCAGTGACTCCCGCATTGTGCGAGCTTCCTGTTTACATTCTGATGCTGTAGCTAACAGCTACTGTAGCAGCTACTGTAGCTAACAGACAGCGGGGAACACGTTGTTTGTATCAGAGCAATGAGAGCAATGTGTGAGGCGTGTCTTTCCCCAAAGTGCAGCGGCTCAGTGGGACACGAGTGTGTGCGCGCCACGGACACGGGAGTGCGCTTTGGAATAACGAGCGTGAGAGAGCGTGAAAGATGTGGCGTACGACCGGAGCCTGTGTGTGTGTGTGTGTGTGTTTTGGCGATTAAATAAAGTCTGATTCTTGAACGTTTGAAGTGTTATTGCAACAGCACCAACTGTGAGAGCGAGCATCAGGCCAGAGGGAGACTGTTAGCATTAGGTTAGCTTCAAAATGACTGCTCAACACCATAGACCCGCGGTTAGCGCGTTAGCGCTGTAGTTCTGCAATGGAGAAAATAAAAATCGAATTTTTAAAAAAAGAAATCGCCCTAAACGTAAAACTCGAATTAATGATTAAAATCGATTAATCGCCCAGCCCTAGTGTATACATATAGTCTATTGCAGGCGTCTCCACCTTTTCTTCCCCCAGATTGCTACTTATCTGGACACTAAAGTGGCACAGACCTGGTAGCTTTAGTGATTTATAGAAATAAAGTCAATGTTGAGCTCTTTTTAATCCTCTAGACGCCACGGTTGCAATATGCAGCACTGTTTAAAACAACCGATTGTGTCGAAAACCCTTTTACTAGTCCTAGTGATTTGTGTCAGTAAAAATACATATATTTTTTATGAAAATCCATAATTGCCACCACCATTTGAAGTCATAATATGTAAACTAGATGGGTACATTTAATCCCGACATAAACCTATTATTTCTCTAATTTACGCAAAGCCTCCATCTCTTATCACTTTTAAATTTTTGAGAAATTAAGATGTAAAAAATGAGCTTTCTAGAAAAATAACCTCTGGCACTTAAAGGGTTAAATGAGGTCCAGATAGATTCCCATAAAGCAATCTATAATATAATAAGTAAGTAATCATTATTTATATACCACCTTTCACAGACCAGAGTCACAAAGCAGTTTACAATTGTGGGCATTTGTCTCTCACTCCACACAGAGATGGGAGCGGGGCCAGTACAGGAGGCACATGCCAGACCTATTGTACATGTTATTAGTGGCAGGGGAAACCGGAGTACCCGGAGGAAACCTACACAGACACGGGGAGAACATGCAAACTCCACTCAGAAAGGCTCTGTTCCGACCGGGATTCAAACCCAGGACCTACTTGCTGAGAGTGCTATCCACTCAGCCACTGTGCCGCACAAATATACATTTATCCGTGCACAAAGTAAACATCTGAAATTGTTTTAAGCATTCAGCACATTGTATTTCTAAATTCTTTGGCGAGGTACTGGGAAAATGAGACCCCAGTAGCTTTTTTTGTATTGGTGTTGTCTAATTGTGGTTGTGTCCTTCCAGGTCATATCAAAAGAATGAACACATGAACTGAATGAAGTCCTCGGGAGAGTTTCAGCCCATGACTATTACTACAAGCCTTAAATTTGTTCATATTAGATCAATTGCTTAAGCTTTTGTATCTTTGTAGGAGGAATTTCTATATGTGAGCGTCAGGTGTGAGGCCAGAAAACAGATTAGTATAACTTTTTATTATCAAAGCAAATGTGAATGTTTTGGATTTGGTGTGCAATATAATTTGTCTTATCAGTAAAGCAACATCCAAATGTGTTTTGAGTATTTATTTTACAAAAGTATGCCTTTACAATTTCATGTCAATAATTTAAATAGTAGCTGAGAATAAATTATGTGTGGCCAATAAATAGTATAAATAGAAAGTACATTCATTCAGCAGGTTTGGAGTAAAAACGCAAAACCTGCCACATCCAGATCTCTGTCTCCTTCACACTTCCGGACGCTTGAGAAACGTGTAGAGAAACTTTGAGTGAAACCGAGCGCTGGAGTCGAGGAGGATGCACAGTGTTTGGAATGTGTCTCCATCCAGGAAGTGCCCTGCATCACATACAGTACATTAGATTCCTTCTCATAACGTTCAGGCTCTTTACAAAGCAGAAGATGATGAAAAAGGCAAAAAAAACATTATTGAATTTACTTGAAAAAGGCTGAATTCATCTGTTTGTTATGGAAAAAAAACTTTGCACAAACTTTACAAAACAGGGAGTGAGTAAAACAAGTGCTTATGATAGCACCGAGCACAAAATTACCGACAATTTTTCCTTGATTTTAACTTTTTTAACTACTACAATACTTCCCAAAAGGTAAAATGGTATCAGCAAACCCACAGTGATACCATGCCTGAAGTATCAGCAAAATTTAATAAACCACCAATGAGTTGTTCTTTTAACCTGGAGATTTTAGAATGATGAAATGGTTGACAAAGCGTTTACTACTTCGCACTTTCATCTTTCCCTTTTACATGGGGGATCTGTGTGCAGACGGAAACGCAAAAGTCTGTCAAACTTCTGCTTTATCCATGTAAAATGCAAGGCAGGAGGCTGGAGGGCATAACACCAAGACCAAGAGGCTGTGATTTCTCTGTTCTTCATCCCGCAATGAAGAATCTTGTGAAATACTAACATGACACTGGAATAGTAATTACAGCTGCTCATTAGGAAATCTGTTTGTGACGTGAAATTGCAACATTCTTGTTAAAAATAGTAATATGGCAATAGTAAGTTTGTACACTTCTGTCTTTTGCCTCTGAGTGATTCCATCTATACCAAATGTGACTAATTGTAAATTTCTCCATTGTGAGATCAATAAAGTCTACCGTATCTTATCTTAATAGTTCGCACTGTGACAAGAGAGAGGAGCGTGTTCAAGATTAATGAAAGTGGTTTCAGAATTTTCCATTTATAAGTTCCAAAAAGGCTGTTGCTGTCTACTCTTAAGGATATGGACATCTGGATAAAACACCTCCTCAGTACAAGTTTTCCTAGATACAATCACTGTTATCTAGAGTTGCAAAAGAGAGTTCAATGTTAAAAACCAGAAAACAAATACGCTCTATATCCATTTCAGTCTCTAATAATAGCTATATTTAGGATGAGCAATGAACATATAAATACAGTAGTTTATGTGTTGAAAACAAACCTCCAACTGAAACCTCAAAAAGGTCCCTGGTGGTCTCTGCAAACGTGTTTTCCAGGTTTTGGAGAAACACTAACTTTGCCGGATCCGAGTTGAAGACTTGGCAGACCTGCTGCACCAGCTTCACTGCCCAGTTCATGTGGTAACCGTCCTTCTCACACACCTACAGCCAATGTCACACCGGTTACTGCATGTACTCACAAACGCTCATATACAGTACTGTAGTATCGTATGAACTAACTAGTATGATGTAAACGATGAGTCTGGAGATCTCCTGCAGACGACCGTTGAGGGCTTTGCTCGCGAGAAAAGTGTAGCAGAGATGACTTCCACAGAGCACCAAGAGTCGGGCCACGTTCTCCACGTGCCATGGCTGAGGGATCACTGCAGAAAATCACAACACCCCGTTAAGATCGTACTTAAATAAAATTATGTCTTAAGATCTGATTAAACTGAGTGATAGGAAGGTTGTGCAGCTGTGTAATTCAATACAAAGTGGGTATATGATTTACAGCACCATGGTCTCCAACCTTTTATTTATGGGGACAAAAAATGTAGCTCTATTATCAGTGACAAATATGTTTTTCTAGTCTTAAGTGTGATTAAGTTTGGTGCTCATAAAACACCTTATTATTCAGTAATTAAGACACAAATTGAAAGAATAAATATGATATGAATGCTGGTTAATTGTACTCTCTAAATCCTTCAGGGAGCTACTTGGAAAGTTTGAGTATGTAACCATTATAACCTGAGGGATGTGAGGGCTTGTCCTACTATTTGTTTTTGTTTTTTATTTAGACTTTATTAGGGACTCATATGCACCTATTGTGTACTTGAGGAAAACCCAATATAATGGTATCAGTACCAGTGAGCTCCTCGAGGATGCCCAGGATGGAGTCTGGGGACCAGCCTTTAACCTCCAGTTTGTTGAAAAGCAGCAGAAGCGCTCGAGCCAAGTCCCACAACTCATCGTTGGGGAGCACTCTGTCTACCATCTCCTGCCAACCAACTGTGCCTGCAATGGTGGAATAAAAGTTATGGCCAAGCCTTGGCAACCCAAGATGTCTGCCCATTCAAAGCAATGGTCTCTACTTTTTGGCTTATGATCTCACAATGGAGGCCAAAATATTAGCAAAGTTGACGCATTCCTCCCGGTCTTGTCCAGTAAGTACAAGTGATAACACAATACATCTATGAAAGCAACTGAACCAAAACCCTTTTTGTGAACACCAGACTACAACATTCTCTCTTTATCTTCTTAAAAAACATGTTGTCCTTTTCATGTAAGACTCCCTTGCAGTCATCAATTGACACTTTGGGCTGAGAACTGATTGATCGAGTGAGGGTGCTCCTCTTCTTTTCACTCTTCTGTTTGAAAAAGCAGAGGATAGAGGCCAAAAAATCCATGCATGTGAAAACTAGTGATAGAATCCAACTTTTTTGAGAGTGTGGACTAGTTATTATAGATTTTACCCCCTCATAATTGAACAGCCCAATTGAACCTATTGTCAGGCCGATGTGGCGTGCACCTTCTTCAGGCAGCAGGGGTCCATAGAGGATGAGCAGCAGATGAGCCTGACTGACCATCGGCCACAGCTTCAGCAGCTCAATTAACCAGAACTGACACTCCAGGCGGTTCGACCAGGGATCTAAGAGCACTTTACGGCAAAACAGCCGGATTTCCACCTCCGGGAAGCAGTGCGCCCCTAACACACAAAAGAATAGTTACCTCTTTGCATAGTTCATATTTTTGAACAAGCTGTGAATTTGCATGTTTATGTTTTAATTTTAAATCTTACCGGGTTTGCTGTGGATGACAGTGTCAGTTTTTGGCAGGATGTTTGTGAGATCACACAGGAAATTGAACACTCTGCGGCATTCCAGCTCATCCCATCCTGCGATCAGTGTCTGAAAATAAATATGTCGTGGGTAACTTTAAAAATAAAACAGGCGAGCTCGGATTCCAGTGCTTAGGTGGGTTTATTTTCTATTCTCTTTCTAATAATTAAATATTTGAAACTGGAAGTACAGTATGAACAGGCAACGAACATATGGGCCCATACCCTAATTGGTCCAAAACACCGTCAAAATATGCACACTTAATTATGCGTATCACATGAGCACAATCCCAGCGCTACCAGGGCGCATTTAACCCACCAGGAAGTACTGTCCTGGTTCGACCCTCGCGCACAGACCCAGAGGAGCGTGACAGACCGGTAGGTGTGTAAATGTATGCTCTTAATGTATTTCTAACCATCACAAGTGTGCACCTTTGGCGAACTAGTAACTGAGGGGAGAGACAGACGAGAGAATGGATGCGTGTGGATGTTACGTATGAACGGAACAGTAACAGCAACGGTATTTAATAAAGATAAATCTGATGTTATGAAAATATGAGGTAATTCATGCTTCAACATTTTCGTATGACATGCCACTATACATACATACATACAAAGACAAAGATGCCTCATTTTACCTGAAGAAAGCCACCAAGACATGCAAATCCAAGGCAGTCTTGAACAAAGCAATGCTCCAACATAAAACAAGGAATCTGAATGAGAAGAGACATAGAGAGGGCATTACAATATAATGGAACATGAAATGTAGACATATATATATGCATATTGCAATAACAGACCTCTGAGAATCTACTGAAGATAAACTTTAGCCTGTCCTTTGTCGGAAGCAGCAATGTGCATCTCTTAAACAACAGCCCTGAGAAAGACAGGATTGCAACATAAATGTCCTGTACACTTAGAGAAGACATGCTCCAGTCAATAGTGAGAATCTATGACACAAGTGGCTCATTATTAAATGCTTTGTAAATTTGACAGCTCATATTGATCTAAAACAATGTTACAAAAATATAGAGAATATACATTACTCAAACATATATAAAACCAAATGAATGTATGTAAATGACAAGCAAAAACAACTACAAAAGTCAAAAGCCTTCTTACCTAGCGCTTTGTAGTGGCCGATGGTGGCCTGCTGCTCCTGATAAGTTGGGTGATGAAATTCTTTTGTGATCTCTTTGTTTGTCCACTTTTGAGTTGAGATGTAGTTCACAACATAACTGGTGGTTTCTTTAGACGTCATTCCAAACACACTCAACTCAAGCACTGAAACACACACAAGAATATTATTAATATGTTTTGTTTTATTTCACAAATTGATGAGACTGAGATGTACTCTTCTTCTCAGAGATGAATAATATAGACTAGTATTAATCTGTAAGATCCATAAAAAAAGCTTCAAGTTAGTGCTTTCTGTGGACAGACTATGTTGGGACAAGCAAAATGTATTATTCGTTTAAGAGCTAAGTACAGTACCAAGCTTTATTAAGCAAAATATAAAGATTTTTTTATTTATTTTTCAAGTATAGAGTTGTTGAAAAATGAAATGCATTACACATGCTTTAGATACATAGCAAAAGTAGATACCAGAGTTACCCATAAGTAGTCAATAACACAAAAAAGTCCGTAAATGTCCGCTGCTACTGCAGAATGTCACAAAACCAATGTTATTATAGATCCATGCACAGAAGTCACTCTTGTTTGGTTCCAGCTTGTTTGTCCAGTGAAGGGGGCACTACTTAAACACTGATTAGTTCATGCCCGTACCATTAACAGAGCTCCAAGACAGCCATTTTAGATGTCACAACCAGCGATGTCACAACGCGATGTGTTACGTGCAAAGCGCCCAGTTTGCCTGCATTTATTGAATAATATTTTTTTGCATAATGTATTATCTAAAGATTAGAGATTGATTATAGTTATATACCCAACCATTAGCCATTGAATAATCTTTTCTGTCCTGTTATTCATTCACAAAGTCTCAAACATGACATGTCCTACAGTATATGTAACAATTATGTCCCCTAAAGTTCAATAAGAATTTTTTTTTTATGGTTTTGAGCTGCCCATCTCAAATCATTCTATGTACATTTGTAAACTACTTAGTATTAAAGAAATATTAGGTACAAACATTATTGGTTCGTGCATGTATATAATTTCCACTTGAAGTAACATTTGGCCTAGATCCATGCATTTATCCCCACCGCTGTCAGACTGTACAATAAGTCACTTTAAGTCACTGCACTAAGACGGATAAAACCTGCACTACTATTGGCACTACTATTGACACTTCTTCTCATTGCCACTTTCTAATTACCACTTTTTTGTACATAATATGTCCTGTCCTGTTTGCACATTTCTTACTTTCTGCACAATCTGAGTGTTTCTATCCTTGCCAAACGTGGAATGTATATTTCTCCTGTCTGAGATTAATTAAGTACATCTTATCTTATCTTATTTGACGAATTGTAAAGTTTAGTGTGGAATGAGCCAGATACGAGAGCGTTTTCCCATGATACAGAACTTAAGTAGATACCAGAGAGTTTTCCCAGTATGATGTCCACCACTTCTGAGGGGAGCCGGTGAAAGAGACTGTCCCTGGAGCAGCTGCTGTTCTGGCTGCGCGTCTGCATCCTCCTCCCCGGGGCACACCGAGACCTGCTGTAAGGGCCGTATTTTTGTGTGTCCCTCTTGTAAGTACGGGAACTCGGCTTTAATTTCACCATGGCCTTTCCTGGGAATAACCAAGAACAAAAAGGCAAAAAAAACGTATTACGACAGGTTATGAATGCTAGCTAGTGTACCATAGAGTACCAGAGTGATTCATAGTTATAACTATATATGTAACTATGAAATACTTGTGAAATACCGTTAGATGTAAACTAAATATAAAGGGGACATTACCAATTTAATCCGAGTAAAGACAGAAAACAACTGCAGTATATTTCCCGGAATCCCAGTGAACTCTAGTGGCGCGAAAGAAGGGACATGTGCGTGAAAAAAAATAAAAATTTGTGGAAATTAGATTTTATTTTTCATTATTATTATTAGTTTGGGGTGAAAACGATTCTATAAAGTTGGTGTGTGTATGATTAGTAATTTTAAAATGACCTACATTAAATAAAATAATACTTTGATATTGGTGTTTTTACTTCCGGAATGGGCGTGGTTATTTAGCCTCAACGCGCGAAACCTAAATTATTCCACAAATTACTCAAATGGGTATAACATTCCATTGTGTAACCATCGTGGTTTACTGTAATGACAGGAGATGGTCTTTCTTTGCCTGTAAAAATAAGACATTAATATAAACTTGGCCTTTTCTATCTCTGTATATGCCATCTCCATGGAGTGGACAGAGTCGACCTAACCAGGTTACAGACGTGCCCACTCGTAAAAAAGTAAGTGTTTGTTTATTCTTGTAAATATTGCATGGTATTATTGAGCTTATAAACAATTAAATGTAATAAATGCAGGGCCTATGTCAAATATCAGGCCAATGTCAATGATAACATATAGTGTGTATTGTATAGTGTACGTTTTTAGATGTTCTAAAATCACCAATATGTTTTGAGGAGAGACGATGAGAGGTTTTTTTATTATTATTATTTAGTAAGTAATGTTTATTTATATACCACCTATCACAGACCAGAGTCACAAAGCGGTTTACAATTGTTTTTTGTTTTTTTGGGGGGCATTTGTCCACTCACTCCACACAGAGATGGGAGCGGGGTCCCCAGTACAGGAGGCGAATGCCAGACCTACTGTATTGCACATGTTTTTAGTGGTAGGGGTAACCGGAGTATCCGGAGGAAACCTACGCAGACACGGGGAGAACATGCAAATTCCACTCAGAAAGACCCTGGTCCAACCGGGATTCTAACCCAGGACCTTCTTGCTGAGAGGCAAGAGTGCTATCCACTCAGCCGCCAGTAACTCACTTCTCCTTTCTGACACCAAAGTCTTTTTTATGTGTTAATAATCTTGAATAGTGCTGGTTATGGAAAAGTCATTGATTATTTCAAATATAATCCTATTTATTTTTTGATAGATAACTTTCCGATACAACACAGGTCCAAAGGGTAAAACATATATATGGATCCTAGACTGTAAGTATGGATGCATTACAACATTAATTGACATTTACTCACTTTTATGCCTTGTGAGTTTACAATGTACTCCAAACTCACTATGAGTAAGTTCACCTCCTAATCACAGGATTACACAGTTTAACTAAGACTCTTACGCCTTCTTCGTGCAAATGGCGTCTCCCACTGGCAGCGCTTCACACGGATCATCCCATATCTGTCACTGCACAGCTCTCCCAATGGACAGAGGACCGAGGCTGGTCAATGGGCAACACAAACTACCGTATGTGGTTGTGAAATAGTTAGTAACCACTGGGAGCAGACAGTGTTTTGAACCTGGACCTCAGGCTCAGGCAGAGGAGAAATGCTATTTGAATTACTTGGATACCAGTAAGTAACAATAACATCAACACTTTGTTTCTTTGTAGTTTAGATTTTAAGTAGTAGTATAAATTCTATTGGTAACAAAAGTAGACAAATTTGTGTACAATATATTGTGAGTTTTTTTAGTTGAAGTAAATCTACCTCATGCATTCATTTGTATCCCAATCCATGACCTCTTACTCCTGCTCTCATGGAGATTATTAGTGTTAATTGATTATATTGAAATTCCTTGTTACTCATTAAAAGTGTTCTCCATTGAACTGACTGAATGTTTTCCGTATCAGACAGACGCAGAGACAGACGGGATCTGATCTGTTGAGAATCTTTGCCAATATCTTTTGTTCTGGATCCACTCCAAGCTCCATTGGACCCATGTCCTGCCCAGCCACCTGTAAGCATGCATCACTAATCCAGCTATAACCTAATCAGTAAGTATTTAGAACTACATAAAGTGTTTTTCTGCAGTTCAGTAGTTTATATTACAGCAACAGAAAAGGAGACTGGTGTAGAGGGAGGATGTGGATGCAGTCAATCAATAAGTGACAACAATAAGGCCTGTTTGTTGGACTTAAGTGGCTCCAACAATGCCACTTTTTACATGGGAAACAATCGCTTTTCTGTACTGTGTTACAGTGACGATTACACTAATATAAACTGTTAGGACAAAGGCACTGCAAAAGGTTTTCTTCCTGATTCTCGAAAGTTTGTTCAAAATGTCACTGGTTGTGCACTTTATAAAGTCATATAATATGTATTTTATTTACTGTATGATTAACCAATGTAAAAACAGTTAACACAGGCAACCGTGAACAGTAGTGTGTTCAAAGTCATATAAAGCTTAGTGTGCTAAAAATAAATTATTAACTTGCGTTTTAAAGCTGTTCTTTTTTTCAGGCTGGCATTTTATTATTTGAAGGAGATCTTAACCATTATCACTTGACCAATATCACTTGTGTTGTCATAACTCTCTGGAACCTTACACTGTCTCTTAAGGAGTGTCTTATTTGTAACCACCTACTGTATTCTTTTAAAAGCAGTGGATGTTTTGAACAAGATTTCAAGCTTGGGCACTTTCTGTAAATGTTTAATTCCCTGTCCCCCTTAGTTCTTGTGGGAGGACTCCAGGGTAGATTTTTAAACAGGTGAAGCTGAACAATGCTCTCATTAGTTACACTTGCGGTCACCTGCCACTCACACATATGGCACCAAACTGAACATTTATTCTGCTATTTCTGAGCAAACTCGAGGGAGATTTTAGGATGCTTCGTCAACTTGATGTAAGCTCATTGGTTTTGTCCCGTTATTATAATAGCTCCATGGATATGTCTCTACAGGGTGAGACATGAAGATCACACTTCTAGGAAGTCAATGCTTTTTTACAGATTGTATTATTGGACTGGATACAATTTTAATTTGTTTTTCATTCAATTGGTTTATATTTGTTTATGATAATGTTGCTTTTTTGATTTAAATATCTTCCAAAATCCTGTAGGCTGTAAAGTTTAGGTGAAGCTAATTGTAAAAGCTATTTGTACTTGTGTTGATTGGAAAGTATTAAGAATTAGTATGAGGAAATGAACTTTTCATGCATAAGAACAGGAAAGGAAATATTATGGAGCTATTTTTGTAAACATCTTGACACAGATCATGATCAAGAATAGGGTGCGATAACGAACAAAAACTCTTCAAATGTCTGTTGCTTACTTCCAAAAGGGTTTTAGGGTTTGATTTTCCTTTTTCATGCAATTTTGGACCATTTGTAATCGTCAATGCTAACGTATTTGGTCATCAATCTGAAACCCATGGTTCATTTGTTTTCTGTCTCGTAGTTGTGAGGCGTGTGTGAGGAGGGCAGACATGGCCAACATGGCGGGGCAGGTCCTGGGCTTCTTCTTGGGGGTGCTGGGGTTTGTGGGAACTGTAGTGTCTACCGTCCTGCCACATTGGAGGAGCACTGCTTATGTGGGCTCAAACATCATCACCGCCACGTCCTACATGAAGGGCCTGTGGATGGAGTGTGTGTGGCACAGCACGGGCATCTATCAGTGTGAGGTGTACCGCTCCATGCTAGCACTGCCCCGCGACCTGCAGGTGAGAGCAGATATAACACAAACAACAGCAAAAAGTATTCCCAATCACTGGTTCTGATTCCATACATCTCTGGTCCTCTGGTTAACCAGTGGGGTTGAGATCCAAAACTGACTTCTCATTTGGATTGATGGATCCTTATTGGAATACACAGAAGTCAAACAAAATCTAAAAGAATCTCAGCCTCTCTCCTATTTGTCGTTTATCCTGTAGCTCAAGGTAGACTTTACTTTATTGTCCTGGTAGAGAAATTTGTCCTCTGGATTTGACTCGTCTTGCAATACCACTCTGCCATCATGCCGCGGAAGTTTAGCCGACACATTGAATTATATTGACCAGTATATTGCATTGTCCTCATTGTTCAACTCATAAATTTTCAGGAAAATATGTTTATTGGATTATGTATGTACTCATGATGATGCTTTTTTTTCCCCAAGACAGATTGGAACTAACTAGGTTTAGTTACTGGTTAATCTGAACCAAAACACCAACCAAGTTACTGTATATCCATTACTGCAATGACATGGTATAAAGTGTACTGTTTTACTCCTGCATGTGATTTGTATATACTTCTATTATTTACTTTATATTAATTATAAATAATAATAATTTTGTTACTCAAGTAAAAAAAAAATAGCGTCATTATGTAATACCCGGGAAGTGTATTTGTTTTTTATTTACTTATTTGACAGGGACAATGTAGTCAGGGTGTGAAGCTAATGCTAATTTTCAACCTCTGTCCCTCTTTGAGCTTTTCCCTATTGTGCAACACATTTTACAGAATAAAATAGACAGCCCTAAAGCACATATTTACAAAAGTGATCTAACATTAAGACCCTCCATTATCAACAATGTCTTTCCGGGTTCTATTACAGTAGTACTCCCTCTAGCTTTAAGCCTTGGAAAACAGTCCTTTAATTTACAACTTCTAAAGAAAACATCCACCTTCTTTTGTACAATTCTGGTCATATTTGACAGAACGTTCCTATTTTTACCCTTTGGCAGGCGGCCCGAGCTCTCATGGTCCTGTCTTGCATCACCTCTGTCCTGGCTGCTGTGGTTTGCGTTTTGGGGATGAAGTGCACACATTTCGCACACCACTCCATCATCAAGACTCCCCTGGCTCTGAGTGGAGGGATCTGCTTCATCTGTGCCGGTATCCTCTGCCTGGTCACCGTTGTATGGACCACCAACGACGTAATAATGGAGTTCTATGACCCGTTCCTCCCATCCGGGTTTAAATATGAGATAGGGTTGTGTGTGTACATTGGCTACGCCGCATCGTGCCTCAGTCTGGTGGCCGGGCTGGTGATTTGTTGGAGCAGCGGTGGGAGAAGTCGGTCCAGACGTCCAGAGTTTCACACACAGAGGAGTCAACCTGTGTCCCCTCCTCCAGCTTTCAACAATATCTACCCTCCCGCTCCTCCCTACAACCCCCCAGAGGCACTGAAGGATAACCGTGCTCCTTCGATGACCTCTTTGTCCAGTAATGGATACAGACTCAATAACTATGTTTAAAGTTCACACTGTGTAGAGGCGGTCACTCCCTGCAAAACTCGTGAAATATTAGTCACTAAATCAGGGGTCTCCAACCTTTTTCGATTGTAGAGCTACTTTTATACACCAAAAGAGGCAGAGAGCTACTCCCTTTTTGCAGTCGTAATAAAAAATCGATGTAGTATTTACGACAAAAAATAAAGAACACATGAATGTACCATAATACTGTAAAACCATATATTTATACTTATGATAGATATGTAATCACTCCAAATGTATTCATTTGTTAAATTCTAAATCCTTTGGGGAGCTACCTGAAAGGGGCTGGCGAGCTACTGGTAGGTCCTGAGCCACAGGTTGGAGACCCCTGCACTAAATGGTACATGCTTTTTATCTTGATTAAAACATAGTTTCTGCCAAAGTGACAAGCAAACATTTTGTTATTTCAAGAGAGGTAGCAATGTTTTTTCTCTTTCCAAGTGAGATTTTGCAAATGTCAACAATCCTTTTTACTCTTGTCCCATTGGCAAATCTTGGTTTAGGTTTGAAACATTTACTTAAATTAAGATGAGTGTTACCTATGTCAAGAAACTTATTTCCTTTTATGTTATTTGCAATGTTGCACCTTATAGTCTTTACTTGTGATAGAATTATACACACATTCCTTAAGAATATTATCATTGCTTGAAATAAATTATTTTTCTTGTTATTAATGGTTCACTCCTTGGATGAAATGGTACAAGGGGGAGTCCTACATCGTGATAGGTTTAGTTGCACTGAACATAAATATATTAACTTTGCCTTGTTAGAAGATAAATGCACCTTAAATGAAATGTGTCATAATATTATTTTGAATTTGTGTTTTGTCTAATCAATTCTATTTAATTAAAATAGAAATGTTATATAACTTAAAATAGTGACTGTTCATTTACTTTATTGCACTATGAGAAACCGTCACTAGATGGAGCCAAAGAATCTTTGTGAATGAGGTGCCGCGTTACTGTCAACAACTTCTTCTGAGGTCTTTTTTGTGCTAAAGCCTGTTACAGATAACTAGACAGCCGTGTTAGTCCCACCTTTTCATGGCACTGGATACAGTTATTATTTTTGACAGCAAGACTTTATTTAACCTTGTGTATATTTAGTTAAACCTCTTCCAATTAAAGCTGGCTCTGGCTGCTTTTCTGACAGCCACGCGCTTAATAAAGGGAATTGTCACAATTCGTGCAATTGACAAACAAAGATGTTGTATTACACACCGTTCATTGGCCATAAAGAAATCTATTATAGCTAAAGAATATGTTTATTTTTGTACATATATATTTCAAGTAAATCCAATTGGATTGTGAGAGTAAAGAGCAGACTCATTTCAGCACCAGGGATAGCGCCAACCCAAACTTCTCCTATAACGCCACGGGAATGCTGCTCTGCTCAGGCCAATACCTCTCAATACCTCTTGATGAAAACAAATTGAAAGGAAAAATATAAACTGTCCAATTCCTGAATTTAGCGGCCAAATAAAAAAAATGTTGAATTGGGCAGTGGAAACAAGAATGATACCGTTTGTTGTCACTAAAAGTCAATATTATCTTCATCCATAAATTGCTATGTGAATACTTTGCGTCCAGTTTTTAGCCCATGTCTGCATTAAACTGGGACGCCGCAAACAGACACATAAATCAGCTCTTATAGGCGTAACCTGGAAGTAAGGTTTGTCGATGTAATATTCTGATATTGGAACAGTTTTCCTGGGCGTTGGAGCCGTGCGTCACGCCACTCTCTATTAGAAGCTATTTTGGTCCATGGGCCTGGAAGACATTCATAACCGCGCGTACCCAACCTGACAGCACCCAATAAACCCACCACTCCCATTCATCCACACCCCCTCCTCTCCACAAGCAGCTCTCTCCATCGTGCGCGCTTTGAAACAACACAGGGCAATTGGGTTCGTTCATCCTAAAGAAACCGCCGTTGTGAATTTTTTGTTCCACTTTTGAACATTTTGTGTGTTTTATGAGTCTGACTGTGCCTGCAAAGAAAAGGTAAGTTTGCTGATTGCATTTTGTCTCGAATTCGTTGGCGCGTTGTTTAACTAAAATACGTCCACTCAGTAACTGCACCTAATTGAAGACAGGCGTTGATTTAGCGCAATCAATATTGTTCTACTGGACTGACACCTGGAACCACAGAGTCAGTGGAAACGCAGGAGGAACTACACAAGCCGACTGAGGCTGATTTTAGCTTTATTTGACCATATAGACCGTGCGTAATGGGCACTTTTACAGTACGCACAGCTCTATCGTGGGCTATTCTGTGCAGAGAGAGACATAAGACAAAAAGATACTACTCCAGCTATGTTTCCAAAAGTGGTCCCTTGTTAAGTAACCATAACTGACCAAACAAAATGCTTTGTATGAAATAACTACTGAGAGACATTGCACATTTTTCGCTTGGCACTTTGAATATTAGGCTCTTAAACTTAAGTGTCCCCTAAATGTGATTACATAATCGAAAAAAAAAACTATTCGAGACCATGTAAACCCACAAATGAGCTGTGCGTTTTGCCATTTATAGTCTGAAATCAACGTAGTCATCTTGGATTCCAGTTGAAACCAATTAAAAATAATCCCTACACAGTGTGGTAACTACCGTTTCATAATTCTTGAAATGACTGTATAATCTCTCAGTGCCTCTGTAAGATAATAAAGTAATTAAGACAAGTGTTGTAAGTGACTATTCTCGTAGTCATGTTAATTTCCCATTCACAAAAGAAAGATTAGTCTTGGTTCAGTCGAGTCCCGCGCGCTCACTTGTCCGTTACGCATCTGTCCTCAGCTCATGACGCTCCAGTCCCAGGCGCACACTCGCACTTGATCTCGGCTCCGGGACCAAGAGAAGATGGCATTTCACGCGGAGGGTCTCGTGGCAATTGTTGTTTTTTATCTTTTGATTTTATTTGTGGGGATTTGGGCTGCGTGGAAGAACAAGAACTCGGGAATTACTGCAGATGGAGACCGTTGCGAGAGAATCATGGTCGGAGGAAGGGACATTGGATTGTTCGTTGGCGGATTCACGATGACTGGTAAGGGCTTTCTTTACGGGGTTTGACTAGAGATTGGTCACAAAACCTAGATATTAAAAGTTTCAGAAATCCTTAACACCTCATATTTTAAGTTTAGACAGTAAGAAAGTAAAACCATGTGTAAGGTGCAAATACAGGTGACACTTGAGGCTTTTATACAAATTAAAATCCCTTCTTGTTCTTTCCAGCCACATGGGTTGGTGGAGGCTACATCAACGGGACAGCAGAGTACGTGTATCTTCCAGACTATGGACTGGCCTGGGCACAAGCTCCGTTTGGATACGCTCTCAGTCTAATAGTGGGTAAGGACACACTTCTACTTTCCTGATAGTCATGGTTCATCAAAGTACCATGGAGAGGGCTTTGCTGAAATTAGTTTTAAATGAACTACAATTCTAATTGGCCACTGCTGTTCATGCTTGTCAAACCAACTTAACTAACTGGTGGTGTAAGCTATTTTGAGTAGACCAATTCAATTATGAGGATCCAATGGCAAAGTGGGTTGTCTTTACCTTTATGAATCAACAAACCTCAAATACACCCAGATAGTATACTTGCTGACTCAATGAGAACCTTCCATTCATTCATTAGACGCCTGGCCATTTGTGTGACTTTCCTAAATGGTTTGCATCACTCAGGGGGCCTTTTCTTTGCCAAGCCCATGCGTTCTCGAGGATACGTCACTATGTTGGACCCATTCCAGCAGCTGTACGGGAAGAGGATGGGTGGACTGCTCTTCATCCCTGCGCTCATGGGGGAAATCTTCTGGTCAGCCGCCGTTTTGTCTGCCCTGGGTATGTTCCTAATCAGATAGCATCCATTGATATTCCTTCATTAACTTGAGTGGTAAATAAAACCGGTCTTGTGTGCAGGAGCTACCCTGAGCGTCATTGTGGACATAAACATCAACATGTCAGTCATCATTTCAGCGCTCATAGCCATCTTCTACACTCTGGTGGGAGGGCTGTACTCTGTGGCCTACACAGATGTGGTCCAGCTCTTCTGTATTTTTCTAGGACTGGTGAGTTTGAAGCACGGTACAAATAAAGACTTTTTACGTTGCGGGCAGGGAAAATATCCTAGAACAAAAGGGAGGTTGACGCGCACATCCAATTCAATTTGGAGAGACGAGAAAACGAAAATGCTTTTGAGTATTTTAATGAGAGGTGGTTTGGCGCCCTAGGCCCCGGTGCGGCCTTCAGTCGGAGAGGCTCCTGCGATGGAGCGCGTACAATCCCCCGGGACCTAGGCGCTGGTGGCGGCATTTTGGCAGCGGGAAGCAGATTGGAGGCAGATTGGAGGCAGATTGGAGGCAGGGTGAAGAGGAGGAGGAGGGGAGGCGGTGGTTGCAAGGCTTCGGGAGGCCGTGAAGTGGGAGTTTCTCCGCTTTTAAGCGGCTGGCCTGTCCGGCAGGATGATTGGAAGGGGGCGTTTGCTGTGCGATAGGCTGGGGATGCGAGTCGGCCCGGAGGGGGTAGCTTTTGGCTGACGTCTTCTAAATTGAATTTCCGCGAGCTGCATATCTGAGAAGTGTGCAAAAAGCATGTTTTCAAGAAATTTCAAAAAATAGAGATGACCCTGCACAGCTTTCTCTCCCAAGAAAGCTGTGCAGGGTCATCTCTATTTTTTCAGGGGAAATATCGTCCCATTAGGATCAAACCTTGGATGACAAATGTATTGTTTGTGTATTCTTCTATTCTAAGTTTAAAACGGGCATAGTGACTCGCACCCCTGTAATATCATAGATTTTATTTTTGTGACGAATGCATTGACTGTAGAAGAAATGGGCTATGCTGACATCACCCAAAGTGTTTGCTTTAATGCGGATGAAGCCGCTTAGCCATACATCTTAAACAGAGCCAAATTTATAGCAATTACTCATTAGTGTCTCAGTTGGTATAGCTATGGCCTTTGAGCCTGAAGGTTGTGGGTTCGAGCCCACTACAAGACTGGTTGGTGGTGGTTGGAGGGGCTGACGGCACATAATGGTTGCCTCACTTCTGTGAGTGTGCCACAGAGCAGCTGTGGCTACTGTAGTAGTAAAATATGTGATAGCATTACAAGACTAACGAAGGTCTTCTGTGTGCAGTGGGTCAGCGTGCCTTTTGCCATGTCCAACCCGGCCGTGACAGACATCGGCATCACCGCTAAAGAAGTGATCTACCAGAGCTCGTGGCTGGGGAAGATTGTGCCTGAGGACAAGTGGCTGTGGGCGGATAACTTCTGTCTACTAGTACGTCACAAGTCCAGCCTTCTCCTCTCCTGTCCTGCGTGTGAGAGACTGACTGACTGACTGATTGTCTGTCTGCAGATCATGGGCGGGATTCCGTGGCAGGTGTATTTCCAGAGGGTTCTTTCAGCGTCTTCAGCCACATACGCACAGGTGCTCTCCTTCCTCGCTGCGTTCGGCTGCCTCGTCATGGCTGTGCCCTCAGTGCTTATTGGAGCCATAGGAGCCTCCACTGGTAATTACTAAAGTTTTGGTCAACTCATATTGTTCTATTTGCCACATAACGATACGATGTTATTGGTTTGTAACAATTTATAGGCCCATGTATTCTTGAGTTATGTTTTAGCACTATTGGAGTTCAGTTTGTTCGAACAAACTTTAGGATGCAATTGTTGATATTTTTGACATATTAAAGACATTTCTAAACCCGAAGACAAACAAAACAAATCATGATAACACAAACAGAGAAATATATAAAAGAAAGTCCAAAACAAACAGGTTGTTAATCCTTGAATGAGCTCATGTCAAAGCACGTTCAGAAAGCAGCTTTTATATTTTCAGTTTTAAACACATGTTGGCTCCTAATGTTGTATGTTGTGGTTGGAGGTTTTTAAAATATACTGTGTACTGTACAATGAACAATCTTGATAGAAAGCTTTCCAAGAAGGTTTGTATTGGTTAAATTCTTAAAGGTTTTTTTTTAGCGTTGCGATATACAGTACTGGGTAAGTAATTAGTTACACATTACTGATTACTGTGTCAAGAGAATCACTGAGTAACATTATTTTCAGATAACTTTTGTCGTAATGAACACATATAACAGAAACAACTAATGAGTGATTAGCCCAAATGATATGACTAAACGGCAATATTATGATATTATTATGCAGCTTCAAAATGCTCCATGTTGAAGCTACATCTGTTTAATCAGTGAGAAATATTTCCCCAAGCAACTATATCCAAGATTTATTATAGGGTGTTTTGAGTAGTGACTGTGTATATTCAAATGACTGTTACACTACAAGCGCTTTGGGTGATCATGGTCTGTAAAAATGCGCTATATAGAAAATGATGACTTACTTACTTACTTACATACACTAATTTGGATTGAAAGTGGTTCACAGCCCACCATGACCCATATTGGGTGGGCTTGAACTTATAACACTGGTAATCTTGGTAATCAAAAGGCTTTGCTGCCACACAACAGTTGGAGCCTACATATGTGTCGTAAAAAAAAACACACAAAAAACATAATGATAAAGTTGTACGGACATAGAGCAGTTGATCTATTAGGACTAAATTGCAGATGAAACCGCACCAACTTTTCATTTAATCTTTGAATTAGGTGCACACACACACGCACACACAAACACACACACACGTTGATTAAGCATTTAATGAAACATCACAAGTCAGTGGCTGGGTCCAAGAGATAGATCCTTTATTCAAACAGGCGCTCAGATCAAAGCAGAGCCGACATGTTTACTGAAGCTTTTTAGACATGGAAAAATACAGGAGGGAGGGGGCCACTGTAGGAAAGAGGGAGGGGGCCAGTGTAGGAAAGAGGGAGGGGGCCAGTGTAGGAAAGAGAGAGGGGGGCAGTGTAGGAAAGAGGGAGGGGGCCAGTGTAGGAAAGAGAGAGGAGGGCCAGTCTACGGGAGAGCACTAGAGCATGCTGTGGTGAAACAGTGAATATTGCATCCGAGGAGGAGCATGTTATTATGGTCCCAGTAAAGCAGTTTGTATTCAATCACTAATTAGCTTGTACGATGTAGAGATAGAGGCAGGAAGACAGGAAAGAGAGAGATATCTTAATGTTTTATGTTTGCTGGGATGGTCGGTGGGTTCAGATTGATGTGAGGCGCAGGAGAAAGAGCAAACATGATTCACTGTCCTGCTGAGAGACGTAAAGGCCAGCAGACTCCCTGGTCCCAGTCAGCAGAGATTAAACACTCCCAGTTCACCTGCTTTGTACAATCCACATTACTGTATAATAATCCACATTACTGTATAATAATCCACATTACTTCATAATAATCCACATTACTTCATAATAATCCACATTACTGTATAATAATCCACATTACTGTATAATAATCTACATTACTGTAAAACAATCCACATTACTGTATAATAATCCACATTACTGTATAATAATCCACATTACTGTAAAACAATCCACATTACTGTATAATAATCCACATTATTATATGACTTGGACCGTACGCGCGCTCTGTGTAGCTGATTACCGGTCTGATATTTTCCCATCTCGAGACCGTTACCATGACAATCAGTCCGCAGCGCGTATCACAATTGATTTCTTTCTTGAAACAATTGATTTCTTTCTTTCTTTCCTCGGTAAAAAAGAAATAATGGGCAACAACTCCAGTGAATTCTATTATCCGGACGAGTTTGACGAGCCAGAGGAAGAAATTACAGAAAATAACTAAGAAAAAATAACAAACAAGAAGAGATTGACAACTTTGTTGCAGACCAGAAAGCTAAAAACACGATTAGGAAAACCAAGTCGGAGATTGATATTTGTATAAATTAAAAATAGTCATATAATAAAACATTTATTAACCTTGCTTGCTCGGTCTGTGCAGAGAAATATCAGACCTTGGCCTTTTTGCACAGAACTCGCCACGGCTCGGTCTGTACATTAAGGCCGCGGTCTGATATTTCTCCATACAGACCTCGCGCTCGGTTAATAAGCCGTTATTACTGTCTGACACCAACGCAGTGAACTCTATTGAGAAATGCTAACTTGATTCACATCACCCTTTGTTCATCCGTTTTTCTTGATTAGTTGTCAAAATGTCAAATCAATATTGATAATGTGCTGCAGCAGTATAACTAATGATCATAATTAATAAAATAATAACAATTCATTAAAACCTCAATTAAAATCCAATTAGACTTTATTATATATTCAACAGCACAGGGGTTGTCTATCAAAGTTGGGGTTGAGGTCCATAAATGAATCATATAACTCAAAACTAAAGAGCAGCCATCAGTTATCTATGCATTTTTTATATTAAACAAAAAAGTATATAATTATAACGTATTATTCATTATGTAGGGGAGTAAAATTAGATTTGCAAAACATTCTATCTATGCTGCAGTTGAGTAAAAGCACCAGACTGTTGCAAATCCACAATAATAATAATAATAATAGGCCTTTATAGCAGTGCCACTTCTTCTTGTATGTATACATTCATTTTTAGATAGCAATTTTATATCTCTTCTGCAGCAAAAACTGATAAACTATAACCAGGTAGTAGTGGTTCGTTTTATTATTCTTATTTTTATTTTTATTTTGATTCAAGTACATTTTGACTTGCCAATAGGACGCACTTAAGGTTCTTTTTTTAAGGGCAGTAGATTTTTTTTTTTCATTGCAAGTGAGAATTTAAAAGTTTTACATTATTTTTGTCCCATTGGCAAATACTGTCAAAAAATTTCAAAATGTCCTAAAAATCAGGATAAATCTAACCTATTTTTTTGCTTATCTGTTTGCAGTGAAATTCATAACTAAAAAACTGCTCAGCAAGTTCCAAAAATAAGAAATACAATGTTGATCATCTAAATTCTTCAAATGTTTCCTCTTATCCCAGACTGGAACCAGACTTCTTATGGATCTCTCGCACCAAAGGATAAAGATGAATCCGACATGATTTTACCCATCGTCCTCCAGCACCTGTGTCCGCCCTACATTTCCTTTTTTGGATTGGGGGCGGTCTCAGCAGCGGTGATGTCGTCTGCAGACTCATCCATCCTCTCCGCCAGCTCCATGTTCGCCAGGAATATCTATCAACAGACCTTTCGACAGTTGGTAAGCACCAACAATGATACCAATGCAGCCTGCTACAACAGTTAGTGAAAAGTCTGAGAAAGAATCAATAAATCCATTTCCGTTTTCTGCTCTGTAATTTAAAAGTTTGTCTGTTGTGGTCTGGAAACAGTGAGGAATGTAATCAAAAGTGTGTGGGTTATTTGACTTTTGGGGTCATATCTGGCGTTTCAAAGATATCTTGATTGCTTTTCTCAACTTAAAGGCACACCGCGGACTTTGTGACCTAAAGAGTTGACACATATGAGTTATTTTATATGAATACTTGGGCCAATATACAGCGCTTGACACTTGCAATGCTCCGAGCGGGGCTGCCCTCTTGAAATACCGCCCATGTAAGTTTCGAGCAGACGGACCGTCTGCCACCAGGTCACGTGACTTGGAAGAAAGATATGCTTTACGGCTACAGGCGCTGATATACTCATGGAGCTAAGGCTTTTGCTACTCATTTTTCACCTGCTCGACTCCTGGTCATGGCTGAGGCAAGGAAAAATTTTAAACCTTCGGAGGAGGCTAAAAAGAGGAAACGCGAAAGGGATCGTGCTGTAAGCTGCATGTCTGTATGAGCGCTGCTCTTCACCTGGTTCCTGGATGTCATCGACTGCAAAGATGTCATTCCACGCAGCACGAGCTAGACGCAGAACTCCCTCATCCAGGATATAGAAGTCCATGTGTGGTAGATTACTAATGCAGCGGTCTGGAGGCTGACCACAGCAGAGTCTCTCAATATCTGTAGGCATGTCTCTACAGTTTGAACACACACACCAGTGCATGCTGTCTGAATACACACTCAAAAGACACCGGCTGACTGTTTGTTGACTTTTGCGACAGTGCTGAGTTGCTTGTGGCCACTAGGGGCGCTAAACGTGAAAGTTGCAGGTCTAGCGCCCCTAGTGGCCAAGAGTTACACGGTGTGCCTTTAAAGGAGCAGTTTGTAAAATTCTGGCCAAAAGTGGTACTGCACTCTCCCTGACTCAGGTTGCCAGATATGCAGATGAATCAATCTGGGGCCAATATTTGAATGAATATTAATTTTGTCAATAACAAATCTATAACCAACACCTTTTTCACAAAGACAGAAATCCTGGTTTTATTCCTTGTTTTGTTGTTAATGATTTGAGAATCATAACGAGACCTTGTTTAGTTCTGCGGCCACATGGTACTTTACCAGTGAAATTAGCTTGATGCGGTGAGTTCTGGTGCCCGGATTGCAGACTTTCTGAATGGTAAAACGATGGAGGGCGGGATATCGAAATGAAAACAATAACAAGATTAACAATAACAATATCTCTGAACTACTGTTATCAGTTAAAAAAGTGTTCAAAAAGAGCATGTTTTATTAATGCCTTTTGACAGATTAGGGCCCTTTAATGATGACTTTAAATCTTACATGTTGCTACTTTAAAGCTGGCGTACCTGACGTAACTTTTCCCTTAAGCTGTTTGTTCCAACAGAAAAATATGACCCAGACCACAACATGCTTTCTTCAACTTAATAAAACATATGTTATATTTTGCATACTTGAGTCACTGTTACAGTAGATGATTTGGGCAGAGAACTGACTGGTTGAGTGAAAGTGGGCCTCTCTTCCTCCCTTTTCTGTCTGGAAAAGCTGATCTAAAGATGAGTCAGAGCCCTCTACATGATCCAAACAGACCTGGTCGTTAACCGGGACTGTGCCAGGTCTAAACTTATAATAGAAGGATAAGAAAAGAGTACCACAAACTCAAGTTCAAGTAACTTTATTGATCGGTGAGGAACTTCATCTGTAGAAGGAAAGCCAGTGGGGATCCATAAAAACACAAATATATTCATCAATAAGCTTGTCTAAATCAGTTTGAGACAGCCAGTATTTCATTTTTGATAATGACACTACTCTGGCCGTAGATCAGGAATGTCCAAACTATGGCCCCAGGTAAAATTGAGGTCCTCCAAACATTTGTTTTTGGCCTTCAGACGACCTGCTCATTTTACTAGATAATCCGATCTCTAACAAGCCCAGAATATGATGTTTGTGAAGCAACACATTAGGACTTCGCTAATAATTTTTATGTTCCTGTTTGGAGCTTTGGACACCCTTGATCACTGAAATGCATTATTATTGTCTTTTTATTCATTCAGGCATCGGACAGTGAGATAGTTTGGGTGATGCGCTGCACAATCTTTGTCTTTGGAGCTGCTGCCACCGCCATGGCTTTGCTCACCGGATCCGTCTACGGCCTCTGGTACCTGAGCTCAGATCTGGTTTATGTCATCATCTTTCCACAACTCCTCTGTGTGTTGTTCGTCAAAGGGACAAACACATATGGCTCAGTTGCTGCTTATGTTTTTGGACTTTTGCTGCGCATCGGTGGAGGGGAACCCTACCTCAAACTTCCCCCATTCATCTACTACCCCGGGTGGGTTCAGCAAGAGAGGGTCCACCATCTCACTGGGGACGTGGAATATTTCATCCAGCAACGATTCCCATTCAAATCTATTTCCATGCTCGCGTCCCTGCTGGCTAACATTGCCTTTTCATATCTGACTAAATATCTATTTGAAAGCGGCATGCTGTCTCACAAGTATGACTTTTTGGATGCGGTGGTGTCCAAGCATAGCAAGGAAATTATGGACAAGGCTACGCTCGTTAGCAACCACGATAATATTACATTAGCGGAGATGGCACCGGTCAGACAAGTCCTGGGAGCGACGCTGGCTGGGACTTTTACAAACAATGAGATACTGAGCGATGACGGCGAATCCAGTCCAGAACCTTTTCAAAATGAGAACTAACAGCGAAAGGAGATTGGTAAGAACTATAATGGAAACAGATGTATCCTTCAGGAAACTTGCTACTGCCACACTGGATCCAGAGAGACCCGAGTGACTCTACAAGTTTTTGCTTCATATTAAGGGAAAATCAATGGGAGAGGAGTTCAATGGGACTTTGCAAAACGCTGATTGATGGATGTTTTGAAAGATGGACTGTTCAGAATGGTGGGTAAGGAGAAAAGTGCAATATCTAATCAGAAAATGTGTGCGTCAATAATGTATATGTGTGTGAAGACCCCTGATCATAGCTTAAGGCTTATATTATTTTCTAAGATCTAACTTGCGTAGTAGACAATAGAGCAATAATGTTTTAAGGTACCGAGAGTTCACTGTGTAAATCTGACATTTTTACTTGAACATATTTTGTCTGTTCGTTAGTTAAGTGGTGTCTTTGACTGTACCTGCAAATTGTCGTCCTTCACTTTTTTGCCAAGATCCAGAGCTGCTTGTAAATTTGCCAAGAGAAAGATCATGACCCAGCGCATCACTCACACTACTAATGAATTAACTTCCTTTACAAAGTAATTCACTCAATGAGGAAACGTCTACAAAGCCATTGCAGGAAAAGTAACAGCAGAGCCCTCCTTAAAACACCCGATAACGTCTCAGTCCATATCAGCATAAATAGTTCTGTTTGAGATGGCAGTGCACTTAAGAAAGGTCTCTAAGAAATTATCTAGTTTTCTGAAGCTTGTCCGCAGCCTTTTATTCCAATTGGTCAAAGAGAACGACCCCTTTGTTTGGATGAAAATGATGATTCGATAAGGGAATAGTTAAATGGACTGTGTGTTGCCTGGCCTGCCAGACACTCCTCCTTTCTGTTCAAAAGAAGAATATATGTCTTTGAAAAAGCATATCGTTTGGCAGGCCAGGCAAGACTGTGTGTAATTAGTAGAATAACAAAGTCATTACGAATACAATCCAACTTTTATTGCCATAATCTTCCTGCCATGTGACACACAACTCCTAAGCAAGAATTTGTGTATCAAACCACCTAGAAAGATAAATAGATCGATAGATACTTTATTGATCACCGTAGGAGAAATGCAGGTGTCCAGTAGCAGCAAAAATAAAACATAAAACTGATCATTCTAAAAAGCTAACGATAGTAATAATCAGTAACCTGCTAGAGTTTAAGCGAGAAATGGGAGACAGCTCATTTTTACACCAGCTTTCATTTAAACAGTTGTGCAGTGCTATTTTTGGTGAATTTTATTGTTTTATCTAACCAGGTAAATTTCACCTAACAAACTGGCAACACAAACGAGAGCCTCTTTCTGCTCTCTCATTGGATAAGCTGCTTAAAAAATGTATACATAATTATAATGGAAATTGTATCCAGTGTATTTTAATTGGAAAAACATTTATCAAATTTGATCAGAAAAAGGTAAAATATGATGTGAACAATCTTTGTCTGTGACCACACGTAGAAGATGTAGGTGTAATTTAAAATAAAAATATTAAATACAGTCCCTTATAATAAGTTAAATATTTACACAATATGTTCTGCAATATGTTATAGTAGCATACCAACGTACACATTTTTATAGTGTGTATACCTTCATTGGCAGACTGGTTTCCCACTATATCAACTCTTTAAACCAGGTATGTCCAAACTAAGGGCCGGGGGCCAATTGTAGCCCTCTGCGTTATGACATGTGGCCCTCTGCCACCAGAGGTTCACAGAGTCACCCAACTTCAGCTCCACCATTATAGACATGTTGTATCTCTCATTGTAAAGCTCACACCCTTTGGAACTCAGTCTTAATTTTATTTGTATATACTCCATCCATCCATCCATCCATCCATTTTCTTCCCCTTAATCCATTTCTGGGTCGGGGGGTGGCAGTCAGCGCTTCACCCAGTACAAATAGCACCAGCCCCACACTGAACCTCCAGGAGCCTATTTTTGTATATTGAGTTCCATAATTCCAAATATAATGTAGCTGTGTCATATGTGAATCTATTTGGACTTATCATTCCTCATTTTAAAACTCAGAAAAGCCTGATCCAGTCCAAGCTCTTATACTATCTGCCTTGTCAACTGCAATGGCCCTATTACTAAAAAGTTTGGACACCCCTGATTTAAACTCAAAATAAATGACACATGGTTTTACATTTCTGGATTGTTGAAAGAGTAGGTCTTTATAATAGTTTGTTTCTTGTCTTAAACCTTTTATTGAGCGCAGTCTAGGTTTGAGGAGACAGGAAATGAGCGTGTTCCAGGGGCTGGTCAGTATTGATCTGGTCCTGGATTAGCCCTCAGGACATTTGATTAACGCTGCTGCCATGGTCATTTTCCTTCTACTGTACACAGATAGAAGTCAGTACTCAGTGTATGAAACTCTGGCCAGAAACTTCTCTCTATGTTGTCTTGGCTCATCTGTCGTTTGTCGGAGTCAAATCAAGTCAGTTTCAGAATCCATGCCTTAAACCAATCGTCAGCATTTATATGTAAAATATCAAAGACTATGTTACATCCTTATCATTTTGTAACATTTAGCTTATGTCCAATTTCCAAATATGGTGAACTTTGCCCGGTGCATTTATTACATGTTATTCACACAATGTCAGCACTTTTTGTTTGGTCGATAGTATGGTAATTCTAAAAACATGTTTTCTAAAAGGGTTCTCTGTGGTAGGGCTGCACAATATGGGATATGATTTTGATTATATGTATTTTACTTTTTGTCAGATATTATAATAAACCAAAATATATATGCATTCATTTACAACTTACACAGGGACTGAACTTAGACTGAGTAAAGGCAAATATTGTATGGATGAAATCATCGATAAGTCAAAATTGTTGTCACATTTTAAAACCACTTAACTAGTTTAAACCCAGTATTTTTGTGTCATTCTGACATAATTAGTTAAAATATGACTATATTGTGCAGCCCTTTTCTATTCTGTCACACAAGTTTAATAAATGCGTTGGCTGAACAGTGTCAGCTGATCTTATCAAAGTGAATGTGAATGTAAAACTCTCTGAAATCACTCTAGTGTGACTGATGTGTCCGTGGCTCTGTGTTGTAAAATGCAATGTATTTTTTGTGCGATACTTGTACTGTACATATACCAAAAAGCATAGAAACTAGTCTTATTTTAAATGCAGCATTGAGAAATGTTTAAATGAGCTATTTATTTAACATGTCTATAAGAGTATATAGTGGTAAACATGTGAGTTAAATAAATTATATTATTTAGCAGCCGTTGTTTCTTGTGTTAATATTAAATTTGTGGCATACATATTACCCATAGACTGTACATGATAACGGACGTGGTCACTCCTATTTCCGCCGTTCAAACTAATGTGACATCACTTTTGGGCAGTTTCAAATAGGGCCTCGGGGGCTAGTAAATGTGAAAAAACGCATCTGCGCATACGTCAGCCGACACGAGCCCCATTCATTTGATGAGTGCCTCCAAAATGTCACAGCGACTAAACTAGACTGGTCCAAAAAAAATACACTCAGCATTGACACACATGTGGAACCAATACTTGGACCAAGAGCCGACTTTTGGACCATCCTGTAAAGACGTTTTTGAGAGGTCGGAAGATACGCACATTAGCATTGAATAATTCTTATTCTGGGTCCACCCCCCACTGGCCCGGGGTGGTATTGCAGCATGTCAGCGCACGTTATTTTGGACATTTTTGAGCCGGGACCTGACCCCACTGGTAATACCGTGCAATGAGATTTGTTTCCCAGTGACATTTTAAAGGAAGCGGGAGATTGACAGCGGTGACAGCAGTGACAGTTATAAGATACAGAGGAGGCTGCTTTGATTGACGCGTCCAAACAGGAGCTTAAACAATCAGCTTTATACCATTCAACCCATGGGCATAAGTGAAAACCTGTGGGTGGTTTTATTTCAAATGGCTTATTTATTTAGACAGTTGTACTCATAAGCTTACGCACACTGGAATCATTTACTATTAAAATTTTACAGAGAAGAAGAATCAAACAGAAAGTACCCAAATTATCAAAATAAAAAGTTTTCATTTGTGGGTTTTGGACTCACAAGTCGACGCATGCAGGTTTAAACGGGACTAAAGAAAGTTAACCTTGGCAAAAAATAGCTTAAAAAACCACTAACCATGAGAGGATGCGTCTCTCTTACGAATGGAAAAATGGCCAATAAATTAGCAATGATCAAATCTCAAAGGAAACTTTAACTCATGAGCAAAATCTAAATATAAAACTAAAAATTAAAGTGTTTTATTAGAAGAAATCAAAACATTGAGTTAGTGTTAGTGCTTGTGCTTCACAGTACAAAGGTCTTTGATTCCACTTCCCGTGTGCTCCCGTTGTCTGCATAGGTCTCCTCCGGGTGCTCCGGTTTCCCCTATCACTAAAAATGTCATGCACAATAGATCTGAATGTAAGGAGTGAGTGAACAGAGGGTGATGGTCAGAGACTTTGATGCTCCAGAGTGTTTGGTATCTCGCTATCTGTCATCACTGTGACTGATGGGAATGGAAAACATCTGTATGTGCTACTGTATATATATTAAGATGACTCACTACCTTACATTTTATTCTCCATAGATTGCGCAATAAATTGGTTTTATTGGTGAATACAAAAACAAAAACCCTGAAAAATGGTCTAATTGATTACATATATTTATTGCGGAAAATTCAGGACAATACCAAAAACCCTAGAGAAAACCTGTGTGCACTTTTTTATGAGACAAGCAGGCAATTGGCCCCTCGACCGTAAACATATTTTTTCATTAAGGATTAAAGCTACGTCAAATTATGAACGTGTCAAAGCAAAAATAGAGGTTCTGTCATGAAAGAAAACGACGGACCATAATACTGTGACTTTACATCGAGAACAAATGTGGAAAAGAGAGAAATGAACATGAGTCAAATGAACATGAGTCAAATGAACATGCCGAGATTTGTGGTTCTATTTGTATGTCCCCATCCCATACGTACATTTATAACACCGCACTCTGTAATGTAAGTAGCCGATCCACTTGAATGATTCGCTGCAGGTGACAGACTGAGATTAGTTTACGCAAAATGTTACAGCGACAAAATCTGAGAGGTGTGTTTCAGCCTCTGAGACTGTAAATGATTTGTTCGGTCTGGTACATTGCAAAACAGTAATATAAAAACTGACTTTGGTTTGGTTATGGTTTTCAATGCTGAGATAAGATATGATCCAAATTCTCACTCATATGCGTTGACTTTTTTGTTGAGGCTGACAAATGACTATCAAAACAATTAGTCTACTCTACATGTATCTACTAACATATTTAACTGTATGATTGAGTGTTGCAAAGTATCAACATTCAGATATTAATCCATGCCACTATAGTTACCAAGTGATGATAAACATGTTCCAAACCTGAAAACACTTATTCATGAGTTTCAAATGAATCTGAATCTGAAATCAACGTTTTGGTCAACAAGTCCAATGTCTCCTGAACAAAGCATCATCACGATTGTCTCCACCTCTGTTTGAACTCAGGAGTCCTCTGCTTCAGCCTCAGAGGAGGATAATGGCTGCTCCCTCTCCACAGTGATAACAGTGACGTGCAAGAGCCTCAGTAACATGTATTAAACATAAGAGACGAGCCTTGGGCCAAAAAAGTTAGTCTTTGAAAGGCTGCTTTGAAAGTAGCCTATAGAAAGTATTCCTGATGATCTATGGATCATTTGTATATGATTTCTTATGTAAACATTTTTATTTGAATTGGAAATTATTTTTAATGATCCAAGTAAATTGCAGTGATAGTTGAAGTGATATTTTCGGAGCAGTGGAAGAGTCTAGGATAAAACATTATGAAACCAAGATAAAGAAAAGGCTCCCGTAACAGAAGAACATAAACATTTATAGTAATAAATCTCTGCTCTGTTACTGCTTTTTCGATAAAGATAAGAGGCCGGTCTGGAAAACAGTCATTACCAACATAAGACTAAGTGCTCCACTTAGAAGTGGGAAAATAAAGCAATGAATTCACTATGATTAAATGGATCGCACGGCTTATAAAAATCTAAGTGAATATAATAAAATACTGCTCCACTCCATTGTGCGCCACAGTAGCTCACATTGTTGTCATTAGTACCTTTGTTTTTAAAAGAGCCACATCCAGAGTAATGGTTGTGTTTTTGTGCCCGACTTCTCTTTTCCCGCTTTTCCACAGTAACAGTGTGGTACGGTACAACACGGCACGGTTTTCGATAAAAAAAATTGTACCTCCTAGTATCTCCTCAGCGTTGTCAGACCACGTCATTTTTGCGCGACGTGTAACTAGTAACATTGGTGCGGTGCATGAATTTACTATAATATTGGTGATAGCTGGTTATTACTTCCGAGGGGACTCTGCTTACCCCCTGCAAAACTGGCTCCTAAAACCTGTTCAGGACACCGAGTGACAGACGAAGAGCAAGTATTTAATAGAAAATTCAGCACAGCGCGAGTGGTTGTTGAAAATGCTTTCAGCAGTCTTAAAAGAATGACTCGGACACAGAACATGTGAAGTCAATGGTGCTGACCTATTCTGTACAATCTGTGAAAACCATGGAGAGACCTGTGACAGAGTGGGACATCCCTGTAGCAGCAGCAGCAGTGTAGCAGTGTTGCAGAGGAGGAGGGCTATCCGATGCGTCGCTTGTCACATGCCTAAACATTTATTTAGACCAAAAAAAAAACCTTTTTGTATTTACCAAATGTCTCCATCCTTGTTCATAAATTTACCAATGTTATACGGATTTACTGAAAAATATAATGTATGTGGTAAAAGTATATGGAAGGAAATCATTACTTTTGAACCCCTCTTCTGCACGTGTACAGACAAATGAATGAAACAAAGTCTTGACACAATCACAGATTTATTTAAAAGTGCAAAACCAACAATTTACAAGTCCAAAGTACTTTTGAGACCGGGTCCAGATGAGAATGTTTAGTACTCCGGTCACTCATTGCTCGTTTATAATCTCCTCACTTGTGGGAAGGGATTCTCAAACAAATAAATATACACACGACAACGCAAGTACAAGCACAAAACAGAATGCAACACGTGAACACAGCAGATAATACAAGATATAGCAAACTAGCACAGGAAGGAAGTTAGCTTATTAGCTTGCTGTTGATAGCTAAATGTAGCTAAATAATAGCTCACTGTGTACAACAGACAATCAAACTTTTACACGACTAAATACATTTCAGTGAGAGCTTTGGGCCAACGGGATACTAGCAAACCAGTTAATTCCAGGATTACCACAGACTAGTCAGAAATCCAGAGCTGGGTGATCTCCCTGAAAACCTTGTGAAACCTCCTTGTTGAGCCTCAAGCTGCCTTTGAATTCTTTCTTTCGGCCTGAAGAAAATAACGTGTGGACCTCTTCCACCGACCAGGACGTTGACTTTTGGGGCTTTCTGTGTGATTCCATTTCTCTAGAGTGAGGAGGACGTATTATAGCCGTAGCAAAGCAGCCGGTTTTAAAGATGGCGGGTTGAGTTGTTTTTACCAAAGGGTCGGACGTCGCTTCCAGTGACGACATTCGATGACCAATCAGTGTAAGGCAAGTCGGCCGACGTCACGTCATGGTATGGGTAAAGCGAGGCTCGAACCACAGTCAAGGTGGTATGAAAAAAGTATGCAAACTCTGATACTATACCCTAATGGAAATGCAGTCTGGATGTAGTCTGGAAAGTACAGAACACCAGGTCCATGGACTTGATTTTCAGGTCCCGGTCCTGATCTTTGGGGGTATATAATAATGCGACATCACTCTGGACAGAGCAGTCGCATTCTCTTGCTGCTCCTCGCTTGCTGCTTTTTTATCTCCTTTAATCATTTTTGCTTACATTTTTATTCCACAAAACACGGATTACTCCTTTTTACAAACTTCAACACAAGACTGGTGGAATTTACCTAACTTACAGCATGTCGGGAGGACGGGAAAATAGAACAAAACTTTGCGACGGCTGTTTTTCACTCAAACAGGAGCTAAAACTTCTTCAAGACCGAATGTTTGTGCTTGAATCAGAATTGGGGCTGAACACAACAATACCAGTGAAAGGAAATGGACCAAATGGACAGCACGTAAGTTATGATGACGCTATTTCATTTCCCAAAATCAACAGAGACAATTGTTGGAACACATATGGTGCCAAGCCCAAACAAGGCAAAGCTAATGATAACAAGAGTGTCATAATGCCACAGCAAAAATCTTTAATTACAAGAAACCGCTTTTCACCACTTTTGGAAGATGAATCAGCAGTAGTCTCTCAGTCCCAGTCTCAGTCTCAGTCAAGGTCAAATGCAGCTGAGTCGCTCTTTATCGGGGATTTGGCGATAAGAAATGTAAATATGCGTAATCTCAAGGTTCACTCAGTACACTCTGCCAAAGTGGATGAGATAAGGCGGTTGGCTCCGAGGCTTCTGTCTGAGACCAGCGGGGTAAAAAGATTGTTGATCCACGTGGGGGCAGTAGACGTCTATGACAACACAAGTGAAAAGTTGAAACGGGATTACTCTCTCTTATTGGACGACCTTGCTAAAATGGACGCAACAATCGTTATCAGTGGCCCACTACCAAATGTGGACGGGAAGCAAATGAAATTCAGTCGTCTGTATCAGCTAAATACTTTCCTACTCAACGAATGTTCACGGAGAGGACTTGCCTTCATTGAGAATTTTAATCTGTTCTGGAATAGGCATGAGCTGAACACTGACGCAGGCAAAGTCTCAATCTTAATCTTGTTAGATCTAAGTGCTGCCTTTGACACCGTCGACCATGAGATCCTCTTACAGAGACTAGAGGACTGGGTTGGCGTCACTGGCACCGCCCTAAGTTGGTTTAGGTCTTACCTTGAGGACAGGAAGTACTTTGTGGAGATTGGAAACTGTTTCTCAGATCATATGGCCCTGACCTGTGGAGTCCCACAGGGGTCGATCCTGGGACCTCTTCTGTTCAATCTCTACATGCTGCCTTTAGGTCAGTTAATACGCAGAAACAAAGTGTCCTATCATAACTATGCAGACGACACTCAGATCTATGTCTCACTGACTGCAGGAGAACATGGACCAGTGGACTCACTCCTTCACTGTATCCAACAGATCAGTGAGTGGATGCAAAACAACTTCCTTCAGCTAAACGCAGACAAAACTGAAATGATTGTCTTTGGTCCCCAGAAACAAAGAGAGAGCGTCATCTGTCACCTACAGTCTCTCTCCCTAAAACCTTCAAACAAGGTCAGAAATCTAGGGGTAATACTGGACTCAGACTTAAATTTTAATAGCCACATCAAATCAGTAAAATTAGCAGCTTTTTACCATCTAAAAAACATTGCCAGGATCAAAAACATAGTGTCTAAAGCAGACCTGGAGATTCTTATCCATGCATTTGTCTCCAGTAGGTTAGACTACTGCAATGGCCTGCTCACAGGTCTGTCCAAACAGGCTGTAAAACAGCTGCAGTACATTCAAAATGCAGCAGCTCGAGTTCTGACTAGAACCAGGAAGTACGACCACATTAGTCCAGTTCTCAGGTCTCTGCACTGGCTTCCTGTGGCTCAAAGAATAGACTTTAAAACAGCTCTGCTTGTGTACAAGTCTCTCCATAGCCTCGCACCAAAATATATTAGTGACATGTTAGTCCCATATGAACCAGCCCGGACTCTGAGGAGCACAGGGACTGGACTCCTATTAGTGCCCAGAGTCAGAACTAAACATGGGGAGGCTGCTTTTCAGATTCATGCTGCTAAAATCTGGAACAGTCTTCCTGAAGATGTGAGACAGGCCTCCTCTCTCTGACAATGTTTAAAACCAGGTTAAAGACAGTTCTGTTTAACTGTGCATACAACTGAGGGATTTTATATTTTTATCTTTCTTTTTAATGTTCTGTGATAATTTATGATTTTAATGCTTTCTTGTTTTGTTCAGCACTTTGAATTGCCTTGTGTATGAATTGTGCTATATAAATAAACTTGCCTATATGATTCGTACACCTGCACCGTCCAACCACCCTACCAACCAACCTCAGTGTTGGGTGAAGATCTACAAAGTCATACCCTTAGCCTTAAACTCAGCAACGCAACACACACAAACACACAAGTCCTAGAGTAATGTCACTGACCACTTACTGAGATTGAAAAACTTGGTAACTAAGCGACCAAAACAGTATCAAATGAATCCAGCTCAAGGCAGAACTCTTGACACGCGAAATGGATGGAAAGATGGATGGTTTTGAATATCTAGAGATGTACATTTTTTAGTTTTTTCTAGTCCCGGTCCTGGTCCAGGTCCCGGTCCTGGTCCTCGGGGGTATATGACTCGTACACCTGCACCGTCCCACCACCCTACCAACCAACCTCAGTGTTGGGTGCAGAGCTACAAAGTCATACCCTTAGCCTTAAACACAAAACAGTACAACACACACAAACAACACAAGTCCAAGAGTGATACATTACAATACAACACATTTTATTCTTGTATAGCCCTGAATCACAACAGAAGTCATGTCAGAGGACTAAACAAAACCATTGAAATCACCAACACAGATCAGAGAATCAACAGTAAAAACACAGAACGAATATAGAACACATATAGAAAATGTCCATACATGTTATAGAATGTTAAAGTGTCTTTAAACTGTCCTGGATCATCACCACAGTCCTTCTAGTTGGACGCTAACTGTCCAAAAGACCCTCCTGCATCGGCAAGGAAAAACTCAAAAAAAAACCCAGTGGGAAAAAAGTGAGAAACCTCAGGGAGACCCATATTGAGAAAGGGATCCGCTCCCACGGACGGACAGGCTAATGATCCAGGACCTAAGCTATAGAACGTGGACCAGTGGCCGCAGAACGTGGACAGGTCCGGTGCAGGACTGAAGCACTCCCAGGTGGGTCGGGCAGAGCAGTCCGCAGGTGTAGATGGAGGAGGACAGGCTCAGAGATCCCGTCGTCGTAACATGAAACAGACAATGGGACAACGGGTGAATAGAAATTAACAGACTACAGTCAAAATCCTAATAATGCAAAACAGATAAAGTAGGAAGGAGGAGAGGGTAGTGCTCAAGTTACCCTACTTCTCCCAGCAAACTGACTCCCTATGCAGCTTGACTGACAGTCTTAGATGTTTAGCCTTCCCTGAGTCTTACCTTCCTGACCATATGCTAAACTAAGAGGACTGTTTTAGCCTAGCCTAGAACGTAGGGTTGAGGTGCAGCGGACCGGGTCTTAAATACACAGACTCCAAGACCGGACAAGACCTGACCGGACAAACAACCTAGCCAAATGCTATATTGAAGAAGAGTGTTTTAACCCTGGTCTTAAATGTAGAGACAGTGTCTGCTTCATTAACGTACGTGGGGAGCTGATTCCACAGTAGAAGAGCTTGGTATCTAAATGCTCTACCGCCGACAGTACTTTTTGGAACCTAATAGACCACCAAACGTCTGCCGTTTTTCAAGCGCAGTGCTCGGCTTGCTCGTCAGTGATGTCACTGACAAGTTACCGAGATTGAAAAACTTGGCAAACAAGCAACAAAAACAGTATTATATGAATCAAGCTCAAGGCAACACGAAAAATGGATGGAAAGATGGATGATTTTAAATATCTAGAGATGTACCTTTTTGAGTTTTTTTTCTAGTCCTGGTCCTGGTCCTGGTCACGGACCTGGTCCTTGAGGGTATATGACTCGTACACCTGCACCGTCCCACCACCCTACCAACCAACCTCAGTGTTGGGTGCAGATCTACAAAGTCATACCCTTAACCTTAAGCACAACAACGCAACACACAAAAACAGCACAACACACACAAACAACACAAGTCCAAGAGTGATGTCACTGACAAGTTACAGAGATTGAAAAACTTGGTGACCAAGTGACAAAAACAGTATCAAATGAATCAAGCTCAAGGCAGGACTCTGAACACGCAAAATGGATGGAAAGATGGATGATTTTAAATATCTAGAGATGTACCTTTTTGAGGATTTTTTCTAGTCCTGGTCCTGGTCCCGGTCCTGGTCCCGGTCCTGGTCCTTGGTGGTATATGACTCGTACACCTGCACCGTCCCACCACCCTACCAACCAACCTCAGTGTTGGGTGCAGATCTACAAAGTCATACCCTTAGCCTTCAACACAGAAATGCAACACACACACACAACTCAAGTCCTAGAGTGATGTCCCTTAAAAGTTACCGAGATTGAAAAACTTGGCAAACAAGCGACCAAAACAGTATCAAATGAATCAAGCTCAAGGCAGAATACGCAAAATGGATGGAAAGATGGATGATTTTAAATATCTAGAGATGTACCTTTTTGAGTTTTTTTTCTAGTCCTGGTCCTGGTCCCGGTCCCGGTCCTGGTCCTTGGGGGTATATGACTCGTACACCTGCACCGTCCCACCACCCTACCAACCAACCTCAGTGTTGGGTGCAGATCTACAAAGTCATACCCTTAGCCTTAAACACAGCAACGCAACGCACGCAAATAATGCAACACACGCAAGCAACACAACAAGAATAATAGAATAATCTAGAAATGTACCTTTTTGAGTTTTTTTTACTGGTCCCTGGTCCCTCGGTCCCAGTCCGGCCCTGGCTCCAGTCCTGGCTCCAGTCCTGGCCCCGGATAAGGTCTTGGCTCCGGTCCTGGATTGCGGTCCAAGCAAACAACACAACACACACAAACAACACAACAGACACAAACAACACAATACACACAAACAACACAATACACACGAACAACACAACATACACAACAAAACACACACAACACAGAGGACAAATTGACTCTGGTCTGCCTCAAACGGAGACCGGAGTCAATTGGTCATTCGTTTGAGGCCGACCGATATTCGAGTCCACTGACTCCCGCCGTTCATTTTAAGCACGCTAACGCAACACACACACAAGTTCCAGAGTTTGAAATGCTTGGCAACCAGGATTCTGGAATTTCACCAAGAATTCTGGTTGCCAAGCAACCAAAACAGCATCAAATGTTAGATAGATTAGAGACTTAGATTTATACCAGCTTTCTTTTAAACAGTAAAACAACATTTAAACTATTTTTGGTAAAGTTTATTGTTGTTTAATAATAGATAGAGCCAAAATATCTAACCAGGTAAATATCACCTAACAAACCTAGCAACACAAACGAGAGTCTCTTTCTGCTTTCTAATTGGATAAGCTGCTTAAAAATGATATTCATAAATATAGTGGAATCATGTCCCGTGTGTTTCAACTGGAAAAAAAGATATTTAAATTGTTTAGGAAAAGGTCAAATATTATGTGAACATTCATTGTGTGTGGCTTCATGTAGAAGATGTAGGTGTAATTTAAAATGAAAATATTAAATACAGTCCCTTTTAAGAAGTTAAGTATTTACACAATATGTTCTACAATATGTCATAACATTTTTTTTTTTTTTTTTTTTTTTTGAAAGATGCGCCTGGGAACGGCTGCAAGTCCTAAGTAGCTCTAAAACAGTTGTTGTTTTGAGTTTGAACAATTTTTATTTGTATTGCTTTTTTCTGCCTGAGATCTTGCTGCAGTACAGTGTTCATGGTTTTGCACTGGTCCAGACCGGAGCAGAGAAGATTCATGGTCCGAACCAAGCAGATCAGGTGAAAATCTACTGAAGGAATGTTAACTTTTTGAAAAATGCTAATTAAGCATTTCGCATTTTACTTTGGACTAGAGCAGAGAAAATGGTCCGAATCAAGCGGGTACTCCACCTTTTGACCTGTCCTGCTGCACCCAGAGGCTACTCAATCTATGCTGCTTTGACGGCACGGTGGCTGAGTGGATAGCACTCTCGCCTCTCAGCAAGAAGGTCCTGGGTTCGAATCCCGGCCGGACCAGGGCCTTTCTGAGTGGAGTTTGCATGTTCTCCCCGTGTCTGCGTAGGTTTCCTCCGGGTACTCCGGTTTCCGCTCCCATCTCTGTGTGGAGTGAGAGGACAAGTGCCCAAAAAAATAACAATTGTAAACCGCTTTGTGGCTCTGGTCTGTGAAAGGCGGTATATAAATAAAGCTTACTTACTTACTTACTTACTTACTTGACCCGTCCTGCTCCACCCAGAGGCTACTCCATGTGTGCTGCTGTGACCCGTCCTGCTCCACCCAGAGGCTACTCCATGTGTGCTGCTGTGACCTAAAGGGCTGTTGCTGATTATTATATTTATTATGTTTTTAGAATGCCATCCATCCATCCATTTTCTTCCCCTTAATCCATTTCTGGGTCGGAGGGGGTGGCAGTCAGAGCTGCACACAGTACACAGACCACCAGCCCCTCACTGATCCTCCTGCAGGTGGTGAGTCCACATGAGCTGAGATCTTTCAGTGGGGGCTTCAGGCAAAGTGGGGTTAAGTGTCTTGCCCAAGGACACAACGACAGCAGACATCAGTGGGAGTCGTGAAGTAGGTCTTACTGTGGGATTGAACCCACGACCTTCAGGCTCTAAGGCCAATGCTCTACCAACTGAGCTACTGTCGCCCCTAGTTTTTAGAATGATCAATTTAATTTCTTATTTTTGCTGCTACTTTACATGGTAATTTCTCCTACGGGGATCAATAAAGTATCTATCTATTTATCTGTCTATAGTGTGTATACCTTCATTGGTTTCCCACTATTTCAACTGTTTACACCAGGTATGTCCATAATAAGGGCCGGGGGCCAATTGTAGCCCGCTGCGTTATGACATGTGGCCCTCTGCCTTGCTAACCCAACATAGCCAATAACATCACAAACACAGAGGTTTACAGAGTCATCCAACTTCAGCTCCACCATTATAGACATTTTGTATCTCTCATTGTAAAGCTCAGACCCTTTGGAACTCAGTCTTAATTTTACTTGTGTATACTGAGTTCCAGAATTTAATTTATAATGTAGCTGTGAGATAGTAAACACTAGTGAAAGTCTGTCATATGTGAATCTATTTGGACTTATCAAACTAAAATGACAGTGGCAGTTGAAGCGATTTTTTCGGAGCAGTGGAGCCCTGAATCCAGGATAAAACATTATGAAACCAGGATAAAGAATAGGCTCCTGTAACAGGAGAACATAAATAGTAATTTATAGTAAAACATTTCTGCTCTGTAACTGCTTTTTCGATGAGGATAAGAGGCCGGTCTAGAAAACAGTCATTACCGACATGAGACTAAGTGCTCCACTTAGAAAGGAAAGAACTGCAAGTGGGAAAATAAAGCAATGAATTCAGTATGATTAAATGGCTTATAAAAATCTAAGTGAATATAATAAGTAGCTCCGATTGTTGCCATTAGTACCTTTGTTTTTAAAAGAGCCACCTCCAGAGTAATGGATGTGTTTTTGTGCCTGACTCCACTTTGACAATACCTGGGCTGCTTCATGCCATTTTAATAGGTTCCTTAAATGTAATTAGATATGCCATTATTGGGTTTCTATTTGGATGTAGTCTGGACAGTACAAAAGACCAGGTCCATGGACTTGATTTTCAGGCAGAGGGGACACAGTCTAAGGTTGGCATCAAATTAGCTAAAGACTGTTCTCAGCATCTCTGGTAATTGCTCTACAGTTTAGACTAATTACTTACATGAGCCCAACATGCAACACTGGGTTAGATTTCATGGTGCTGGTCAGCTCGCTCACCGGTTTACAAACATGGACAGGTCTTGTTGATGATTGAACAAGTGGTTTTAGGATGTGTTTATTAACTTTTATTAAACCAGCAACGTTCCACTGAGATATCTCCTGGCCCTAGAGAGAGAAGGTAGGGGAAAACCGGAGCACCTGGAGGAAACCGGAGTACCAGGACGAAACCAACACCCCATCTGGAGGTGCAATCAAACCCAGGAGAAGCGAGAGTCCTCATCATTCAGCCGCCATTTATTTCGGAATGTGATTTAACTCCAGAGATCACTGACAGCCATGAAAGGATTAAACAACGAGGAGCCGTGCATTATACAGTTATAATGCGACGCGGAGTCTAGAACATGAATTATAACTGTATAATGCACGGCTCCTCGTTGATTAATTTGTTTGTACTATGGTCCTGTGAAATGAAGTGTGTAACAAATGTTTTGTGACTTTATTGAACTGGCCAAATATGATTAGGTATAGAGATTATAAGTCTGAAAACAAAACACGCAGACAATATTTAATTCAACTGCTGTCAAATTTAAGCCTAGATTTCTCTCCTTCTCTTCAAAAAAAGTCTTCAGTTCAGTTCCTCCGATGTTAGCTCCTTCGTCGTGTCGTTGCTTTTGTCGTTCTTCTTCTTGGTTCTCCTCTTCTTTCCATTCCTCAAAAGTTTTTATTATGTCCAAAAATGTATGTTAAAATTCACCTTGAAATCCATGTTATCCAACACTATTAATCTCTACGGCGCGTTACCTAATTGAAAGTGTATATGATCCGGCTGTTACATTTACTACGGTTAACTGTGGAGGAGGGATATAGAGCATGATTTTAAACTTACCGGAACTACGTATGCGTATACGAAAATAATGCACTGCAGTTGGCATTGAAATTCTCACAGACCATGGTATAAGTAAGCAATCTACACATCTGAATTACAAGCAGAGGGTGCGTTGCCAAAGGGCAGCGGTCATTATTGTTTTGAGAGGTCGGTTATCAAGTAATAATGGCCGGTAGAAAGTTTTGAAATTCCATTCAAATCAATGGAGCGTTCTACTGCTGCTGTGAGGAGCCGTGTAATAAATACTTATAATCTGTTTTCTACAATGGTCTTCAATGGTCTGATTCATTCACAATTATACATTTTAGTCATGCTACCACATTTATTTTTATTTATTTTTACTCATCGTACAAACAGTGCCTTTCATAGATCTTAAACAGACAGATCTCTTTGGCGCTAATAACATTAAAAGCTATTCTATTATTGGTCCTTTTCCCCAAATTTTTATTCATTTTTGATCTTTACTCTCACCATGGCCGTGCTTCGTCCAGGTCCACGCCTATAAACCATATTGATTGAGTTGTCTGGTTCTATGTATGGAGCCCTCAGCTGTCAGGTGTGCTACAAACCAGTTTACCACCGACTTCCTTTGTTTTATGCCTCTATTCAATTACACACAGCTCTACTCAGGCACATCCACATTCAGACCAACGTCATCGCAAAGAACAAGTGAAAAAGAACAACATATAAACAATTAAACACATGACATAAAATTAAATGTGTCATTGTTGCGTAGAAAAGCTTAAATAAATCTGTGCGGTTTTCAATTTCAGTAAATATTCAGTAGTGTCTTTGTGTTGGAGCAGAGAATTGGTCATATTAACTTGACTGCACAAAAGCTTTTGGTTGTGAGTTGACATTTGATGAATCAGTGAATGTTTTTTCTGCTGCTGTTGTAACAAATGGTCAAATATATTCGCCTTCTTCTCAATGAATAGGTGACGGTTTTGAGAGTTGTTGTTGTCTGTGATTAAACTTGAACCTTTCCGTGGCTTGAAATCTGAATTATATATTTAGACACTGGAAAACACTAAATTGAAATGGAAGTGCAGGTGAAATTACAATAATGTGGTCTATTCACTTCGGAATCTCAAACTAACGTATGCCAGACTCATGACACGCCTTTTGTTTGCTATTATGTAGAGAATTGGCTCACAGCTGTGAAAAATCTAAATAAAACATTTTGGAAAACGGCTTGTAAAATGGCTTGGTAAATGTATCTGCAAATAATGAGAGGTTTTTTTAACAATATTCTAATTGTTCAATTTTCTAGAAACACAATTATCAGTTTCCCCTACCCTCCTTCATTCCCCCCCTTCATTCCCCCTCCCCTGCTGCTCTCCCCCTCCTGCTCTCCCCCTCCCCTCCTGCTCTCCCCTCCCCTCCCCTCCTGTTTCCTCCTGTCCTGATAGGCACCTCGTTACCTGCACCTGTGGAGCTACACAGCTGCACCAATCAGCTGCCATCCTATGACATTCTCCAGAGCCACATTATTCTGTCATGTCGAGTGGTACTTCCTCTCAGCCTTTTCTTTTACTACATGTTTTTACGTGGATCTATTATAATATGCCCAATTACCTGATGATGTGGGTTTCACGGTGGCTGTGTGGTTAGCACTAGTGATGGGTTGATGAAGCTTCATGAAGTGTTGAACCTTTTCATCCATTGGTTCGAGAAAAGGTTCATTTCTTGATGCTTCATATGCTCACAAACCTCCTGTTGGTCAAAATCTGTATTGACAATTGAACTGTTTGTGAGGCTCTTGGTGCATAGGAATTAATACTAGTAACAGAAATAAAAATGTAATTTGATTGTGTATGACCCATTAATTCATCTGTTTCATTATGATCAATATCAGTAGTGAAAATGAATATATTTTAAATGACAATAAAATATAATGTACTGGTACAGTTGTCTGCTCTAATACACACACACACACACACACACACACATACATATATGTAGATATATATTTATATACATATTTAATGATGAATGATTATAGCTTTTCAAGTCAAAATCAATGTTATAAATCCAATGGGACAAAAGACATGTTTGAAAGTGTAAGTGCTTTTCAAAGGACGTGACACAAATGGGGATATCATCTGGGATTGTGACCCCATCAGTTGTTTAAAACCAAAACATTTCTGACAAAATTCTTTCACGTGTATTTACATCGATGCACTCCCGGTGAGATTCGAACCCCGGTCTCTCAGGTCCCAGCCCTGCTTCCCTACCAATTGAGCCAACCAGCTGATATCACGCCCTCTCCATCACTGACTACATTAATCACCAAGACAAACACACAGTTTGAGCGGATCTTCTGCAGTACTTCATGAATCGCTCCATTTCCTGTGCTCCCGAGGCTTCAAACGTCATTAGTGACGTCACTCATCTAAAACAACTCAGGCTTCGGCCCGCGCTCCGATAAAAACTTCAGGGATTTCTCGGCTCACGCCCCGAAGCGCCGACGCGGCACGACCCATCACTAGTTAGCACTCTCGCTTCTCAGCAAGAAGGTCCTGGGTTTGAATCCTGGTCGGAACAGGGCCATTCTGAGTGGAGTTTGGATGTTCTTCCTGTGTCTGCTACCCAGAGGAAGGTCTGGTTTCCCCTACCATTAAAAACATATGATTACATAAAACTTTATTGATCCCACAACAGGAAAATTTACAATGTGTTTTTCTATGCGAAGTAGAGACAAAGTGACAATAACTATAAAAATAGAGTACTGTTTTGTTTTTGATCTACATAATTGATACGCAGTTCACATGAGAATGCTTTTGGGTAAGAATCCTCTCTTACACCCAACAGGCACATGCTGCTTTTCCTCCACAGCACATCTTTCATTCACTAACTGCTGCGGTTGCTGCCGTATGTATCGAACTGCGGTAAGTAATGAAAATGGCGAGTGTCCGCTGCTGCCTCGCTCATTGATCCCATCAGTGGTAAGTAGCCAGGCTCCAATTAGGCTGTAATAGGCCCGAGGGAGCGCCACGGCAACAGGAGGAGAGGGATTTCAGCTGCTGTGGAGGAAGCTGAGAACTAACATGGACTGTGCAGGTGACAGGCGATCATTACATCCTCAATACAGACAGCAAGAGAAACCCCAAATTAGCCATGACTGAGGATTTTCCAGACTGAGCGGAATTTTATGATGATAATTTGGCTTTCTGTTGTTTGAAGAAAGCTTGCACACTGCAAATAATGGTAAAATGTGGGGTAATAAATGCTTAAATCAAGTGTATTTTTAGTCTTATTTTTAGTATTTTTGCAACAAGAATTTTGCTCATTATCCATTTGGTAAATATGGTTTTAAGGCAATGTGTGCTCAAATAAAGATAGATTTTGACAATTTCTGACTTGCCTTTCATCCTGTTTTGCAGTGCAGGGTGTGAGTGACATGCGTTAGTGTGTGAAGCTCTGTTGTATTTTTCTTTTTGTAGTGAAGCAGTTTTTTGTGCAGATCAAACTCTCTGCACTTCTCTGTAAGAAGCTTCACCCATTTTACGTGTGAAAAAAAAAGCAACATCTCAGTTGAATGCATTTCCCAAAATAAGCCACGTGAGGTGCTATTGGACAAAATACAAGCACGTGAAAACTTGTGAACCAAATTGTGAGAGATTTTAGTGTGTAGTTCCTTTGTTTTTTGAAAGTTAGGTACCCGACCTTTAAAGTTTGGTTTAGGATTATATAGGTAGAGAAGGAAATGCCTTTATTTTTTTGTTACAGACATCGTCAACCGGCTTATTGATATGAGACATTTCAGGCAAACAATTCCTTCCTGATTTGAAAGTTTAATCGGGCACTGAACCAACCAGTGGTTCCCAAAGTGGGGTCCCAAGACAGAATGATTACAACATAGTTAGCCATATTCAGGTTTATAAAGATTTTAGTAGTATTCATTTTTAGTGAGTTATGTTAGGGGTTTCAAATATATGTGTATCACATTTTATACATTGTATGTGTTAATGAATGGATTGGAATGTTTTTTTTGCAATAGTGTTTGATTTCTTTGTAGTTAGCTTTGGAAGTATAGTAATCTTTTTTTATATAGCGCCTTTCACAGACCAGAGTCACAAAGCGGTTTACAATTGTTATTTTTGGGCATAAATGTCCTCTCACTCCACACAGAGATGGGAGTGAGGTCGCCAGTACAGGAGGCACAGGAGGTACAAGCCAGACCTATACGACATGTTTTTAGTGGTAGGGGAAACCAGAGTACCCGGAGGAAACCTACGCAGACACTGGGAGAACATGCAAACTCCACTCAGAAAGGCCCTGTTCCGACCAGGATTTGAAACCAGTCGGTTTTTGTGATAGTAATATTTAATTTTTTATTGCGTTACTGTGCAGCACTTTTGAAACTGTTGATTTATAACATGTGCTATACAAATAAAGTGGATTAGCACAATAAATGCCTCAAATAAACCACATTACAACACATTTAAAAATTCTGTTTTCAGTTTTACCTGCAAAGGGGATTCATGCTTATTTTTATTTTTTTTGGTACATATGCGCTATAGTCGTACTGAAAAGCCGCCCTGAATAAAGGAGCTATAGTTGTTCCTGCAAGGTTTGAATGTTTAGCACCGTCCTCAACTCTCTCACAGGCTTCTCATTTCCCCTACGCTCTCATAACACAGAGCCATCTAGTTTTATTTGCTATCTGGTTCATTAGCATTAGCGCAACTCCTTGTAAGCTGTACAACAACACCGATGAAATGGTGCAAAAGTAACGCACTGCTAACAAAATATATAAGTTTAAACAAATTTAAACATTAGAATATATTAGAATATTTAATTATAATGTATTATACAACTCCTCACAGCAGCAGTAGAACACTCCATTGGCTTGAATGTAATTTCAAAACGTTCTACTGATCATTTTTTATTGATAAAAGAACTCTCAAACCAATATTGACCGCTGCCCTTTGGCAACGCAATCTCTGTCTGTAATTCAGGTGTGTAAAATACTAACATTATTTCGCAAGTTCAACAAGCTTTCAGCGCCTGTCACTACTTCTGTCTGTGCAGAGAAGCTAGCCGAGCTAGCCACGCTCAATAAACAAATACCATCAATCAATCAACACCTTTAAATGTTAATCGGAGAATACATTATACATATACATGCACGGAAGTTGTCAGAATTATTTGTTAACGTTTTCGTGATAAAAATACTGTTTTAATGTGACAAAAAGCGATCGCGATAAACCCGAAAGTAACAATTAACATGAAACGAAAATTTTAACACACATTTGAAGAGGATCTGATGGATTTAGGTTCGGTATATAAATGTGTAACGCACCGCTAATGTTCAGAATTCTTTGTTCAGTTTTCATGTAGCTCCGGAGAGTTTTTGAACTAGCTAGCTTAGCTGTTACCTGCCTAGCATGTCAAAGTGAAACCTTTGGGAGCTAACTATTTTATTTGCAGTCATTAAATACATTACGGCTGTCTAATATTTGTTCGAATACATATATTTATTTATTTATTTATTTTATTTTTTTCGAATTATATTTGAATTAGAAATATTTACCACGGTCTCCAATCCCACTTCCCACTTGTTTCTACTGGAGCTGACAGAACCCCAGCTCGGTCTTCGCAGTGCTCCCGTAATCAGCTGAACCCACACAACCTTCCAACTCACAAATTACATTACGCCGTCGCTCAGAGGAGGGGGATCCTTCACCGTGATTTACTTACGCCGCGCATGTGAATGTGTAGCGGAGGGAGGGGCAGCCTTGGAGAGCGCATTAGGAGCGTATACCATTGAAAAGAGGGCTACGACCAGCTATACGTCAGCTCTATACGCTTCACACAAACATGAAATTGTATGAAGATCAAAAGGCAAATCTGGCAGGTGCATGTGGAGGAATTTAAAGCCTGCTCCCGTCAAACATGTCAATTCTTAATAAGATATCCACTTGGCACACATAATTGTACCCACTTTCATCCCAATTGGTGGATAAGTAGCCCAGTAAATAATTCATTCCATTTGCAATTATAATGTTGAGATATTTATGCTTTGTTATGGGATGAACTAAAAGAAAGGATATCTGATCTAGTTACTGATGTCGGTGGACCTATATATAGCACAGTCTGTATTCAAGCGTTCAGTGCTATGGTTTCAGATTGCTTTGTCATTTGTGAGTGAAATAAGGTTGTTATCTTAAGCAGTCACAGGTCATTACATATAATTGTTACATTCATTACAACAGAGATCAAGTGACAGTTAAAGACATGGGCAATATAAATGCTGTATAACAAATAAAATGTGTAGATATTTTCTATCCTTTCCATTCTTACCCTTACATCCCACTCACAGCATCATCCTTCCTCACCCCTGGAGCATGAAGTTATGTGAAGTACAGTCTATGTCTCACTGAATAATGTAATGCCTCCTGGCCGTGTAGGGATTTCAATGCTTCCATACAATAGGCAGCACAATGGCTGAATGAATAGTACTTTTGCTTCTCAACAAGAAGGTTCTGGGTTCGAATCCCGGTCGGAACAGGGCCTTTCTGAGTAAAGTTTGCATGTTCTCCCTCTGTCTGCGTAGGTTTCCTCCGGGATTTTACCTACCGCTAAGAACATGTACAATAGTTCAGGGTGAATGAGTGTGTGTTTGTGAGTGTGAATGTTGGACAACCGATGCAAATTAGCCCATGGCTTCAATCCGGAGTGATGTGTTCATTAACATGTACTGTCCCAACCAAATAAACAATAAACAATGCACATTCAATGATTGTTTTTTTATTGACATGTTATTTTTGGGAAAATTAAATATTCTTCTCCCAATTCTTATTTGTGTTCAAACCCCGCATTTTGCTACCACCATAAGAATGTGGAGCTGCAGATTTTAAAATTACACTAATAGTATAAAAACATGTGTAACATTAAGCAGATAGTAATAATTAATATATACTGTTTTAATGGCATTGTTAAATTGGTTGTATTGTGAAGAAGTAGCAGCTTTAAAACCCTTTTATCTCATATAATTTCATTATTCTTTCACTCAGTACACATCTATCCCTGCTCTTTCCGTTACAATTCATCCTCTAGTCTGTCATGACAGTACCTTTAAAGCCTTGACGTGAGAAGATCTCTCTCACACATATCCTTCTTTAATCCTCACCTGTGGGGAGCTGTTTTACAGATGTCATTGTGATTTGAAGTGATAGCGTCTTGCGGCTACAGGCAGGTATCGGGCCAGAAACATTTATCTGGTTAACAAAGCCTTGGCAGCGCACTCTTGCCCGCTGCACGCTCTGTAATTCTTTACGACAGTGTCATTTAAACATGATGCATGACCAGGAGAGACACTTTACTGCTGCCCAATATTGTCTCACACACAGAGGCAGAAATGAATCAACTGCAGTGGCAATCTACTGTTTTTAATTTGACTGATTCTCAGTCTATAGTTTTAGATCTGTAGTAATCTATCAAAGCTATGGATTGGCTATGACTGTTCAGAGCCGTGTCAGTATGTGGCTATTAGAAAGATTTCATTTGAATATGTTGCAGTATTATTACAGCAATCCAGCTCATCCTGGAGGCCTCCCCAGAACAGCTGAGAGTCCCTCCAGCCTGTCCTGGGACTTCCCCCGGGGTCTTCTCCTGGTGGAACATGAAGGCAACAGGGAGGCTCTACTCCGAGCTCCTTTCTCTGTGGCAAAGCTCCTCACCCTATCTCCGAGGGAGCTCTCAGCCACTCAGTGGAGGAAATTTGTTTTGACCTCTTGTATCCATTATGGTAAAGACCTCTCCACCCACCCGCAGGTGCTCTTCCTCCCTGCTGCTTCACACTCGGCTGCAGGTCCTGGTGCACGTAGAGGCTCATGGCAACTACAGAGAGATGTGGTCCCCAAACCCGAGGGCATGGCTGCATATTCTAAATATAATTTCCACTCATCATATTTTGATGAGTAATAGATAATGGTAACACGACAATGATGATCTCAAATGGAATGACAGTGTAATGGCCGTCCCCCAGTGTAATGTGAAATGTGACACAAGTTCCAGCATCAAACACTCGATATCTCTGTCACTGCAGAATGTTGTACATCGGGGTGAATCCCCAGCTCCCATAAGCACTCGCTAATTGAACACAGCCATGACTTATTAATTCACGTTTTAATTATTGATTCATTAACAAGAGAGAGGAAGTCCAGTGGCAAAACAAAAGCTAATTTTATCATCATATGTTTTACAGGGATCACAAGCTTTTCAGAATCAGAATCAGAATCATTTTTATTGCCACGTAAGTAACAGGAGGTCACAGACTAGGAAATTGCTTTGGCTCAGTGCAACAGTCAAAAAGAGATAATAAAAATAAGAATAAAAAACACTTAAAGAATAAATTTAAATTTAAAATAGAGTTACAGTTACTATTTACAATATACAAGTGCACATGGTGCACACAATGTAAGGTGACAGCAGTACAGTGAAGTAAAGTGACGTATGATGGGCAGTAAAGTGACTTTATAAAGGGCGGGGGGACAGGTTAAGAAGTGTTCAAGAGTCCAACAGCAGAGGGGAAGAAACTGTTCTTGTGGCGGGAGGTTCTAGTCCTGATGGACCGCAGCCTCCTGCCTGAGGGGAGTGGTTGGAATAGTCCATGTGCAGGGTGAGAGGGGTCGGCTGTGATACGACCAGCCCGGCCTCGAGCTCGGGCGACGTACAGGTCCTGCAGAGATGGAAGGCTGCGGCCGATCACTTCCTCTGCAGAGCGCACAATGCGCTGTAGTCTCTGTTTGTCCCTGACTGTGGCTCCAGCGAACCACACGGTGACAGAGGAGGTGAGGATGGACTCGATGATGGCCGTGTAGAACTGCACCAACATCTGTGCAGGCAGCTTGGCTTTCCTGAGCTGCCGCAGGAAGTACATCCTCTGCTGGGCCTTCTTGATGAGGGAGCTGATGGTCGGCTCCCACTTGAGGTCCTGGGTGATGGTGGTGCCCAGGAAACGGAAGGACTCCACAGAGGTGATGGGGGAGTCACCTCTGTAGCAGAAGAGTCACCTTTGTAGCAGAAGAGTTTTACTGATTACAATCGAAAAGTCTTTGAGTCAAAACGTCAAAGCTAATAGCCACATTTGACTGATTGTGCTATTATTTGGGTAATGTATTGTATTTCTTATGCATGTGATGAACTTACAAACTACTCATGGGAAAAATGAATGAATCTCTTTGTGGTGCGTTTTACCAAATGTCATTTTTATTGATAATGTGTGAACCAAACAGAGTAAAGCTTCTTCTACCTCCAGGCAACAGTGTATCTTAGAAGTCTTGATAATGTGAGCAGTTTTTGTCCTCCTGTGTCTTATCCTGAGTCATATGTAAAGTCCACAGAGGAAGCAGCAGAATATAATCAAGTTACGCTCTGGACGGGGGAGCCATAATTAAATCTAATATGAACAAACCCATTTACCATTTTATTCCCCTGTTACAGACTAGGGACCCATTTCTAAATGCAGAGGAATTACCCTTAGATTGATAGAAAGAAAAAGAGCAGTGCTGATTCAGGCATGTGGAAGTATTCACAGACACAGATACATTCATAACATATCATATTTATATTTATATTTTCCTGTGAATAGTAGGTCCTCAAAATGTCCTCAATTCTTATCATTCTGAGACCCATCTAAAGTCGGTGGGACGTCCTCAACCAACACCATAACAACGACTGTCACTTTTTACACATACAACACATGATTGATTGATATAGAGTCTGTCCTGGGAGCGTCCATTGATTCTCTCTGTCTTCACTGATATGGAGCAAGTGTTTTCTTTCACCGTGATTGAAAATAATGGAATTTTATTTACAGGACGTCAAGTGATACTGGTGATGATATAGATCAGAATTCCTGAGGATTGCGTTTCAAGGAAAAAACATTACAATCTGAACCATTGCCCTCTCTTGTCACATAGTATTACACCTAAATGATAGATTTATTCTTTATTTGTCATGAAGTATAAAAAAAAAAAATCACAATTATCATGAGCTTCTGCCTCACTGTGCTCCATTACGGTATGGACAAGCAAATGATTACGCAGACACAAAGAGAGCATGCAAACTCCACTCAGAAAGACCTGGCTGCTATACACCTCATAAGTCTTCAAACAAACAAGAAACAGTGAGTAAAATGAAATCGGTTCCTCAATCCCATTCATCTCTGGGTCCCAACAAGCTGAATCCAACCAGATCGATACTGATATCTTTAGGCTGCTAACTGCTCCACTAATATATTATTGATGTCCCAGTCTTTCTGATTGCATTTGGGCAGTACACCCGTTCATCTTGATAAATGCAACCGAATGGACACTAAAAACACAAAAAATACCTCTGGAAATGTGATCATGAAAGCTGTACGAGTCCAACAAATGATCCAAGTGATGAAAGAGGTGTGGAGGAGACCGCAGGCTGCTTCTAGTCCATAGCATTGTCTTACCAGAACCCACACAGTACCATGCCCTTTAACCCTCTGGGCGCCACGGTTGACAATATGGTACTGTTTAAAAATACAGATTGTGTCAAAATGTATTCAAACTTCCTGCCACACACTGATTTGCACTGTTTTACTTTTTCCCTGACCCTTGTGTATGGTATATAGTGAGTTCTGATTGTGTGTTCAAGACAAATAGTCTGTATGTCTGTCGGTAAACACACATATTTCATGAAAATCCACAATTGCCACCACCATATGAAGTCATAATATGCAATTTAGATGGGTACATTTAATTCCTACATGAACATTGGTCCATCCTTATAATTTCTCTAATTTACATAAAGCTTCTGTCTCTTATAATTTTTTTAGTTATTAAGAAATTAAGATGTCAATATTGAGCCTCTTAGGAATAAACCTCTGGCACCTAAAGGGTACCACCAGTGCAGGTAAATCTCAAATCTATTAAAAGATTAAGAGATTTTATATTTGTCCCAAAGTCCCACAAATTTCAGTGTTGCAGCACAAGTTACATACATATTTGTATCTGTAGTTTACCTATGAAACTGTACTGTATTGTGTCCTCAAAAAAGATGAATCAATAATTATAATAGTATATGCATGCTTTTAGACCAGCAAGAATCTCTTCCATGTAAAGTGCACTGAACTGATTTAACCTTTGATTTGGGGCAGAAAAAAATTCTTTTGATTTGCATATCGATGGCAGATGATAAATTCTACCCAAACAATACCCCTGCACTGTAATTTAGCGGCTCCATAAAAATAAACCACAAACCCCATCTTGCCTTTGCCGTAGCCCCACATAGACCCTGCATTAGTGTAATTGAATAGATCATGTTTTATGCATCTTCAATAAACTCTGTCATGCATTTGTTACAGAAGCTGACCTAGAGGCCTCAGTATTGACTCGGAGAATGCTTGTACGTTCTATGCCATTAGCTCTCCTGCAAAAATCCCTCGGTTTTTACAGTGAGAAAGACACATTCATATAACAATTTTTTTTTTCATTGCTTTTTTTTTTTGCCTGAGATGTTGCTGCAGTACAGTGTTCATGGTTTTGCACGGGTCCAGACCAGAGTAGAGAGGATTCATCCACTGGGGGAATGCTGACTTTTGGAAAAATGCTAATGAAGCATCTAGCATTTTACTTTGGACTAGAGCAGAGAAAATGGTCCGAAACCAAGCGGGTACTCCACCTTTTGATCTGTCCTGCTCCACCCAGAGGCTACTCCACCTCTGCTGCTGTGACCTGAAGGGCTGTTGCGGATTATTACCATTGTTATCTCTTTAAAATGATCAATTTTATTTTCATTTTTGCTGCTACTGGACACCTGAATTTCTCCGACCGGGATCAATAAAGTATCTATCTACATGTATCTATCTATCTATCTATATTCATTCATTTCTATCTATATAATGTTACTATAATGTTTTATGGACTGGTTACAACTGTATTTTCATAATTATTGAACTCACGAAGTTGCCACGAGCGCTGTTTTTTTGTCATTGTTCCGGTGGTGTGTTTTTTTTGTGAATCAGCTGTTTTCAAGCCAAGTGACTCATTGCTGCATAGTATTAATAATGAATAGTTTTTACAACATAAAGTCTATGAGATTTGACCTTCAGCATGGCCTGGTTAACGTTAGGATTCCCAAAATTCTGAAAGTACTCGAAAACTCCCACAGCAGTCATTTTGGCAGTTCCCATTCAAACAAATTGAAATATGAAAAAATAGTAATTGATACAAGTATTTGATTTTTTGCTGATTTTGAATGAATGAAAGTTTATTTTAACATGGAATTAAAAGAACACAATGAAAACAGCAGAATAAGAAGAAAAAAACAAAAAATACAAAGCAACAAAAAAAAAGAATTCAACAAGACTTCAAAAGAAGTAGGAAGAAGCCAAAGCTTTTTAAATCCTTCCCTTTCTCCAATTTTATTAAGTTTCAGTAATTCATGTTTTTTTTATATTTAATCCATGCTAAAACGGGTTTATATACATGAAATAGATAAACTAAACGCTGACGGCTGCAAATAAACAGTCCGTTGCTATGGTAACTAGCACTTGCTACAAAATGAGATTGAACCATTTGCTCCAGCTCTGAACCATTCCAGAACCAGTCAAGGATCGAGTGAGATTTCATAAGCATAATTACAGGTAAAGAAACATAAAGATACAGAAAAGATACAGACCAAAAACGTGCATGAGCAAAATAAGAAAAAAGGAGAAGTTACATAATGCTTTTTCAACTTGCCTTTTCCTTCTTTTTACCTTCATGCAGCACTATGGAGCCACTGCAATCTCACTAATGGGACATTTACCAGCTCAGGCCAGTTTTTCTGTCACTGACTAATGCTTAATATTGCTTAAAGAAATAATGTCAGTGTGAGAAACGTGTGGCTACAGTAAAGTATAGTCCTCAAGATGGCCATAGCGTGTTACAGATCTTTTAGCGTGTCATAGGGGAGTATTAAGTAGAGCTAGTGAAGTCTATGGGGTTTTTCCATTAAAGGGAAAAATCATTATTTCTGAGGAGCTGTAGAATAAGGGGAGAAATGGGTGGTATAAATGTTAACTCAGCAAAATCTATCTACACATCCAGCTATCGGAGGCACTGAATAACTAGTTTGTACCTGCAATACTATTGGGATACAGGAACAGAACTACATGTAGCATAATTTTGAGGGCAATTTTGAAAAAGGCAATATTTTTAAAGCAGAAATTATTCACGAGTAATTGTGACTTTGTACAGTAATATAAAACCTTCTTTGATGATGGAATAGATAATAGATGGAAAGCTAGAGTGCCGAATGTTAATGTTGAAAAGAGGGTGTATCATAAAATCTATGTACCATGTATATTTTTGGTCACAAAGTCTGTTGCTTTTTGAGTATTCTTGTGCATGAATTGTTGGCCACGAGCCCAACCCTAAAACTGTTCACTTCTATAAAGGAATCAGGGTAGAATACACCTGCTCTCAACCCAAAGAGTCAGAAAGCAAGTCACATGGGTTTCCTTACTAGCTCAAAAATGTCTATTCTATTTTAGATAAAAGCATTGAGAACTAATTTTTTGGCGTGTACAAAATAGCTTCTGGAAGGGTTAGGGTTAGGCTTAAATGCAGGTTTCTCAGCCTTAAATTTAGGTAATTGCGTAAAAGAGTGTAAAAAAAAATCCATCTAGTCCATGGTCTATGGTTTGTGTATGAGATATGTTGTTTCATGCCGCTGAAAAACATATCTCATGTCTCAAGACAAATCTTATTTGTTCAATCAAGGGATACCTGATAACCCGAGTAATTTCCAAGTATCGTTGATCAGCTGGGGCCTATTTGTTCAAAGTCAAAGGCAAATCCTCGGATCTATATTGTCTATTGTTCTGCATGTACAATAAGATTGCACAGTTGTGTTTGTTCCTGTCCCTTTGTTTCCTGTCTTGATCCTATTTATTCCAAATGTAACTAAATGTATCCATTGTGAGATCAATAACGTTTTATCTTATCTTATCTTATAATAAAACATCCTGCAGGCTTCTGACAACTTTTTCCCAGACAACTTCTTCTAATTTGCCCTTGACTTCCCCCTTGCTGAACATACTAAGATCTTTTTGCTGAGCTGGTGTTGTGGGCATAGAGTGGAGATACTTGTCGTGATGCGGCGCTCACATAAAGTCTTCTACGCAGAGCTGAGCCGTGGCCAGCTCTTCCATTAGGGCTGATTGAAACGCAGGAGATGAAATACGTCCAGTGAAGGTTAAGGGTTTTTCTGGAGACGCACACACACCGACACTCAACCATCCCCACGCTCTGTGCATCGCAGAACAAATGCAGATCTACAATTGGCTTAGAGAGAAAATACAGCATTATAGTTTGATGAATAGACTGACTTGACATTAACAGAATCAGATTCATTGCAGTTTTATATTCAAGTTTCAAAGTGGTCCCGTTGTCACTAAATCTTGTTCTTTTTATGTGTGATGTCATTCTAAAAGCGACCTATGAGGGAGCGTATTATTTTGGTGGTGCTGTCGTAAGCTGATCCAGACCCCTCATTAATCGCTGCAGCGTCAGGTTCTGTCTTGTGTATCTTTTGATGCTAATGACATAAACAGACTCTGCTTAAGTGATTTAGAGGTTTCATACATCTGTGTTTTTACCATTGACTGTAAATATTACCGAACGTAGTCACGCCTATCTCTGCTGTTGAAACTAATGTGCCACCATTTTTGGCTTCAATTAGCTTTTTTTCAAATGGCCGCAGAGCAGGAAAATGTGAAAAAACTAATTTGCGCAGGCGGCAGACAGCACAATCCCCATTCATTTAATTCTGAAGTCCTCAGCGGCTAAACTAGACTGGTCCAAAAATACACTCAGGATTAACAGCATCTGGAAAGTACAGTAGCTTTGGGCCAAGAGCAACTTTGGACCGTCCTGTTATCATCTCAAAGAAGACGCCACACAAAAGCATTGGATAGACTTTTTGCGGTAGAAAAAAATGGCCCAACACATTACAAAATGCCACCAAATGGACCAAACATGGAAATAAAAAGCCAAATATGAATAATTATAGTGTGTGGTGACTGGTTCCTTTTGATTGCAGGACTGAGTGGTTTCCTCTACTGCTTTAGATGTTAAAGAAGCTATACCCGATATTTTTTCTAAGTAGTTCATAAAAATGCTTTTTACTACATACAAGTTGTATCATAATACATCATTTAATTGAAAACTTGAGGTAATTGATTCAGCTGTGTAAGAATTACAAGCAGTGAAAAGTGCTGAGTAGAGTCTGAGCGGGCCGCTCTTTCTCCTCCGCTCACAGAACGAGCAGCGAACAGCCTGCGTCCTCTAGCCTCTACAGCGCTGCTAACACCAGGGCTTCGACTTCAAAATTCGAATATAATTCTAAAATAAAAAATGATGAACAAAATAATTGAATAAAAAAATGTGAACAAATATTAGACAACCCTTGTAATTCGAAATGTATTTAATGACTGCAAATAAAATAGTTAGCTCCCAAAGGTTTCACCAGGACGTGCTAGGCAGGTAACAGCTAAGCTAGCTAGTTGTTTCATGGTAACTTCCGGGTTTTTCGCAATCGCTTTTTGTCACATTGAAACAGTATTTTTGTCATGAAAACGTTAACAGCAAATTCTGAAATCATCCGTGCATGTGTGTTAAGGATGTATATGTGTACTGTATTGTCCGATTGACGTTTAATGGTGTTGATTGATAGATATGTAGTTGTTTATTGAGCGTGGCTAGCTCCGCTAGCTCCGTTGGCTTCTCTACACAGACAAGTGTATAGTGACAGGTACTGATAGCTTGTTGTACTTGCAGAGTAATGGCAGTATTTTACACACCTGAATTACAAACAGAGGTTGCATTGGGGCTTCGGTCATTATTGGTTTGAGAGTTCTGTTATCAAGAAAAAATGATCGGAAGAATTGCTGCTGCTGCTTTGAGGAGCTCTATAACACATTATAATTAAATATTAGAATATATTCTAAGGTTTTAAATTAATACATTCGGACGCGAAACTAGCGGTATTCTTTTACTTATATATTGTGTTAGCAGTGCATTGCTTTAGTGCCATTTCATCAGTGATTGTTGCACAGCTTACAAGAAGTTGCGCTAATGCTAATGTTAGCATATGTATCAGATCGCAAATAAAACTAGGTGGCTCTGTGTTATGAGAGCGTAGGGGAAATGAGAAGCCATTGAGCGAGTTGGGGGGCGGTGCTAAACATTCAAACATTGCAGAAACGGGTATAGCGCCTTTAAGTCATGCTAGGGTAGGTTCTTCTTGTCTTCTTTGTAGGTTGATTAGGTTGAGTAGGTTTCTTCTATATTAAAAAGTAGAACTTTGCACATCTGTTGCTGTTGCTGGAGCAGGTGCGTAGGAGAGAGGACGAGAGTCCCGGTGCACATGAATAATAATAATGGTTCCCGCACACTGCTGTCCATTGCATTTATTATATATTTTGTCTTCTTCATTAAAGAAATGTAAAATACTGATGTACCTTGGCATATTTCGACAGCATACGTTCGTCTTCCTCAAAAGCATCTATTTCATTGACTTTATGCATTTTGATTTATGTTTTTATGTTGTTACTCAAATAAAACCCCATGTTACCCCCATGGTGAATGAGAAATGACTCTTCATGTAATGGTCCATGGTGCAAGTTTTATTACACTGCGTAGAAGCTTTTTATTTCCTGTAGCTTGTCATTTAGGAAAACACTGCATCTGCAAAGTCCTTTCACAGGATGTGCAGTAAAGTGCTGGGAGCTTGTTGAACGCTTTGCTTTTTTGTTATTAGAATAAAAGAGAGAGGTGGAAGCAAAAATGATGACCACGCTCCAGGAAAACAGGCCTAATTCCACAAAATACAGTGCATAATTCGTGTTAAAGCTAAACAAAATACGAATTATCACTTGAAGAATGAAACAGCCAAAAGAAAATACATATTTGACTCACGCCATCCTGGCCGCTGTCCAAAGAAACGTGTCCTCCCTGTGAAAACATTGGATTGTAAATATACAGAAGCATTCAGGGCCATAGTACATCCAAGCATCAAAACTTAAATGTTCACTTTTCTGTCGAAATAAGCTGAAAGATGTGACTGAGTATGTGCAAATTGATGGAAGCAAACTGTTTTGAGAACAAAAAATTACAATTTGGATAGAATTAGTTGCATTTGTTGTGGTTTGAAAAGTTGACTTACAGTGAAAAATGAGGAGGAGCATTTACTGCAGTAAAGGACTCACCCCATTGGTTTAGGTTCAGAACTTGTGAAGATGTAATCCTAGTGGCTACGGAAAGATGGACTGTTCCATTATTGGAATAGTTAATTAAGCAATCAATAATTGATTACATGTTAAATTTTATCAAACAATCAATGTTGTTTAAACTCCTCACAGAAGTTCTTCAGTGGCAGCTTAAGCTTTGTTTTCTGTAAATGTATAAATAATCCTATACTCACTGGCCTGTTGTGATCTAAAAGACTAATGCAACAAAAGATAATCAATGGCATAAGTCTTTAATTTGATCATTTATCACAAAAATTACAGATATTTCTTATAATGATAAAAGGGAGAAACATTTTTTGCAACTTTGTGCTGTTTAATACCCGTACTGTACATACAAAGTCATGAAATAATATTCTCCACATAATATATTGTTATGCATGATATTTTATTCCAAACTCCATTTTGGTGTTTGGTGGAGAAGAGCCAGAGCCACAATCGTGATCCTTCTCAATCATAAATTTGCATTCACTGATGTATTACTGCATAATTGTGGACGGGAGGGAGACACGTAAGACCAATCATATCACTGAAAGGCAACCTACTCACTAGCTGTCGTTTGATTTATAACATGTCAACATCAATAAGTAAGAGTATTTCGACAGGTGCACTCAATTAATTCTTGTTATGTAAGAAAACCCAGTCATTAAAAAGAAAATGACCCATTCTGTCGCTCTGACTGTGTACGCCACAACCATTCATTAAAGCCCTCAATCTCCTTGAGCTGAAAAGTACAATCAAATTCTCATATTAATACATGAAAATGTCAAAGCTATATGTTAAAATGTCAAACCTATTAATGGCACTGCCAGTCTGCGAAGGTAAAATGTCAGCAGCGAAACAATTGTAGCAGGAAATAAACAGGAAAACAGGCTTTGAACGCTCAGGTGAGGCGCATTCAGAACATGCAAATGATATCAAGAATGAAAAAGATGAACAAATATGTGTCTTTTCTTAATCAAAGCTGAACTGCTGATAGTTTTTGGTAAAGTTCTACATGTGAAAAAGATTTAAAAGGTTGAATAACTCCCATCAACAGTACGTTTATTGCTCAAAGGAAGATTTCTAATTGATTAAGAGATCATTTATTCGTCACAATGGAGAAATGTCAGTGTTGCATCACCGATTACAGAACAGTACTAAAGAGGAGAACACAGCACAATATAAATCAAAATTATCTCTATACTAAATAAAATAATATAAAATCTATAACTTTAGCACAAAAAAGAAGCAAGTATCAAATCTGTAGCTTAACGCAATAAGGAAGCAGATCTAAACTCTCTGACTTTGGCTTAATAAAGAAATAACTAGCACAAATAACTATTAGACTATAACTTGGTCTGTAAAATGCGCTATCTAATTAAACATTAAGTAAGTAAGTAATCTTTATTTATATACTGCCTTTCACAGATCAGAGTCACAAAGCGGTTTACAATTGTTATTTTTTATTACTTACTTACTTAGTTATTAAACAGAAGGGTCTGAAATGTAGTGTTTATGGGAGAAACGCATACCACAGCAACAACACAAATCATCTTGAAATCATCTTTTAAATCTATATGACTACATATTTTAATCAATCCATAAATAAATCAGTCAATAAAAAAAAAATTATATTAAGTATACAACAAATATATCGTTTGAATGCTTTGTTGTTGTGGTAGGACATGGCGCGGCAGCAGTTTGTGGAGAGACCAGAGAAGCTTCAATCACAGCCACAAAGTCACCTTCCTCTGATTACAGTTGAAGAGCCAGGTAAAGGGCCGCTTCATAAAACCTGTGAATTAACTCATCAGGACATCTCAAATAAACTCCAGTCCAGGCTACAAGTGGTTCTTCTACAGTTGGATTGTTATAATTGTTGAAAGATGGTGCTTAATATGATCAATAACACTATAGCCGACTGTTTCAGATGACATGGTTTTTGTAATCAATATATGATCAGCAAGGACATGAATACTTAGACAGGGGCTGAATAAGGCCAAATCACAATAATAATATAATCTATTAAGTTTGAATCTGGGAAATTGTAAGAATTCCATCCAAAGTCCATAAGGGTTTGGACAATAATAATTCAATCTAATGTGAAAGGGTTCTTCATTCTACAAAATAAGCTTATGAAATGTAACCGTAACAAAGGGCTCAGAGCATTGGGGTTCGGACATGGTGGTCGTGGGTTCGATCCCACCATGACCAATGCCACCTGCTCCCACTGATGTCTGCTGTCGTTGTGTCCCTGGGCAAGACACTTAACCCTACTTTGCCTGAAGTCCCTGCTGAAAGATCAAGGCTGTATCTGCATTGAAGGAACAGCCATCTTCCTGTGGACCCACCACCTGCAGGAGGATCAGAGGGACTTGTGCTTTGTGATTTGGGTGGCAGCTCTGATGGCCACCCCCCTGACCCAGAAATGGACAATAAAGGGATGAAAATGAATGAATGAATGAATGAATGTTTGACCCAACAGAAAGAGTCTTTTAAAGTATTAGGACAGCTGTCTTCAAAATACAAAATAACTTTAAAAAGCAGAAAACTTTGTACATTCTCTGTGACAAGTGCGTAAGAGCAGGCTCCGAACACAGCTTTGCCATTTTGAAAAGCATGCTCTGTTCTGTAACTGTAATTAAAATACACTGGTGTATTTTAATTACCAAATAATACAACCCTCAACAGCAGAATAAGCAGTAGAGGGTTTGACGTGCTTGTTTGAGGCTAGTCTATGGGCCTACATTGTTACTTCCCATATTTAGAAACCAGTTTACATTTGTACATCTCAAATAGCCTATTTCCTCGTGTGATCCATGGGCCGAATACATCTCATTTTGGTGAAATATGATGACTGTTAAAACGGCCCCAGCTGTATAAAGTAAGAAAGACAGTGTTAAAGCAGGGAGGTGACACATTATGAGAGAGCGTCTGCCCCTTCGGCTGATAGACCCGACCGGGCTATTCATTTCACCCAGACCCAGCCTGTGTGTCACTTATATTACTGCGCAGCCTGCCCTGACTGACGGCCGCGAGTGGGGGGAGAAAAATTGCACAAAAATACGGCTCCAGATGCCCCGGGAGAGAACAAGGCAGTGCGATTTGATGGATGGGTGTATTTGACCCATGAGGGAGTTGGCTGAGCTGTTGCCCCTCTGCCCAGCACCGCATGGCCCCTGTCAGACTGAGGGGCACCATGGTTGTCTCTGTCACCGCGTCAACACAGGCCATCTCCATACTTAACAGATGGAAAAGGGTTTATGTGCTGTGAATGTAGAGACATCATTTCACATCACGCAAATATGTGTTAGGATTCAATCTGAGAACTTATATGAGTTAAACGTTTTAGGCTACAGTAATGTTATGATAGAAGAGGCTGTGTATTTGTTTTGTTCTGGTGCACGCAGATGTAATTATTGACTATCAGGATAATAGGAAAACATTCTTTTGATTAATGGAAGTTGTTTAAATACATTGAATCCTTTATTCATACATAAGTTTTTTTTTTTAGAACACATTTTTAATAGCTGTTTTGTTTACAGATATTGGTCCATACACATTTCAAGCTGGATGGTCTCAACATACAATTTTTAAGGTTTTTCATTCACAAATTGACAATATCTGGGTTAGACACATGACATCACTCACATAAACATCACTAGAATGGATTCTGTAAAATATACTGCTTTTGGGGATCCATGACTGAAATGTTGGAGATATACTGGCCAAACACATTAAGTTATCAATGTCTATGTGTGTATACAAATAAAAGTCAACTCATGTGAAGCTAAAGTGTAAGTAAGTAAGTAAGTTTTTATTTATATACCGCCTTTTCACTGCAGATCTGAGTCTCAAAGCGGTTTACAATTGTTAATTTTGGGCATTTGTCTCTCACTCCACACAGAGATGGGAGCGGGGTCGCCAGTACAGGACGCGCATGCTAGAACTATTGGACATATTTTTAGTGGTAGGGGAAACCGGAGTACCCGGAGGAAACCTACGCAGACACGGGGAGAACAAGCAAACTCCACTCAGAAAGGCCCTGGTCCGACCGGGATTCGAACCCAGGACCTTCTTGCTGAGAGGCCAGAGTGCTATCCACTCAGCCACCGTGCCGGAGCATGTGGTCGGAGCATGTGTGTAACTGAACTGAGGCCCGGTGTTTTGTTCACATTATGTCCCAGAATGGAAATTAAAACACAATACCAATGAAATACTAACTTCTATAACCTAAAAAAACATGCTGTGCTCATAATATTTTAGCAAGTAACTGCTTATGTCGGGAAAAAAACTATCAAACTCAAGGAAATGATCATGAATAATTAATGTTACAACAAATGACTGCGCCAAGAGGAGAAAGTTCATTTGTTCAATTGTATTTCTGTAATGTTCTCTGGGCAATATCCGCGCACACATTTTATTCGTATTATGATATAGAAACGTGAACATGTTTATCTTTACCTCCAGCTGCTGCTTTTCGTTTGTTTATTTTTATTTTTTGCAACGTGTAGTTGAGTGACGTCATGACGCTGACGTTTGCGGAAGCATCGGCTCGGACTCTCGCTCATCCTCAAAACAGAAGAGATGTGTTGCCTTTAGTTTCTCAAATAAACTACAGTAAACGGCGGATATTCATCAGACCGTGTCCCCCGGATGTAAAGGGTGTTTTATTCTGCATGTCTGTCGAGTGAGAACCCGGAAAACACCGGAGCTGCAAAGATGGAGGTAAATGCACAGGATTAAGGCTAGCTTTAGCCACAGTTATGCTCAAGTATCACAACATAAAGACTGGTTTATCTTAAAGAATCTTCTAACTGCGTGGATTATGATTTGAATGTCCCAAGTATGTGTAGTAAATACAAAGACAATCCGGAGAAATGTATGAAACAATACATCAGCTTCTGCGTACATACCATATACATACCATAAATGTACACACTGACACCTGACACCATGGATGGAATGTAAACATACTTTTGCATTGTGTTGATTTTATTTGCAGCAGGATTCAAGTGGCACTGGGCAGGAAGCTGTGGCTGCTTCACCTGCAGGTGCAAATAAGTCAAAGGTACTTTGGCCCAGTACTTTTACTTTGATTTCGTAATGCTACATTTTTTTATTGCAAGTATCTAAAGTTGTGCTTGTGTTCTTGCAGCTGGATACATTGTCCAAAGATGACTTGATAAAGTTTGCCAAGAAGCAGATGGCTGCAATGCAAAAAATAAAGAGCAAATGTGCAGGTATCAAGCAATAAAAATATATGTATATAAATGCATGTATATGTAATCATGTTGCTTTCTGTAGATGTATTTTATATTCAAATCTCATGTTCTTATATTCAGATTTAGAGAAAGAAGTTGAGACTCTAAAAAACCAACCAAATCCCAGTAAGAACACCTCTGAAGATGCTATATTAATACAGGTTGGTTTTCTCAATAATGAAAGACAACACTATTATTGAATATTGGTTTTGCTTATTTGAAATACATTTTCTGAATAATGAACAACAGGAACTGACCGAGCGAATGGATGGTTTACTACTGGAGAAGGCAGAAACCCAGCAAAGCCTTTCAAAGTGTCGTAAAGATTTAGAACGAACCACACAGCAAAGAAATGTAAGTAATACTATCTTTTTTACAACCATAGTTCAGATGTTTAACTGCAATATTTTGAAATCTTTTGATCAGGAAGACATGGGTGCACTTCAAGCAGAGCTAGATCGTGTTATTGAGGACCATAAAAAGAAAATAAAGATTCTTGAAATGTCTATTGAAGAATCAAGCCATAAACACAAAGAAGAAGTTGATCATTTCCAGAACTTACTGAAAGAACGTGAAGCGATTGACAGAGAGAGAGAAAGTGAACGTGAGAGGGAGCGTGAAGCACAGGAGAGCAGCGATGAAGTCCGCCAGAGTTTGGAAGCAGAGTTAAAAAGTATCAGAGCGGAACTTGAGGCGGTGCAGAAGCAGAAGTCTGTGGAGATGAGCGAGCGGCAGGAGAGTGTCCAGACAGAGCTGACGAAGGCCCAGCAGGAGGTGGAGAACCTGAGGGAGGAGCTGAGCCAGAGGAGCATGCAGCACGAGGAGGAGATCAGGGCTTTGGAGGAGGACTTCGAGATTGAACGGGACAGACTCCTGCTGCTCCATGAAGAACTCACAGAGCAGCTCGCACTCAAAGGTATCGCCTAAACAAACGAGAAAGTGTCAATAGATTCTATCACACACCAGAATGTATTGTTTGCATCATACAAGTATATGTGTAAATTTGTGTATTTATTTAACCAAGTCAAATTCCAGGTCACTTTTTTCCTCCTTATATCTCTAAAATGAATGTGTTTTTAGTTTTGAGTTGCGCAGTCCTTAAAGATTGATTGACGGCCTCTGACAGGCAATTACACAATAATACTGAATCCACACAAACTGGTAAAACTAGTTTAGAGCAGTCACTGGTTTATATTTGTATTATTACTAACTAAGCACATCTGTAAAATTAATTGGGAACATTGAAATGACTGCTTATTGTTTGCATTTTGGGGTAAATGGCTTTGTTCTTTCTCTAAAAAGTAAATGCCATTACTCAATGTAATAAAGAACATTTTGGATGAGATACATTTAAGCTCTTAATAATAGAAGTTCAACAATCCAACTTGAGAGAATATGTAAATTTCGACTAACATTTATGGACATTTATGCACATTTATTAACATTCATTGGTCATCCCGCTGCCCCATGGACCACTGGCTCCTATGTGTTTGTTATGATTGTATTTCCTGTCTTTGATTCTCTGATTTCTTGTTGGCGAATTGACAACTTTGGAAAGTCCTCCCGAGACGACTGCTGTAAAAAATAATTTTAATTTATGTGATTTAAATGAATGAAATGTACTTGCATCTTAAATACTTTTCAAACACATCTTTTTCTGTCATTTCCAGACAGCTATTTGCAGGATGTTCAAGAGGAAGACGAAGAACCTGCTCGTGGTTCAGGAATCGCCAAAATGTTGGAGTTGTCTCGCCGCAGTCAGAGCTCTCACGTGGACGGTGAGGAGGAGATGGAAGCTGGAAAATTTAGAGAAGCTTTGGAAGACCTTCAAGCCCAGAACACAATGTTACAGGACGAACTCACTCTGCTCATGAATCTCAAAGAAGAACTGGAGGCCGAGCTGGAGAGAGCCAGGGAGGAGTTTCAGATCGAGAGAGAGGAGTTGGAGTTCAAAATTGATGAGTTACAAATGAGCAAAGAGGGGAACGCTGGCGAATCACCCACGACGTCAGCTCCTAGTGACCCACAATCCAGCAAAATTAAAATTGATGGGAAACCTTTAGAAGACACCAAAGAGGCAACATTAGGCCCCACTACTCCTGATGAAAACCCAACCTTATCAAAACTTGAAGAGCAGCAAACGATTAACCAGGATTTGAAAGCTCAATGTGAAGCGCTGACCAAAGAAAGAGACTCCATTTTGGCTGAGTATCATCTCACACGAAGCCGTTTGCATGATTTAGAAGCAGAACTTGGAGAGAAAACTGAAGATTCCATTGCCATGAAGGAACAAGGGGTTACAATACAAGAGCTGCAGGATAAGATTCAACAGCTGAGTGAAGAGAGGTGCTGGCAAAAAGTTGGGGAAGTTACAGAGGAGAAAAATGGCCTAATGGAAAACCTCCAAGAGCTGAAACAAAAAATTCAAGGGTTCCCAAATGAGAGGAGGACATTAGAAGCAACTATTGAAGAGCAAACAGCATTAGCAACAGAGCTGAGACATTCCCTGGAAGAAGTAACCAGACAGAAAGATGACATTATTTCCCAATTTACTGAACAGGAAAATAAAAACACAGACTTGAAAGCAAAAGTAAATCATTTGAATGCACAGTGCGATGAATTGCAGTCTCAGCTTCAACTTCGAGAGCAGGAAATGCAAACATACCAGTGTGAAAAAGCCAAAGAAACTGAGACGTTGCTCGAGGAAAAACAAGAAATGCTAGAGAGTGAAAAACTAGAAGGTGACGTAAAGGAGGAGAGGGTGGAATTGCAGAAGATTCTTCAACAACTTCAGGCTGAAAAAAGTGATCTTGTTCAGAAACTTGAGGAGGTGTCATCACAGCTTGTCCAAATGGAGCAGGAGAATAAACTGTCTGGATCCAAAATGGCAGCTTTAGAATCTGATTTGGAACAGGAGACTTCTGAAAAGAGCCTACTTGAGGCTAAACTAGTTACGCTAACTGAAGAAGCAGCGAAAGCAGGAGAAAATATTGCGGCATTAGAGCAGAACGCGTCGGAGGTGATGAGAAATTCCACAGAGGAAATCCGCGAATTGAGAACGCGTATTCAAGATCTGGAGATGGAGAGAGACAAGCTGAAAAAAAGTCTTGAAGACGCTAGCGAAGAGGTGAGGCTAACAGTGCTAAACGAGGTACAAAGTCATATCACGGAATTGGAGCGGGAGAAAACGGAGCTAGAACGTAATATTGAGGAAGTTATGAAGGATGTAGAGGGTCTGCAGAGAGACCTAGAGGACATGAAGGCCAGAAATGAAAAGATGAATGAAGAAAATCAAGTGTTGCAAGAGAAAGTTTCCCTGTTAACTGAAGAAAAAGAGGGACTTCAGGTAGAAGGTCAGATGGACTACAAAGACCAGCTCACGGAGAAGGACGCTCTTGTATCTCAACTGAGGGATGAGATCACAGCGCTGCAGGTCAGTAAAACATTCAAAATACAAAATTACATTACAAAAGTTCCATGTTTTTACCTGTGAAAGTCAATATTCCCCAACAAGGACTATTTTTATACTTTTTGTGCCCATTACCTTAGTGAATACTAGTGAATAGTTGGCAATTGAAGGAATGAAATGCATAAAAGTTTGCATAACTGGAAATCGTAGTCTCATTTGTGTATTGTTTGTTTCTCGGTAAAGTCTGCGTCCCTGGCTACCTCTTCCGAAAAATCCGTCAGTGGCCTTACGGAGAGAATAGGTAACCATTTTGACAGTGCTTCTTGCAGATTGAATTTTAATGTTTAATTTAGTGATAGGTTTCATACTTTTCCAGTATATAAATGTACTTTCTCTTAAGTGTTATTAATAGTAAGTATTTTTTTCAATTTTGATATAGCCCTGTTGGAAAAGCAACAAAAAGACAAGGACGAGAAGATGAACAAAATCAAAGCAGTGGCCGTCAAAGCAAAGAAGGAGCTGGATTTAAGCAAGAAAGAGGTCAGAAAAGCTTTAACTTTAGCTGTTTCTGTCATACAGTACATTTGGAAAACAATGCACAATATGGTATCAGTATTTATCAATTGTTTTTTTTGTTTTTTCTAGGTTACAGCGCTAAAAGGAGAAATTGACAGTTTAAAAGCTGAGCGGGAGAAAGTCAACAGTTCTATGAAAGATATTATTCACGGTGCTGAAGGCTACAAGGTATGATCTAATTGCAATGCTTAATGTAGCAGTTTTACCATATACCAGTTAAATGTGAGCATAATTGTAAAACAGGTTATATTTTTGCTTTTCATCAGTTCTCACAAAGTCTAATAAATAAAAACACATTTTCATAACTATTTTTCTTTTAATATCCTCACCACAGAATAAATAAATGGTGCTTTTCTGCTGCTAATTGGCAGGCGGACTCCCTAAACCGTCCCCAGGCAGCTCTCTGCTTTACAACTGTGTCCGCGTTATGGGGAAAACCGGTCTGTTGTGTCTAATGACGAAATGAAATGTAAACGAGACTATACCTGGAAGCCATACTGTTTACTTTCACACAAACTTCAGATGATAATTGGATTCAAGGATGCCGGAAATGATACTTTTTAACATGAGTGTTTGTATCGTTTTACAGTGATATATTGGCAAATGGAGAAATGCTTGGATGGATCTTTTCTCATTTTAGGCTACTGACCCAACACCATATTAAAACTACTAAAGATAACTAAATAAAAACAAATACATTTTATTCTTAAGAGGGTTAGGGTTTTTACTTTTGTGTGTTGCTTGTGTATGCAAGGATTTCACCAATCAACCTAAAGACATGCAAATGGTCCTGACTCTTGACCAATCCACAGCATTTGTATATAGGTCCCTTGGTGCTGCTCTGTCACCCTGGTTATCTTACATGTCAAATCCATGGAATAAATGTCACTACATATATAGGCACAAACATTTTTAATCTTGCATCTATGCGTCCTTCTGTTAAGACTATATCCTACAATCTATTTGTATTAATTTGCTTTTGTTTACTTACAGAACATGCAGATCGATTACGACAGGCAGACGGAGCAGTTGGATAAAGAACGAGAGAGAACGGAGGCGGCCGAGAAGCAGATCGCTGAGCTGACGAAACGACTCAGCACTGCCGTCGTACAGGTGTGACTAATACACACTTAATCACACACGCATACGCACACACACACATACGCACACACACATACACACACACACACACACACACACACACACCACTCTCTCCCGACACTAAATTAACGCCACTTTGTCCAGCAGTAGATCTCCCCAATTGCTGTAACCCAGCTCTCACCTGATTTACGCTTGTTTACCATCACTGAGCTGGCTATGCACATACAGAAAAGAAGTAGATAATAAATGTATGTTTTTAGTTTTTCAAATGTACCATAAGAGATTGAAGATACTTCAAGAAGAATCGATAAACCAGTATTATTGTTAGATTGTATTAAATTATAAAGATTCCTTTGGCAAAGTCTTGACTCATGAGAAGTTTAACTGTGAGATGTGTGGGGCCGTCCTCCCACTAAACATTCCTCATTCAGTGAAAATGTCTAAATGCCGGGTATGTGCATCATTAAAAAATAATGTATTCAAAACGATTAAGATTAAGAGATCCTATATTCATCCCACAGTGGGAAAATTTCAGTGCATCACAAGTTATAGGACAGTAGGAAAGCGCAACACACGGCACAAGTTAAGTGAACAATAGCTGTACTGATTAAAATATAACAAAAAGTCAATTTGCATTTGTTTATTCTGCAAAAATAAGCCTGTTTATACTGTGTAGCTCCTTCTTTCCCACTAATTGCCACTCGGGCATGATTGGGCAAACCTTAAAGACAAAGCATAATACAGAAAAGTATACATCTTGTGCATTTGAGTCTTGTCTTTTTTTCCGCTGAGAGAAGCAGAGGCAGGTAAATGGAGCGAAGCGTGGCCCCCATCTGCCGCCTGCGCCATCACAACAATCGTGGTTTTCTTAGACACGAGTTTATTTAATGTGTGTCTTTGGTCTCTGAGGGATTGAGCAGAGCAAAAATCCAGTCAGGGATCTCAAATCGCATCTGGACAACTTTGTTTACCGATCATAGCGTTGGAGTTGGGCTGACAGGCAGAGGGGATGGGGAGAGAGGAAGCCCACAGCGCCTGTAGATGTCAGACACGCTTCAGTGACTTCCTACTGTGTCACATGTGTTTGTGGGAATTTGATTTCTCATTTCAAAGAGCCGAATAAAAAGACGAGTTGCATGCATATTTATTTATTAGCTTTCAGGTCATGCCTTTGAACAATTAATGAACTACAGCAAACTGGCATTTGTCTTGTGCAGATGCCCTTCAAGATACTGATGAGCATAATGAGGCAGTCTGAGTGATGTTTTTGGAAAACCTGTTTTCTGCTTTTTAACCTCTCCCCAGATAGTGCTCATTTCTCAAATATCTAACTTCTGTGTGTCTTTTACAGACTGAGACTCTGACAAGTGAAAAAGCAGACCTCTTGGCTGCAATGGAGACCATAAGAAACGCAATGAAACAGATGGAAGCTCAGAACCAGGATCTTCAGAAGCACATGGCCGCCCTGGAGAGAGATGTGGTGGCTGAGAGGACTATGAAGGAACACAAAATAAAGGTGATTTATTCCCTTCCCAGTGTGAGCAACATGTCTCACTGAACATTGTCACTGTTTTGTTAAAAACATTGAGAGGAAAACAGGCGAGGTCCATACTAGGGCTGTAATTGAGTAAGCCCCCTGAATCAATTAGTCAAATAAAATGTGTGATGCATTGTAATAGCTCTCAATATATTAAATATTTATCTGACTATTCTTTCTCCAAACCTTCTCCTTTCTAATCCTATTAATGCCATGTATTGACTTAAATGTAGGGCTCAGTTGGCAGAATTGAATGTGTCTGTGTGATCAGGGACAATGCACAAAAAATAAAATGTTTTAGCAAAAATGCTAGTTCCTACCTGCTCAGGTCATTAAAACCCTGCAGTCCTCGTTTCCACAGCAGAAGCATAAGAGGACATTTATTTTTATAAGCATTTATATGGTCTATTTGGAACTGTCAAATCCAGATGTGACTTTTGGCCATCACTACATGTTGGTTTGTGTCCGATCCTCTAGGATTTGTCATCGGCCTCAAAGGAGGTGGAGGATCTGACGGCTCAGCTCCACCGACAGCAGCAGCAGTCTCAGCAGATCACTCAGGAGCTGGAGCAACTGCGGAAGGTACAGTAGCCCCCCTGTCCTGGTTACAAAGGGCTCTTAGTGCGAGGGTCTCAGGGGGCCAGTCCAGTCAAGCGGCTCGACAGGTGATGGCCGCCTGAAGGCAGCAGCAGCGTTCTCTAAAGAGCAGGTTTTCGCCGATGGGGGCAGAGTTCCATTAGCTCGCACTAGAGTAGGTCAGAGTGGAGCCTATGGGAGGCTAGGGTCATGTGACAAGTGTCTGGAAGTGGGTTAAGAAAAGAGATATTTTACAGAAATCCAATAGATCTTTGTTTCTGACTTAGTATAGATGCAGTTCTGATCTGTAGATTAATCTTAAATTACAAACCCAAGGTTTAGACATTAGTTGATGGAGAATATACTGTTACAGAGTTCTATAGAGATTAAACAATAATATTGAATCTTTTGACACAATAGCAAGATAATCCATTATTATTGCGTCAATGCTTTCCAGACTTAAGTATTGTTTCCCTGTCTGTAGGAGGCGCAGCAGAGCTCTCTTATGGATATGGAGATGGCGGATTATGAACGACTCGTCAAAGAACTCAACGGAAAACTAGTCGAAGGAGAAGAATGTGTTTCTGAGTTAAAGTCTCAAATAAACACTCTTGTCCAGAATGATGAGGCACTCAAACAGGAAATTGGTATGCTCCTGTTATATTTGGTTTACCGTGTTGTGTTATGTTGTGCAATTATGATTATTATGATTTTTTGTTTAGTTTTATCACCGTTTTGGTCAGTTTGGTTCTGTACAACTCATTTGAATGGGATCATAATAAACAAAATCCTATTCAAACCTTCTACTTCTGAATATGAATCTCATTAATGCCACAGTAAAAAGTACTCACGTGCATATATCTGCCTGTCCCCAGAGTCGCTGAAGTCCCAGCTGGATCAGGGGGAGGAGAAGACCACCAAGATGAAACAGCTGCTGGTAAAGACCAAGAAAGACTTTGCTGATGCCAAGAAACAGGTCTGTGTGACTGCTATATGTTTGTGTATGTCTCGTTATTACTGTAATTAAAGCAATATTATGTAACTGTGATGGAGAGGGAGGCCATGGAGAAATTATTTATCACATGAGCTGTGTGTAAACCCTACAGGAGTCCTCTTTAATGATGACACAAGCGTCACTGCGAGGAGAGCTCGAGGCAAACCAGCAGCAACTGGAAAATTCAAAGGTAGGACACAATCAGAGGATTTCAGACATCGAGACAGCTGCTATACACGCTAATTTATATATTGTGTTAGTATCGATATGTGACTAATCATTATTTATTATTTATTTATTTTTCTGGTTGATAGAAACTTTTAAAATGCATAAAGTCTTGGTTTTATATCTAGTAAATTGTTATTGATGCGGTTTGACTGATACATTTATTTTATTTTTTTAATTTGAATTTAGGACAGTACATATTAAAGCTGCATTACCTCACTTTATTTTTGGAATTCATTATGAAATTTCAGTCCATAACCATGCAGTGCATTGGGATATACGTCCTTTTGAAGAAAAACCAATCACAGAGGACCACTGGCCCCCACTTTCTTGAGAAAATCTACAGGTCTCTCTTTAGCACAGACAGCTGAGGTAAACAAGCGGCGGAGGCTAACCCGAAACTTCCCGTGTCTTCGTCACCGGTTACTGCTTACACAGCAAAACAGCCATCCAAAAGAAAGTCTCGTTCTCCGCGCTTCCCGGTTCTATCATTCTATGGTCACGCCATCCATGTTCAAATGTGCGATCCATATTGTGAGACGTGAGCTCCGTATATAATTAGCATGTGAGCACAGGCTGAGTGGGAGGGGGGAGTGGGGGGCGATAGCTTCGGGAGTGCGGGGAGGGTAGCAGAAAGAGCGAGGCCAGCGCTCACATTCAAAAATTTCACAATGTGAGTTAGTGCCGCTTTAATCAATGTGTCTGCAAACAGCGTCAACATAAATATGCTGGAATTAGCACAGTAGCTAAATTGCATCCATTGTCCTAAGGCAGGTAAGAAACACACAAACACACAGTTAGGTAAAAGTACAAACAATAAGTCTACAAGCACAACATTAAATTCTGGCTTGACTAAGGAATTTGTCAAGATGCAGCCAAACGTATAAAACGAGCCTATATCACAGCACATACAATCCATATCAGTAGTCAATAATCAAAGTAAATGATTGCACTAGTTGCCATTGCCAGCAAGTGAAAAATATAAATCGTGTTTGAATGTTTCGAAGTCTTCATGAGTTGAATTTTTGCCAGTTTGAAAAGGCATTTATGGGTGACTTGTGTTCAAAGTATTGTGGTACATCTTTACAGAAAAAAACCATTGAATGTATACGTCTTTCTTGATTATAATTAGTTCCTTTTGGTCGTGTTGTTTCAGATTGAAGTGTGCCAGCTGACAGCCGAGCGCCATCGATTACAGGAGCAGCTGAGGTCTGCACTGGAGCAGCACCAGCGCACCAGCTCGACCCTGCAGCAGCGAGTCAGCAGCCTGCAGACGGAGAGGGACAACGCAAAGGTGCATTCCAGTTCAATTGGAGCGCTCTCTTCTTTTGGACCCGATCACTTATTCTCATTGTATTATCTGTGGCATGTGTGCGTTTGCATTTCAGGCTGAACTTGGGGCGATTGCGAGCGAGTTTGAAAGTTACAAAGTGAGAGTCCATAATGTTCTGAAGCAACAGAAGAGCAAAACTACCTCCCAGAGCGAAGGAGATTCAAGCAAAACAGAACGGTAACACTTTTACATCATAATTAAAGGGTGGTGAATAAGTTGTAATGTCCTGGTAAGAAATAAAATGTGTCCTTATTGAACAAATCGACATACCACAGCCACTTTATAGTTATTGTCACTTTCTAGGGTTTAATGATTCCATAATTGTTGATTGAGGGCTTTGGTTTCACACATTTCCATTCTAATTAAGCCTTTTAAAGACCAAATCAAACTTTTTAGTCTGTGTACAGCAATGATTTTGAGGCTCAAACCCCTGAGATTTTAGCCATAAACCAGGTCAACCATAATTTCAACAATTTATAGATTAGGTTATGATTTATAAATAGAGGACAAAGTAAAAAAAAATTGTCTTACAAAAGAAAAGATGATTTGCCCCAGATTTAGTTACAGGCTAGTTTCATTCTGCAGTCCCTGGGCATGTGAGTAACTTAAAGCTTGGGTACCTAACATTTTTTTCATGATTAACACATGTTCTTTCCATCAGAAAAACAAATCAGACCGCAGCTGTCTTCATCGTAGTACAACATATTGCATATTTGTAACGAATCGCCCTGTCCGTCTCTATTTGATGCTTTGACCTCGCTTCCATCTCTTTGGGGAGTGAGAAACAAATGCCCACAGCAACTGTAAAGCGTTTTGTGACTCTGGTCTGTGAAAGCCGCTATTTAAATAAAGATAACAGTGGCTCAGTTGGTAGAGCATTGGCCTTTGAGCTCGAAGGTCGTGGGTTCGAGTCCACCACGAGACCTTCTCCACCGACTCCCACTGGTGTCTGCTGTTGTCGTGTCCTTGGGCAAGACACTTAACCACTTTGCTAATAAGGAGCGCGGAAGTGATGTTTAAATTGACATAACACCAAAGAAGGTGTAAATAATCCCTTAATTTTCCTAATTCAAGCACAGTCCTCATATGTTTGTAGAATCAGCATCGTAATCATGCATTGCTTTTCTTCCTGGCAGGGAGCAGTTGTCGTCTCAGGTGGAGCTGCTTCGGTCGCGGTTGTGCGAGAGCCAGCAGAGTCTGCAGAGCGTCACGTCTGAGCTGCAGCAGCTTCAGAGCGAACACGACACGCTGCTCGAGAGGCACAACAAAATCCTCCAGGAAACCATCAGCAAAGAGGCCGAGCTCCGCGAGAGGTCAGGCCCCCGCTGGGAAGACATGATTACAGAGAGAGAGCTTCCACTGACAGATCAGCAAGGGACGATTATGATTACAGTTTTAGAAAGATTGTTTGTGGTTCTGTAGGGTATGACTAAAGAATATACTTTTCAATGTACTCTCTCAACACAGAAATATTCCTTTTTCTCAATCTGTAAGTAGTAGTTGCTGTCACACACCTGTTTACAAGGTAGACATGCTTTATGGTTCAATGAAGACTTGTTTTTTGCTTTTTCAACACACTTTCTGGAGATACAAATAGAATGTTCAGAGATTATCTGGTTTTGGGTATGTATATTTACAGGAATGGTACAGTTCTGTAAATTGCAAATAGGTAGTGAGTACTTTTTTGAGGACCTAAATCTCGTATTACTGAGAGAGGACATGGACATACAAACCGTACGCACATTTTTTTGATCCAGTGACACGCTCCATCCCAACTTGTAATCTTGTGTCTTAAAAAAAAAAAAAGTTCTAAAATCCATCTAACTTGTACTCCACTTTCAAATAGTTTAGTTCTATCGTTAATGTTCACATACATAATTTTTGTGGTCTCTGTGGAATATTAATGATTACTTCCTGCTTTTGAAGAGTGCACACGTTTGCCTTTCTGCTCTGCGCTTGCTTTGCTTTTTAATCTCCTGTAATCTTTTTATTTTAATTTTTTTTCCACAAAACACGGATTACTCCTTTTGCAGACTTCAGTCTTGTGGAATTTATCAACTTTAGCTATGTCTGGACGAAAGAAACTAAGGAAGCTCTGTGATGGCTGCTGTGCTCTGGAATATCAACTAAAATCTCTCCAAAATCGGATCATTATCTTGGGAACAGAAATGGGACTTTCTCAAACTTGAGCGCATTTTGACTTTTGAAGCAAAATAATATTATTTGGAAAAAGATACAAGAAATGTCTCCCTTGGAATGACGATATAAAGCAACAGTTTTTGAAATTAGACTATTATTTATGAAACAAAAAAGTGACGCTCAAACGTCCTCTCGGTGATTTGTGTCTTTAATCATGTGCTATATTCCCCTGTTGATCCAGGCTGCTCACGCTTCAGTCTGAAAGTGTGAGTGTGCGGTCCGAGGCGTCCCAGGTGCAGGCGGAGCTGACGTCTCAAATCGAGTCCCAGCGTCAGACGTACAGGGAGCAGCTGAGAAAGCTCCAGGACGAACACCGAGCCACCGTGGAGACTCTACAGGGACAACTGAGCCGCGTGGAGGAGCAGCTCTTCAGCCTGCAGAGCCAGACCAGTGAGTCTTTGGCAAATGTGGCAAAAATCAAATACTAATTGATCCTAAAACTAGTGGTTAAGGTTACAAAATGAGAGTCCTTAAAAAGATGTGAATCATTTGAACCAGTTTGCAACAACATGACAAATTTTGGCGACAGTGGCTCAGTTGGTAGAGCATTGGACTTTGAGCCGCAAGACTTTCTCCATCGACTCCCACTGATGTCTGCTGTTGTTGTGTCCTTGGCAAGACACTTAACCTCTGGGAACACCTGATGCCACAGTGGGGCGGCTGCAGCTGTAAAGTGCCAAACTGTTGTGAATGGTTGGTGGTGGTGGGAGGGGCCGATGGCACATACTGGTTGCCTCACTTCTGTCAGTGTGCCCCAGGGCAGCTGTGGCTACAGCAGTAGGTTATCACCACCGTGTATGAAGTGAATGAATAATGACACGTGAAGCGTCTTTGAGTGTCCAAAAAAGTGCTATATAAAACCAATGCATTATTATTATTATTATTATTATTAAATTGAACCACTTTTGAATCCTTTTAGAATTATGATGATGTCCCTCAAAGAATTACGATTCATTATTATTCATTATGAAATCCATCCATCCATCCATCTTCTTCCCCTTAATCCATTTAAGTACAATAAAAACATGTACTTGAATAGAGTTGGGAGAGTCACTCAGGGAGCATTTTGACTTTTTTGTGGATGTAAAACCACTTCACTTAAGTCAGATTACATTTTTTACTACAGCCATAGTGCCGCGAAAAATTACCACTGAAATGCAACCTTTTTCATGAAGTGCTAAACATATGGTGTGTTGCAACAATATTTTTAAAGCAACAGTTCATCTTTTTTTGGTGGAGGAAAATCACCTGTCTGATTCCATGGAAATTAAACAACAATAAGACACTGTTGAAATAATAAAAACATTTGTCATGCCATGATGTGAAGCTAAATTAAAAATATTTCCAAGAAAACAAACAGAATTGTGGTGATACAAGCCAACCTCACAGTTAGAATAAAAATTTGTTTTCTCATTTTCAAAGCCATAAAAACACGTTAAAAGACATGCTGTTATACTCCTGTAATCCTTTTTCTAAATAGTTTCGTACTGTGTCTTTAAATACACTTTCTATTTAAGGCGTTTATGTGATGTGGACAGGGACGCTGGAGGTTTGTGTGTTTACCAGTAAAGAATTTCTGGAAGCTCATTCTTCACCTCCCACCCAGCTGCCCTCCGGATCCAGCACCAAATTAACTGGACTCATTGATGGAGAACGTGTGTGTGTGTGTGTGTGTGTGTGCTCGCCTACATACAGTTGTGTGTTCAGTCAGTCCAGGTGTTGCCTCTGCTCCCAGCGCTCCTTCCCGCCTCTAAATGTGGCAGTCGGCTCCTCGCTGCATCTGGAGAGCGTCGTCATTAGTAACTCACACATGCTCACAGCGCTAATCCCAAATATGAGGCCAAATATCTGCCTTTTTAAAACTCAGTTCATTTGCTGTTAAAACGCAACTGGGATCTATCAAATATAATTAACCTGCCCAGATGGGTAATCTTAATAATGTGGACCTATATATTTTTAATCTGCAGTAATGGAGAACAACTTCATCTATGTTTAATTTGTATGACTAAAATCTTTCACATTTCAGATAGATGTTTGGAACTCTGCCCATTACTCAATGACACCAGGATGAAAGCACTGCCAAAACAGATCAGCCCGAAACCTAAAATTATGGTTGAAAATGCCAGGCCAGAGTTGGTAAAGAGATATGTCCATTTGGTTGCAGGCTCATCAATCATACTTGGCTTTGTTGTCCACCCACACTCAAACACTTTGGTCCAGCTAATGGCAGTCAAATGCATCAGTCTGGTGCCCCCTCTTGTCACACTGTAGTAGGACAGTGTTCAGAAAATGTTGAATGAGAATTTAGCATTTACCTAACCTTATTTTGGAAACAAAGAAGCCATTTCTGAAGATTGACAGGCAATGTGATTTAGTCATTGTTTAATTGGTTTGAGAACAAAATACAATGATAGTTTGATAATTTTTGGATGGTTTCAGTGCCCTGGTTACTTTTAATCCACTCAACTCCTGGAAAATGTTATCCCGGAAAAATGCCACATCCTGTTATCTAAGGTTTTAAACATTTTGGGCTGAGAGTCTACGTCTTAGTGTCCATGGTCTTGGTTTTGTCTTTAAGAGCTTTGACCAATAACTTGTTTTTGTTCTAAAAGACAGAGAAGTCAGCTGTTTTAATGTACCTACATAAACTTGTGAATAGATGCGAGATAGACATGTTTATTATTGTCATTTTTGTAAGATTAAGATTTAAGTAAGGCATGATCGGCTGCACACAAGCGAATACCCTCTTACCTAAAATAAATTTGACTGATCCAGATTCAGAGCCTTTAGTGGGAACAATCTTTCCCCATTTATCATACCCATTTCTCCAGAATAGAAACTCTTACATTTCTCCACCCTGTAGATTAAAAATGTATGTATTTTGAGGGATGATAAATATACTGTATTGAAATCCAATTTAGAAAAGCCTCTGCTGTTTTTACTCATGCGCAAAGCACGTGTTAATCCGTTTCCCCTTTTCTCTACAGGTACTTTGTCAATGCAGTCCAGTCGTAAATCTGTGTCCGACTCTCAGCGTAAAAACACAGACTACATCCAGGCTGGACTGAGCTTCATGGCCCCGGGTGACCTCCAGTCGATGGCCCGCGAGGAGGGGGAGGGCATGGAGACGACAGAGACAGAGAGCCCGTCTCCAGCCTCCACGCCCCTACCATCTCTGGAGCAGCTCCTGTCATCTCCCGATCCAAAACAAGGTATGATTAAAGGCTTAGGATCTGCCATTACACAACAATAAAACAATGTGAATCATAGACACTAATTTACTTCTGACTTTCTCTGCAGAGCCTTTTGTCTGGACCGTGGAGCCAACCAAAGAAGAGTTGAGTCAGAAGCTCAGCACAGTCACCCGCAGCTTGGAGCACATAAACAGCCTTCTCCATGAAACTGAGGCCACTAATGCAGTTCTTATGGAGCAGATTACGGTACGGTTTTTTCTCTCATTTAAAACTGGATACATGTGTAATGACATTAGTCCAGGTGGGAGATTGCTTGGTTGCTCAGTAGTGAAAAATTTGTATAATTATAATAATTGTACATTTCTCCTGTGTGAGAGTGAGATCAATAATATCTTAATCTGCAATGAATTCAAAAAATCTTCCATGCAAACTAACCAGTGTCCTCATGAAAGTTGCATTCTGTATGTACACAAAATGCTATATTAGATAATTTAATATGCAATGATCATTTCTAAAACACATCGGCAGTATTCTTACACATTTATTATTACAAGAATTCAAAGAAAAGTTATTTACATTTTTCAATTCAATGTATCTTTGTATGTATAGCCCTAAATCACAAAAGCAGTCTATTGGACACAATTGTTAATTGGCAACAACAGAGTGAAACCAATAGAAATGCAATAAGAAACATAAAACCCATTGGTCCACAAATTTGCTTAATTAGAAAAATGTAAGTTTCTTTTGACTTTATTCATTTACACATAATGCTTTCCCTGACCAGCCAAAACACAGTGTCACTATATTAATTCACAACACACGTTCATAATGCTCTTGATTGGCCGCATGTATTAAGTTAATTAATCAGTCATAGACCATATTCATTTTAGATTTTTATTTGGGTTACATTCAGAGAAAATGGTAAGTACGCAGCTCATATGACTCTATAAGCACCAACAGTGGTATCAAACAGTTTTGCATTGGTGACAGTCCCCTCTTTGTCCATGAGAAAGTAGAATTTATGCCCTTTAACCCTCAGTGGGATGAACGTAGCCGACTCCTGTCTATGAGCGAAGCAGGCGACTTGAGACAGAGGCACTGTCATTTTGCGACCCCTTCCTGGCCCCAGGGGCGATTGTGTGCTCACTGTCACCATGTTTCCACCTCGATGTAAGATTACTTGACTCACAGATCGTCGGCAAAACAGAAATCCTAACCCAACTATTCCCGCTCCTATGGCCAAACATCCAGTCGTGAATCCATATCTCCAAGCGCTTGAGCCTAGGTTCATTTCGAAGCTCCACCATCCTGCAAGTCCTGTCGTTTTGTTGGAAATCTCTTTATTTTTCGTCTTGTCTGTGGATCCACTTGTGTCTCTCAGCCCCGTGTATGCGAACTGGGCCAAATATGTCCAAAACAGAAACTGGCCCCCGCAGAAAATGGACAGGATGCGGAAGAAGCGTGTCCTGTCGTGGGTAAACAAGGTGACATCTCTGGACAGCTGAGCAGCGGAACACAAACCAGCTTCCTGCCGCTTAAAAACATCAACAAATCTGGAATAAAGCCAACTGTGTGTGTTTTTGATAACTGAAGTTTGCGTGCCACTGTTTTGAGAGACGTTTCGGTGCGAGCGTCCCAGTCGGAGGTGCGCGGCGGAGGAGAAGCACCGCGAGGAGAAGCAGACAAGACGCTCCAAACCCATCTTAAATGTGAAGAATACGTGGATTAAACATGAACGGGTTGTCTACAGGAAACACGCTATAAGTTTGTGAAGGGTTGTTCCGTGAAATTGCGATTATAAAACTGATACCGCTCCTGCAGCAAAGGGCAGCGCCATGTTGTTGTGACGTAGCTCCAATCGACGGAAAGAGCATTAGGACAAATTTAAAACCACGATAATCATGGAAATACAGTTTCTGTTGTCAACCAAAGTACAGTTTTAATTTGTAATGATATTAGTGTATTATGTGTATTATTACCACGTCTTCAGTTGGAAAAATATTATTCATGTTAGATGTACTAAAGTGAGATACTGTTTTTATTACTAACTATTGTAATAAAAGGCACATTTTTAACACAAACAGATCTGCTGAATAGTCGAAGGAACAAAGAATCTCTTGAAAACCTCCCAAGTATTTAATTAAATGAGAATGTTCTATGGTACAGAAATGCAATTTTAAAATAAACAAATAAATATCAAAATGTACCTCCAGTTGTATAATATAGTTGTTAGTTTTTAATAGCAATTCCATCATAAGATAAAGATGAGATAATATAAACTTTATTGATCTCACAATTGTAAAAATGTACATGCCACCATATCATTCTAAGTACTCTCATGATAGTATACTCCCCGTCCACATGAATATGAATTTAGGTGGGAATTACAAAGAAATATGTTATTCTAAGTTGTGGGAGGAGACCGGCGATTACTGTTAGTTCATCATTACATTGCAACAGACCTGCATTAAATTACTATAGGCCTGCATTAAAATCATTGAATTAAAACTTTTTCACTTGTTCTTCAGTTGTTGAAGAGTGAGATCCGTCGTCTGGAGCGGAACCAGGAGCGTGAGAAGAGTGTGGCCAATCTGGAGTATCTAAAGAACGTCCTGCTGCAGTTCATCTTCCTCCGATCAGGAAGTGAGCGACAGGCGCTGCTCCCTGTAATCCACACCATGCTCCAGCTGAGCCCAGAGGAGAAGAGCAAGCTGGCTGCTATTGCACAAGGTGAGATCCATGATGGTTGCAGATTTAATACTTGTTATAAAATAAGACTATGGAAAATTTGCTAAAAGTCAAATGAATTGCTCTATAGCTTTGCCACCTCTGTAGATATTATCATTTACTGTGTGTGTGCATAAATATATGTACTCCTGGAATTCTTTTGTTCTTCTTTCTGTATTTACATTTTGACCACAACAATAATTATTTGTTGCAGCCCTACATTGTTATTGTTAAGTTTGTCTACACTCAATGTTTTCTCTCTGTACTTGAATTATGTGTCATGTCTCATGTGATCATTCTTATTACCACCTGTGACCGCTTGACTTGATCCGATGGGGATTGAAACGCATTGACATGTCCCTATTCAGAAATTCAGATTGCCTTGAATCTTTTCCGCTTGGTTCTCTACATTATTTTTCTCATGAATCCTCAAAGAGCGCCTGGTCACTCACATTTGTCCTACATTTTTTGATCCCCATATGCACTCGCTCCTCTTGTCTGTGCTATCCTCAGTTGACTCACCACAGTGGATAAAAAATACCATGAATAATTGTTTTTTGGAGCTGAGTTTAGATTCATGTTCTAACTAGACCAGCCCTGGGTCATTTAGACCGTTTTATGCATGTCATAATCAAAGATATTTTTATTGCCATTGTAGTTAAAAAGTCACAAAGAAGGAACATGCTTCGGCTCAAATTACAAGGTAAAAAAAGAGTACGGTATGCATTAATAAAAAAATTGACAAAAAGTTAATGGTGTTGCAATTTAACGGTTTGCATAAACTCATGATAATATGTGTTTCCCCCCCATTTTATCGCTTTGCTTAGCTTGCTATGCTTGTCGATGTTAAATCCTGATCAAGTGTTATTTCTCTGTCAGGTTAAGGTTAGGGTGAGGATTAGTACTTCCTTTAGTTAAGGTTCGAGCTTTGGGAAAGGCACACTTATCTGATCTAGGAAACCCACTTCTGCCATGGTTCAGGCTACAATTGTTGCAGTGTCATCATAAGCCCATTTAGGCTGGACACTTTTGTGCATGACACAAAATAAACTCAAACTCTAACTTTTGCATGTGTTGTATTGATTATAGCATGATCACAGGTAAGTAAGACTTCAACAATCCAAGATTTATTGAGAATAATTGCATGCATTTTTTGTTTCTTTCAGGTGAAGAAGAGGGATCTGCCTCAAGAGGCTCGGGCTGGTCATCGTATATTCACAGCTGGTCTGGTATTAGATGAGTTCAGACATACAAACCAAACACTGGAAGCACAAACATTATCGTTAAAAACATTTCCATTTTTGAGTTGTAATCTGCAAAAGGTGAAGCCATTGCTTTAGTTTCCCCAATCTGTGTTGGACCAATGAATGTAACAGTCATGAAGGATGTAGTTGGCTTAAAAGAACCAATAAATTAATAATACGTGTTGATTTTAAACTGTGATAATATCAAATGGGTGAAAGCACCATAAAAGGCATTTTTATTTTGAAGGGAACGTTGTTTAAGTGTATAAGGTTTCACATACAAGTCATATAAGTCTGACGCTGTCTACAATTGTCTTTTGCTAACATTCAGGAGGCCTAAACCGTTTAATCATCAGTGCAAATATTCTAATTGTCTAAGTTAATTCTGCTTTGTGTTCAATTCTTTGATTCTACCTGTCACCTTGGGATTTTGTTTTGTGTTTGAGGTTGAATCTCTGTTTTACTTTACGTTATTTGTTGTACCAGTGATTGGTTTTGAAATATTAATTAATTTACTCTCTTGATTGCTCCAAGGTTCTCTTGTTTCTATGGGGCAGCTTTTCTAAATCATTTTCATATTGTGAATGTAATCTTCATGTTCTTTTGGGGCTTGTTTTACTGTAATTCAAATCCTATCTGTAAAAAAATAAAAACGTTCTCAATTATAGTAGTAATACCAAGCTTTTTATTTGTTTTCCATGTATGTTATTGTGACAAGTATGTCATCTGTCCATTGCGGTGGTCTCATCTGACTATTGTGCATAGGAGTCTGGACCTATGGCATATAATTTCGCAATAAAAGGACAAAATGCAGATCCAGGTCATTATGCCATTCATAGTCCATGAACTCTTCAAAAAATATTCCATCGGCCACGAACTGATTTTAAAAGTTGACTCACCAGTACATACACTTTCCACAATTGAAGTCACATCAACATAGTCTCAATGATGCTGAATAGTATACATTGTCAATATGACCGTGTTTTGATCAACAATACGTTAGTGTATGTAGCAAATTAGAACCATTCTTAACTCGTGGAAACATTATTTTGTCTGTTTGACCGGAAGCGTTGATTTCCGCTGATTAGCTTGACGCCGAGGCGAGGCCGCCGCTTGCACTCTGCGCCATTCCACTCCTCTCCACATCTGGATAAGAGCGACTCAACACGGGGAAAACACAGGAGCAAAAGACTGCAGGGATGCTGGCTAATCAACGAAATGACAAACGGGTAAGTAGAACACACCCGCAGGCGTTGTATGTGATGTTTGGGTTTTTCTGTCTAAAGTCATGAAGTTGTTGGAAGCGGGTTCTTGGAGCAAAAATCTGCTCATGGGAAAATCTGAGGAAAAATTTTGATCAAGCGTTGCAAGCACGTATTTGAGCTTTCTGATAACTTTTCTAGATTGACTTCTTGTAATTTTAATTTTAGCGCTAAATCACCCAGGCATCCATATCAACGTGTTTTAAATAGTAATCTTACCTCATCTGTCTTTCTGTGAACTTGGCAGTCCAGCGCCTCTCACGGTCTTCCCTCTAGTGTGCTCTTGAGGTAACTGCCTATTGTTGCAAGTTACTGTAAAAGTCATTCATATTATTGAAATAATCTGTGTGGTTGTGGAAAACATTCGTATTCCATGAACATTTTTACCCTAATGTATTTGATTTTGATTAATGAATACAACTTAAACAGCATATAGCTGCTTCTGCCATTTTTAAGCCCTGTCATTATTATCCAATGTTTTTTTCCATTTCATCATGTACAGGAAAAAACACAAAAGCATGTGTGTGTCTGTACTCCTGACTCAGAGTACACTCAGAAGCTTCAGTCACACTACACACATGCCGTAAGACTACTCAAGGCCATACAAGAGGTGTTTTCGTATTTATAGCCAATTTGCACCATATGTGAAAAACCTCAAATGAATACCCCAAGTTCCCTGTGAACTTCAAACGCTGTAATTTCACTTCAGTCACTTTCAATCACCACAGATTATAATCTCTCCTTTACGTTTCGTCATAACAATAGTCATAGTTTAGATCCCAAACAAAGGTTAAGATATTAATGATTATAGTGCCGATCCACCCTGTGGTCAGGTATGTCCACGCAAACTGTGCCACTGTTTCCCTGACCACTTCCTGACCGTCCGTTCCCTGGAGATCTCTATTTCCGCAGCTTTTTCCTCCTCTTGCTGAATGCTGCTGTGTGCACGGCGGTGTTAAATATAGCCACACATGAATTGGCTTTTTATTCTGGGGCACTTCTGATTACAGATCACAATATTTGACAAAGATTCTATGATAGTGTTGTGTATTTATTTGGAGATTCTACTGTGTTATTTTGTATGGCAGAAGAGCAGACTGATTTATGTTTTATTCATACTAAAGCTTTGTCTATCTCAAGTATATTGGCAATAAAACATGCCCATTTTAAGTATCATGGGTTTATTTGGTGCTATGGGTTCATTCCTTGTCTAGTTGTCACATGATTCTGGATTTGGTCTCAATATTAATCTGTTCCCATCTGAAAAATGTCGTAATAGCTATACACTTTGTGTGATTTTTTTTCTTACATTATTATTATTATTTGATTGAATGAATGAATGAAGCCTTTATTACGGACTCAGGGTCCAACATTAAAACACTTAATTATTATTATTATGATTTTTTTCCGTGGCGGCTCGGTGCAGAGAGGACTGGGCAGCAGTCGAAGGCGGAGACCTCGGCGACCCAGTCCGCACACCCAACATCTGGCTCTTGGGACGTGGAACGTCACCTCACTGGGGGGGAAGGAGCCCGAGCTTGTGGGGGAGGTCGAGAGGTACCGACTAGAGATAGTCGGCCTCACCTCCACGCACAGCTTGGGCTCTGGAACCCAACTCCTTGAGAGGGGTTGGACGCTCCACTTTTCTGGTGTATCTCGCGGGGAGAGGCGGCGAGCTGGGGTGGCCATACTCATTGCCCCCCATCTCAGCCGCCACGTGTTGGAGTTCTCCCCGGTGAATGAGAGGGTCGCGTCCCTCCGCCTTCGGGTTGGGGATAAGTCTCTCACTGTTGTGACGGCCTACGGGCCTAACAGCAGTGCAGAGTACTCTGCCTTCTTGGAGTCCTTGGGAGGGGTACTGGACAGTGCACCGCCCGGGGACTCCGTCATTCTCCTGGGGGACTTTAACGCCCATGTGGGAAGCGCCAGTGACACTTGGAGAGGGGTGATCGGGAAGAACGGCCCCCCTGATCTGAACCCGAGTGGTGTTCAGTTGTTGGACTTCTGTGCTAGTCACGGTTTGTCCATCACGAACACCATGTTTGAGCACAAGGGTGTCCACCAGTGCACGTGGCACCAGGACACCCTAGGCCGGAGGTCGATGATCGACTTTGTAGTCGTATCATCTGACCTTCGACCGCGTGTCTCGGACACTCGGGTAAAGAGAGGGGCGGAGCTGTCAACCGATCACCACCTGGTCATGAGTTGGATCCGCTGGCAGGGGAGGAAGCCGGTCAGACCTGGCAGACCCAAGCGTATAGTGAGGGTTTGCTGGGAACGTCTCGCTGAGCCCCCTGTCAGACGGACTTTCAACTCACACCTCCGGGAGAGCTTCTCCCAGGTCCCGGCGGAGGAGGGGGATATTGAGTCTGAGTGGACCATGTTCTCTTCCTCTATCGCCGATGCGGCGGCTCGTAGCTGTGGTCGCAAGGTCTCTGGTGCTGGTCCCGGCGGCAACCCCCGAACCCGGTGGTGGACACCGGCAGTAAGGGATGCCGTCAGGCTGAAGAAGGAGTCCTATCGAGCCATGATGGTTCGGGGGACTCCTGAGGCAGCTGTCCAGTACCGGCAGGCCAAGCGGCCCGGGCTGTTGCAGAGGCAAAAACCCGGGACTGGGAGGAGTTTGGAGAGTCCATGGAGCATGACTATCGGTCGGCCTCGAAGAGATTCTGGCAAACTGTCCGGGGCCTCAGGAGGGGGAAGCAGTTCTTTGCCAACACCGTGTACGGTGCGGGGGGTGAGCTGCTGACCTCGACCGGGGATATTGTCGGACGGTGGAAGGAATACTTCGAGGTTCTCCTCAATCCCCCCGTCACGTCCTCCGCTCCGGAGGCAGAGGCTGAGGATGTTGGGGCGGATACTTCTGTCACCCTGGCAGAGGTCACCAAGGTGGTTGGCAGCCTCCTTGGTGGCAAGGCGCCGGGAGTGGATGAGATCCGTCCTGACTATCTAAAGTCTCTGGATGTTGTAGGACTGTCTTGGCTGACACGTCTCTGCAACATCGCGTGGCGATCGGGGGCGGTGCCAATGGAGTGGCAGACCGGGGTGGTGGTTCCTCTCTACAAGAAGGGGGACCGGAGGGTGTGTTCCAATTATCGTGGGATCACACTCCTCAGCCTCCCTGGTAAGGTTTACTCCAAGGTACTGGAGAGGAGGTTACGGCCGATGGTCGAATCTCGGATTCAGGAGGAGCAGTGTGGTTTTCGTCCCGGCCGTGGAACACTGGACCAGCTCTACACTCTCCATCGGATACTCGAGGGTTCATGGGAGTTCGCCCAACCTGTCCACATGTGCTTTGTGGATTTGGAGAAGGCGTTCGACCGTGTTCCCCGGGGTGTCCTTTGGGGGGTCCTCCGTGAGTACGGGGTCCGGGGTCCTCTGCTGAGGGCCGTCCGGTCCCTGTATGACCGGAGCCAGAGCTGCGTGCGCATTGCCGGCAGTAAGTCAGACCTGTTCCCTGTGCACGTTGGCCTCCGCCAGGGCTGCCCTTTGTCACCGGTTCTGTTCACTGTATTCATTGACAGAATTTCTAGGCGCAGCCAAGGGTCGGAGGGGGTCCGGTTCGGGGACCACAGGATTTCATCTCTGCTGTTTGCAGACAATGTTGTCCTGTTGGCTCCAACGAACCAGGACCTACAACATGCACTGGGACGGTTTGCAGCCGAGTGTGAAGCGGCTGGGATGAGAATCAGCACCTCCAAATCTGAGGCCATGGTGCTCGACCGGAAAAAGGTTCCCTGCCCTCTTCAGGTGGGTGGAGAGGCCCTTCCTCAAGTGGAGGAGTTCAAGTATCTCGGGGTCTTGTTCACGAGTGAGGGAAGGATGGAGCGTGAGATTGACAGGCGGATCGGTGCAGCGTGCGCAGTGATGCGGTCGCTGTATCGGACCGTCGTGGTGAAGAGGGAGGGAACGAAGATTGACCGGTAAATTGAGAGCTTTGCCTTTCGGCTCAGCTCTCAATTTACCGGTCAATCTTCGTTCCCTCCCTCACCTATGGTCATGAGCTTTGGGTAATGACCGAAAGAACAAGATCGCGGATACAAGCGGTCGAAATGAGCTTCCTCCGCAGAGTGGCTGGGCGCTCCCTTAGAGATAGGGTGAGGAGCTCAGTCACACGGGAGGAGCTCGGAGTAGAGCCGCTGCTACTCCACGTCGAGAGGAACCAGTTGAGGTGGCTCGGGCATCTGTTCCGGATGCCTTCTGGACGCCTCCCTGGGGAGGTGTTCCGGGCACGTCCCACCGGGAGGAGGCCCCGCGGAAGACCCAGGACACGCTGGAGGGACTATGTCTCTCAGCTGGCCTGGGAACGCCTTGGAGTCCCCCCGGACGAGCTGGAGGAGGTGTGTGTGGATAGGGAAGTCTGGGCGTCTCTGCTTAGACTGCTGCCCCCGCGACCCGGCAACGGATGAAGCGGAAGAAAATGGATGGATGGATGGATGATTTTTTTACAATTTTGTTGTACGTATTGGTGCACACTGGGGTAGTCTTGCACAGTTTTTACAATGGGGGTTTACTGCACTCTGCAAATAAATTCTTGAATCTTGAATCTTGATATACTGTAGATTAATGTAACAAGCAATTCTGTCAACATCACCTCTACCCAGACAAAACAGCTGGCAGAGGATATTCTGTCTTTACATATAAGACTAGTGTGTTGATATTCATCTTGTGATGTTTGTTGATACGACCGCAGCTCAGAGGAATGTCGGCTGCTCCTTGACTTGTCCTTGTTTGGGGAAAGTGAAGGAGGGAAGTGAATTTCCCTCTGAGGATAGGACTGTCCTCAGAGTGTGAAACATTACAACATTGTATCATAAGACTGCATGAGCTAATAAGGGCTTGGTTTTCTGAAATGGGCAGCCGGATTCTCACTACTGCTGAGACTATAGTTGGCCCTTTCCTAATGATTTTCGTTTTATTGTTATTATTATTATTCTATTTCATAATAACGTTGTGTTGAATTTGCCTGTGTTTTGAACTACAAAGGGTCAAATAGTGACTCACAGGGCTCTTTCCTACAAGTGTGCAAAAGATGAAGACAGAATGTTGTGGCCTGATTTGTTCACATAATGAGACTCAGTAAATGAAGTCAAGAAATTGTATTTTTACTATAAGGAACTTGCAACTTCCTCTGCATTTAACCCTTCCTTCACTGCCACCAGGGCGTCTATCAGATCGCCACAGTGCAGCGCCCGGGAACCCATCTCCAGATGTCTTGGTTAGGACCAGAGCTGAAGGATTTTACCTATTGTACATGTTTATAGTGGTAGGGGAAACCGGCTCAGCAGGAGATAACCTATAGAGACACAGGGAGAACATGCAAACTCTATTATAAGTGCTATTAGATTGAACTAAAATAACCTGAATATTGTATGACACTTTGTCTATGTCCCATCTGTCCCTTCTCAAATAAACCAAATAATAATAAAGCATGCATAAAGTTGTGCACTAAATTTACCAGTGCTGTTAAAGTGAGTCACAACTTTAATGTATAATGTTTTGAATATGTTTTAAAGAGAGCAAAAGGGCAAATGTGAAAGACTTTACCATGAAGACCTCTCCTCACACCTCCACTCAGTGACATCCTGTTGCTAAATACAATGCACATTTAACTTGAAATTGAAAAATGATCTTATACTTTCTCTCCTTCTTTAGACAATTTCACCATATTCTCTTAAAGTGGAAGTTCCAAAGACATCCATGCATTTTTCTCCCTTGCAATGTTCAAGGAATTTCTTTTTATAATGCATTTGTCATCTGACCAAATGGCAGTGGGAGGCAGTAAACAGAGCAGCCTTGGTGGCACACAGGCTTCAGTACAAACAGGAAGTGATGTGGCCATAGATAAAGCAGAAAGTGACAGCAGCAAGAGCCAAGACACTAGAGACAGATCTGCACAGTTCAGCTCTGCAGAGTTTGGTAAGATGGACTTTTCAACGGTTTTTAGTACTGTTTTAATTATTCTTTTGGTATGCATTTGACTTGTTGTCAGGGAAAGGTGTTTGCAAAGGGAACTGTTTAGAGATTGCAACCACAAATTACTGTTACGATTTCTTTTTGCTTCCCATCTTTGATATGATTTGTGTTTTTTTTACCGTAAAGGCAGCTCAGTATCTGACCTGACCTGTCTTTAACATAAGATGCACACTAACATATTTTTTTTAAAGAAGCTACTAGAAAACAGAGTAGTTTTCTTAAGAATGCAGCTCGAACTTGCTGTAGTAAAACTACTCAAAGCTTTTCTGATACGATTCATAGGTTTCAGCTAAGAGCACACACTTTCTGCAGTCTGTGACTTTTTATCAAGTTGTGTATTGAATAAATAAACAACATGCAAACCTACAGAAGAGCTAAAGGAGCACAAGGATAAAGTTGCAGTATGTTTAAGTAGTAATGTCTGCTTTGATAGTTTTGTAGTACCAGATTCATCCACACGGTGGCGGTGGTCACTGAGAAAAGTCAGTCCTCGCTGCCTCCTGCTGTGAGGTTATTTGACGTCTCCCTGCACATTGCAACGTGTTTTCTTTCCTTCCAACAATTGCACATGTTTAACATATTTCCAATTGTAGTTTTAAATTAAAACATACTCATCAGCCAGTGTTAAAGTTAAAATATTTTCAGAGAAATTACATCATGAGGGAAAATTACAGGTCTGTAGAGAGGAGCCATAAAAACACTGAAATTAGTTAAATGCTACATGTGGAATATTCCAGGCAGAGGACTGAGCATAGCTTTGGGGTTGTACCTTATAAATCTGCCGTCTTGAGGTGGTGGTAGTGCCTGGACCTGTCTCCTCATTTTGCCAAACCATTAAACTTTGCGTTGTCAGCACGCAGTACCATAGTCTCCAGTACAAATTTACCACATTTTATTGAACGTTTGAGCTTGAGTTTATGGCATCACCTCTGGCCATGACATTTCACATATGACGTTTTTAGCGACTTGAGTGTGTGCGGAATGCCGACAGGTCCCGACAAGATGCAAAAGTAAATAGTGAAAATGAGAAGAAGGGTCAAAATTCTCAAGATAATTTGCTTAATTGAGAAAAGTGAACGTGTAGAAATTATATTAACAAGTATTTTCATTTACAAGTTGTACCCTAAACTGAGATCATGGGATTTTCCTATGACACAGTTATTATGTTTTGTGCTGTGAATGCTTTTACAGCTAAAACTCCAGCTCTGGGGCACAAATATTAAGGATTTTTCACTCTACTGCAAATAATGGCACACTGACTTTGTTTGTCTGACTCCAGATTTTTGAGCAGTAAAAGGGCAACGTCTAATTTCATATGAACTGCTTCATCTGTTCAGTGTCCTTTTTGGAGTGGATCTGTTTCTCCCACAACACAATGACATGAATTATTCAACATTTGACATTTGGTCTGAACTGTTGCTTTCAAGACACATTTTACAGAAGAGAAGTCCTAGAGTTTAAAACACTTAAGTTATGACCCAGATTTGGACATAAAACTATAAAAGTATGTAATCACATGATGAAGAAAAGCTTTCTCTCTCTCTCTCATTCTGGTTGTTCATGGCTTTTAGGAAGTTGATTCTGAAAATTGTTGTAATATTGGAATTTAAATGTCAAACTGATACCGATATGTAAAAAGTGGTGAATATCAGCCAATATTACTAACCAATTTGACAATCTTTATCCAAAAGGAAATGTTTATGCTGGACTAAGAATAACATTGCATACGTATATAAACACGGGTAAGGACAGTTAGATACATGAATTCATCTATGCAATATTATTTATATAAATGCAGTGATAGTGACCTACTCTTGTCTATTCCTGTTATAATGGTTAATCTACTGTCATGTGAAATTACAAGTATTTTGGATTCAATCATCTAGATATTTGCGAATATTATTTAAAAAATAACACTGTGACTATGACAAAGTTACAGGAATACATTTTTGTTCGGGGAAAAACTGCAGACTTCTCACAAATTACCACTTATAAGGACACAGTTTGACCTTATTGAACCATGGGACCTTATGCCAAACCTGATAACACTCATTACATTAGTTATCTTTGCTCTCCCTCTTCAAACCGATCAGCTGTGACCTTTTTTCATGTCCTCGAGCTGTGATTATCCCATGGCCTTTTGCAAACAGAGGCGGATTGAGCCGGAGTGGGCGTGGCCAGGATGGGGTCAATGGTTAGACTGGGCGGGGGTTACTACAAGCTGGTTCAAAAGGCATTTCCCCATAAGTTACCTGCAGCAGGAGGAGGGGCGTTTGAAGGTGTTCACAAGGCAGAGAAATCTTTAGACTTCTCAAACTTGGTCCGGTTTGAACAGGGAGCAGTCACCGAGCTGCTACAAGGACGGTTATTTCTTTTACATTTAGGGAAGTTGAGACAAGGAAGGAAGGAGCGATGAACGCGTTGAGGCTTAAGGAGTTGTCAAATTCAGACTTGTACAGACGGAGGCAGGAGAGACCGGACAGTTATGGCAGTGTGGCTGGAGATGGCTTCAGGTGAGTGTCTTCCACAATGGATGCATTCATAAGAGGTCATTGGCTATTTGGCGATGTTTTTTTGCTGGGAATTTTGTCTATAAACATACAATGCAAATCATATCACATGTCCGAGGCAATCAAATGTATATGTGTGTGTTATCTGGCATATCTCCATCTCTAACTCTGCCATGCTTCTATGATAGCATTAATTATACAGACAGGCAAATGAATGACCCGTACATTAAGTATTGTAGACAGTGAGTGAGTATATGTCTTTCTATGCATTCATTTGACATGGTTTTAGCCACATAATTTAGCCTGCAAGCGATAGTTGTGCAGACAGGCAAATATGTAAGACCCTTGCCGTTCTGACTATCAATATTTTGTACTTTTTATGGATTTATTTGATTGCGTGTCGGAAAGAGAAGCCACTTGAGACCTTCTTTGATGTTGAAATGTATGTTTTTTTGTACTCAATTGATCTTTTTCTTAATAATAATAATGATACATTGTACTTGGACACTCTAAGACGCTTTGCAAATGGACAAATAAGATACAAATTAATTAAAAGTCAAGCACGGAGTTTTAAGCAGTGATTTGAAGTTCTGAATTGAGTGAATTGATTTGTTATCTTCCAAAACACTACAAAATTGACGTACTGTGAACTCCCCAATCTTTCCACTTCTTATCAACACTTACTTATGACTTCACTAAGTTCACATTACGATTCTCTTGACTTGAGCAATAATTTGACAAGGACAGATAAGACGACTTCAGCAAATACTTGATCCAAATTCCTCAGGCCAGTGTGAAGGATGCGCACCAATCTGTGTACACCGGATTGCAACTCACGTTTCACAATATGTTACTAAGATCCTGTTTTCTTTCGGGGTATTTCACAAGCAAAGTATTTTCCCCGGCTCTGTGATCGTGCAGTGATTATAGGAATGTAAAAATGTGAGGAATGCGGAGGGAAAGAGGGAGTCTGTCTGCCGAGGTGTCCCCAGTAACCCTGTTATTCCAGCGCGGTGACGGAGGAGCTGCTAATGACTTTTATTCACACAGTCTGGACTATTGTCGCTAACACACTGTAATGTGACTTTCTAGTTTTTAATGTTATGAAAAAGAAGAAAAAATGCATTGATAATAGAGATGTAAATATGTATTTTCTTTAAAGCAGTGGATTGAGCTTTTGGGAACATACATGTTTGTAGTGTCAAAAATTTTAATAATAATCATAAATTTTGTTTCTTAGGCGACTTTCTAGATACTCAAGGTGGTACTACATCACAATTAAGTAGTACAAACAGATAAAACACAAGTTAAAATACACAATATGGGTGCAAAACGTATCACTCTCCATGAATAATGTATAATTGAGAAAAAGGTTATAATTGGAATTGTTAAATGGTCTTTAAGATTTTATTATTAACTCAGTGTAGGAGCATTGGCCTTTGGGCCTGAAGGTCGTAGGTTCGAAACCACCACGAGACCTACTTCACGTCTCCCACTGATGTCTGCTGTTGTTGTGTCCTTGGGCAAGACACTTAACCCCACTTTGCCTGAAGCCCCTGCTGAAAGATCTCAGCTCCTGTGGACTCACCACCTGCAGGAGGATCAGTGAGGGGCTGGTGACTGCCACCTCCCGACCCAGAAATGGATTAAGGGGAAGAAGATGGATGGATATTAACACAGCTGAAATATAATGTTAAACAAATCTAAATTAAAAAGAGGGATATCATTTTTCGATCACTATTTTACTTCTTGTATTGGGAACATCTCAGGATTTCCCCTGGATGAGATGGAAGAAGTGTGCGTGGATCGGGAAGTCTGGGTGTCTGCTTATTAGACTGCTGCCCAAGGGATGGCAAGGGATAAAGCGGAAGAAAATGGGTGGATGGATATATTACTTGCTTTTTCTATTCGATTTGAGTTATTGTCTTGTCAAAATCAAACAAGATTCCTTCAATATAATTTTAAATGTGTTGTAGATTGACTGTTTTTAACTGCACACACTAAATTATTATTATCATTTTACCCTCTTTTATTATAGATCTAATTTTTGCACAGCTTTAAAAATTATTGTTTTTTGAATCCAGAGAGTATTTATCATTGTCACCTGGAGCTACAGAAATGTGTAGAATATCAGTTATGTAATGGCAGAAAAAGGCAGCCTAAAGCTCAGGGTTGTAAGTGCAGTGAATTTGAGATAGTTGTGATGGAAAGAGCCTGAGGGCTGTTTGTCTTTGTGCTGTAGACTCACTTTAAAACCAAACCATAAAAAATGACAAATATGACACATTCAAGCATTCATTATAGACTTGGTAATTCATCTTCAGATTCATGTAAACTCAGCATTTAGGGATCTTGCGAAAAAAGTCTGCGTAAACTATTCTATTCCCTTCTGGGTCAAGAATTGCAGTGTCCATATTTAGTCAATTCAGAAAGTATACATCTTATGTTTTTGTTTTGGTCAAATAATGATACTTAAACTTAAAATAAAAGTATCAGAATATGTTGAAGTTTCATATGATATTGCTTCAGTTGTATTGTGATTAGGGATTAGATTTTTCTTTTCTTATAATGATCTATACTGCTGTAAATATCCGATATGAACAGATACCAGTGAAGGAACTGAAAAATAAATGATCTTCTTCAATCATTGCTCCCTTAAAACAGAAAGTATTGGTCTCATTACAACCCTAACACAGAAATACTGGGATTTTTTCAGGATGATGCTGAATTGACTCTTAAAGGACGCCTGCCGGTCCCTCCCTTACTGTTCCTTCATTTTATTGCAAAATTTTTATCCTCATTTTCATAGCGGCCGGTAAACTTAAACTCCGGGTCATCGATAAGGAACGTAATTTCTTTGACACATTTTTACAGTATCAGGATCCTCTTCACTTGGGAGGTAGCTGTGTCCTCTTTTGGGGCTTTGCTTGAACGACTTTATAAGTAGTTTCTGTGAGCATACATGCCTCATAAAGCTAGAGTTATAAAGTGTTATTGCTCCTGCTGTTTTCCCGGTCTCTGATTCATTGCAGTTTTTGACCCGGCCCTCCTGTCAGAGTGGAGACTGTTGACTCAAGAGTGCGTTTGTAAAAGTGGGAACAGGGCGTGTTGTGTTGGTTATGGCCACTCGTCTCGTGGCCGATGGGAGGGTGGGTGCAGTGGAGAGGGTCAAATAAACGTTATCTGAACCCTCGGTGTGATCCATGAGCCGTAATGGGGTTTCTTCATAAAACCAGGATTAGTCATTTGTTACCGCAGAGATAATTCCTGTTTCCAGCTGTTTGAGATAACAAGCTTTGCTGACCCACATAACTCTAATGAAGTTATGAGCAGTAATGAATTTGTACTTAGCTTTGTTAAACCATTCACCGGGTGTAATCTCCTCTTTGAACAATTGAAAACTTTGGAAAATGAATGGGTAAGAGCTTATGATGTTTGCTATGTCAACATTTGTTCTTGGCAAAAGACTCCACTCTATTTATCAAAAGGAAATTCTCCTCAGAGCGGTTTCCAACTATTACCTTTTGATTTTGTGCGTCAATATTCAAAGCAGAAATTGAAGATGGGGTTATTTTCCATCCAGCCATTTTCTTCCGCTTCATCCGTTGCCGGGTCGCGGGGGCAGCAGTCTAAGCAGAGACGCCCAGACTTCCCTACATACTTCCTACAGCTCATTGTTGGGGTTAAAACAAAACATAGATTGATATAATAACAATGAAATCCTTCTAACGTCTATCACTAGTTGTGTATAGAATTGGAATAAATAATTGTAAATGAAGGATTTGATAGGAAAATTCTATGCAGTGACATTTGATGATTAATGTTCTACTTTGAACTCGGAATAAATAAGCACTCAACTCAACAGGCATATTTCAGCCTTGTCACATCCATAGACATTCTAGTTTTGGAAAGAAAAGTGACAAACCGACAAATAGTGACAGACAAAACGTTGTGACATAAAAAAAACAAATGAAATGAATAAATGAAACCTAGCCTTATTGTACTACTCATAAAGACAGAACCAGTACCAGTGTGTTAACTGGAAAATATTTCAGGGAAGAGATTGAGTCTTGTTATGTCCAATACAATCTTTCTACTGAACCGATACCAATTAACTGAAATCGCAGCTAGTAGTATTACAAAATGGTCCTTCTTTGTCCCTGTTATAATTAAACCTGCAAGTAACTACTGAAAAACATAACATGAGTTAAAACTATGTTGTTCTGTGTGAATATTAAAACTCTGTAGTACCAGACGGCCTGTTTTCACATTAGTCCATTGTTCGAGCGATGACTCTGTGTCTCGAGGTTTTCTGCATCTGTTGTTGTTTCCTGTTCTGTGTTTTTGTTCATTGTGCCTCCGTCTGTCTTCACTAGATAACAGACTGTGATGTGAGTATTCTGAGTGCTCATATGGACTGTAGAGTGGACAGGAGTGATACGGCTCAAAGGCATATACCATGTGACCTGTGGACTGTAAATTTATAGACTGAAGATTGGTCGAGATACACTTAGCCGACCCGTATTTAAAACATCATGTCAACACCACCTGGAATCTGTGTGTAATACTGTTTATTTGTATTTCTGTTTTAATTAGTGTTGAATATACAGTAGATGTTGCAATGTAAACAAACCTACAAAGACACATAACAACCTTTTTATTGTCTGAAGTTAATTCAGAAATTCAATCTGAATTGAATTTCCTGTTTTATGTCACTTTTGTTATCCTTCCAAAAGCTTCTCACCATGGCTGGCTGGGATTTTGGCCCATTGTTCCTGATGTGAAACTGAGAATGAACTTCGGACTTTGCACAATACATCAAAAACATATTTTAATGTGTGCAATGTGCAACGCTTACTTTAATAAATCATCTGTTTCACAAACTTGTTTTCACTTTGACCAATCCAACGCATTCCTGAAAGTGCATAACTAAAAGCGCAGCTTGCTAGCTTGAGCAACAACAAAAACTCAATACAACAAAAATGCTACTTTGTACTTTGGCTTCAGATGTGTAAAAAAGTATTGACTGTCCATCCATCCATTTTCTTCCCCTTTACCCATTTCTGGGTTGGGGAAGCATTTGTTTGAGCTTCTGTAAGAATCCCATTTTCTCACATGGTTCACTTTAATGATGCCGAAAGCTAAATATGACTTCATAGTAGGAAGCTTTTGGCCCCAGCTATGTCCACAGTCTCACACATACAGGCACTAAACAGCAGCTGCCAGCACCTAGTTTAGACCCAGGCCCCACTCTCTCTATTTGTAGATGGATGGAGTCATGGAGAAGTTTTCTGATCCACCGGGAGAAATACCTCAACTTCTACAACATCTACTCAACAAAACATTCTTCTCACTTGCATTCACGTCCAGTTTGGTTCAGTGCAGTGGGATTAGGTTTGTGTATTAATTCCTGTTATTAGGTTTGTGTATTAATTCATGTTGAAAGAGCTCTCGTTTTCTTAAAGCTTAGTACCGTAGATGTTTGCGAATGCCAAAGTTCTTTGTCATTCTTGTAATGTGAGACATACTGTGCTTTTGTCAGCAGTTCTTGCACCTGTGGATTATTATTGTATCATGGATAGTTTGAATGTTGATTAATAGACCTGATAAAAGATGAGATTGGTGTAGCAATGGCAGGAGATTACTCAAATATGCATGAATCACAATCTAAACACAACTTTGGACAGGAAATGATGAGGGAAACCATTTACAACATGGTTCAAAGCTCTTAAAACTATCTAGGTGCTCTCAGATTGATAACAGACTTGTCATCCTCACACACAAAAAAACACTTTCTAAATCTGACACGCACTTTTGCCTGTTTGTTCTTGAAGGTACAAGGCAGACGTATTTAGCACCAATATTGTTACCATCTAGTTGTTTCACTGGTATGAATACAATTTAAACTAAGATTCGCAAATTCGAAATTACAGAGAAGAGTGAAAATACACTAAAAAACGAGAAAAGTAGGAGGGACACAGCGATGTAAAAAGCGGCCGCCTCTCCCAGCGCCTCCAGTTAGGTACCTCGTTGCTATTATTAGTAACTTACGACAACAAACCAAATCTATTTTTGTAAAAACCCTAAATCACAACAGCAGTCAAAAGGATAGCCGTTTCGAAAATCAAATCATAAAAACATTGCACTGAAAAACAGAGGGCTATCTGAATTGTATTAGTTATTCTGTCATTTTGAAATATACTGCATTTATTCAGATGTAAAAAAAAATCAGGTCAATAAGAGATTTGACTGTTTATTGCCCCAAATACTTTGCTAATCGCTAATCTACGGACACGTGTAATAAACTCTGTCTGTGCACACTGGTGACTTTTTGCTACTGTATTCCAATGTGGTTTTTTACTGCAAATGGCAAATAAACTGAACAGAACAAATCATACAATCTCTTTCGTAAACACAGTCTCTCCTTGTCGGCGGATCATCCTTCATTATTCCTCTTCTAAACACAGTGACAAGTGCAGTGTAAATTCTGACCCACTGCCACAGGAAGCCGAGCCGTTCATATTCATTACTTCATTCCTTCTCACTTGTACACACCTTTCTCGCTCTATTTTTATTTGTGTTTCTTCATCTCTGTTATTTGTTCCAGATGATGAGATTATTATTCGGGTATTTTGAGGTCATTTCTGTGTGACAAGAAAAATATACTCAATATTCAAAACTGCTATACTATAAACATTCTTCAACATATTGCCATGGCTGGGATTTTTTGTATTTTTTGGCAATACTTGGTACCAGATCTTGATCGATTCTTGGCTTTGCTTAATTTGCCGGTGTGAATCATTATCTAGAATGACAATTAAAGCTGGGATACCTAACTTAGAATAAAACAATGGCAATGTATTACAATCTAACTGGTTCCTCAGTGTCAAAACAGTTTGGTGCTATCCCTAGTTTTCACATATCTATCTTTTGGCGTCTGTCTCACCTTTTTAGATCAGCTTTTTCAGACAGAAATGTGAAAAATAGAGGACCACCCTCTCTCAGGTTTGTCAGCACTGATACAAAAAACAAAAATGTATCGTTTATGAGGCGACAATAGTGCTGTGGTTGTGTCCTTGGGCAAGACACTTAACCCACTTTGCCTATAAGGAGTGCGGAAGTGATGTTCGCTGCTTGCCTTGATGCATGTGTATATGTGCAGTATATAGATGTACTGTATATGTGTGTATGCATCAAACTGAAATTTCCCCATTGTGGGACGAATAAAGGACCTTCTTCTAAAAAATTAATTTAGAATGAGTTCCAATAAACCCTTTAATATTCCTCCTTTCTTCTTATCTGTTCAGTAACATTCTCTACAGTGCTTTTCCAGAATCCAGTAGCCATAAAAATGTTATTTAGGCTCCTATTCTGATACCACTAGAACCGTTACTGTTATTTTCCAGTTCCAGCCCCATTGAAAAGATACCCCTCCATATTGGACACTATGCCTTTCCTTGTGTTTCCCTGCTGCCTCTGTCTCTCCCTCTCCTGCCTCTCCTTCTCCCGCACTAGTTATCTCTCTCACTCCACATTTTTCTTCCCGCCTCGGTGTCCTGAGCCTGGCGTCAGGGTGGCCTCGTCGGTGTCAGCAGCCGGCCCAAGAATAGCCGTACGAGCGCGGATGGATCATGTGTAACTCTGAGGGGAAAATAGAGTGAAGTGGGAGTATGCATTCACTCCGGTGGGCGTGTGTGTCTTAAACAGCAAGACAGAGAGGGCTTCCACTTTTCACTTTTTACAAACTCTCTGCCTGGAGCATTCCGGAGTCAGTCTATGGACACAACTTGCGAGTTACTGTCGGAATATGATGGAAGTAAATGGACGTCACTTGCCTCCTGCCATACCAGAAGATGGGGAGATCCCGGACCACGTACTTCAAGGAGAAATGAACGGATACCATCGTCATCATCGCCGGTTCGAGGACACGGGGGAGGCGGAGGTGCCGGTTTCCAAGTCCCAGAGAAGGAAAAGCGACGTCAAAGTCTATAAGGAGTTTTGTGATTTTTACGCCAAAATGTAAGCGCAAAATCTAACTGTTGTCGGCTTTAAAGGGACACTAGTGTGAGCTTGCTTTGCCTGTGTTTTTACTTAAATACAGAAGTATATCTTTAAAACTTAATCTTTATTTTTTATTTATTACATTGAGCAAAATCCCTCTCCTCAAGTCTTCTTGTTTCTTTGTTTATTGATAATGCCATACTGTGGAACATTGTAGAAAAAGCGAACACATTATCAAGAAACAGAAAAATGACATCTGAGTGAGACAGGCCTCCTCTCTGACAATGTTTAAAACCAGGTTAAAGACGGTTCTGTTTAACTGTGCATACAACTGAGGGATTTTATATTTTTATCTTTCTTTTTAATGTTCTGTGATAATTTATGATTTTAATGCTTTCTTGTTTTGTTCAGCACTTTGAATTGCCTTGTGTAACAACTGCTTTGTTATTAAAAGGTAATAAATTAGATAAGTGTAATAGTATTGGGTTATTGATCAGAAGAGTCTAGGGTCGGCTGCTGGAGGATAGGCTCAGTAAATGACAGTACAAAAAGGTAAGTTGATGTAAAGTGTATTATACAAACAAAAGTGAAACCAATGAACAAATATTTACAATGAATACCGGTAAAAGCAAAAGAAATGAATCAAAGTTCAATAATCCAGGGTGTTAGTCCAAAAGTTCAGTAATGGACAATAACTGTTTGGTTTGAGCACCACAAATGTCCTTAGGAAGCTATGGTTGAGGTGGTTTATGTCCAAGCGCGATTTTATTGAGTATCGGGATATGTGGGAGTGGTGTCAATCCTCACAACGGAAGGAGGGGAAAAGGAAAAAGAAAGGAGACAGGCTGCTTAGCCTCCCACCCACTAGGAGTCGACCAACACACAGGAAGACAGTTCCAGGCTCTCTAGCTCGCCATCAATTAGGTCCCCAGCAATGGGAAACCTGGCCTGTATAAACAAACAAGGCCTCTCAGTCATGTGCACAAAGTCAAATATAAATCAATGGTACCATATACAAATCAACAGGAGCTTATGCTAAGCTAAACAAATCACAGTCAAAATCACATGGATGTTGGACATCACACATAAAAACCACAAACTAGCATATCAGCATGCTAATTTACCATTACAGTACATAATAATCTGTGGTACACTCACCAGTCCAGATTATCGTGAGCACACACACCGGAAAATTACTGTCACACACACAAATGTTTAGTCTGTGAATTAAAATAATGCAACTGGTAAGTTTGTTGAATGTATAAAGATGAAAAAGTTTAAAGTGATTCAAAGACTGACCTAGCAGCTGCTGTCTCCTTACTCCTCACTCCTCACACTCGAGTGTGAGAAGTGATAGCAGCTTTTAAACTGTACTGATTATGAAATCAGGTGTGTGTGTGTGTGTGTGTTCTGGGACAGGTGCTATGCTCTGGCTAATTGCTAGAGAAGGGGAAAACCAGGGATGGATTGAAATTTAACCCTGGGTTACATCCTCCCCCCTTAAACCCTTGCACGTCCCGTTGCAAGATACAGCTTGCGGATTTGGATAAATCGACTTAAATGTTGAGGAACCTAAAGCGTCGGACAAACTATGCAAAACTGTCTGCATGACCGATATCAACGGATTGCCTAAGGAACCATAATTAAAACGTTTAGGCGGTGATCTATGACGGTTCGAACGCCTTAGAGTAGATTCAGGTTCGGCAATTTCGGTAGCAGGTAAGTTTTGTGTGCCATCCAGATTTTGTGGTTCAGCTGAATTATTTCCAAAATGGTCATTTTCTTCAGGATCCACATCATCAACGGACAACGGAGTCATCGGATCAGGTAAGGGTTCATTTGCAGGGTTGGTTTCTTCAGCAGGTAAGTTATCAGGGTTTACTGTCTCTTCAGCATGAGCCTCATCGGCAGGAAGGGTCGACTCTATGGTTTCGGCATCACGTTGAAGGGCTGTTGGATATTGGAATCCCTCAACTGAGAACTGTAGAGGTACTGGAAGAATGTGGATCGGCAGATCATCCAACAAGTCCTCTTCCTTATCAGCATCTTCAGCTTGAAGTTCGTTCAGTCGCTGCTGACGAGTTCGACGAGGTACTGGAACCGGAATGGAATCAGGCACATCAGTAACCTTGGGAAGGTATCCGCACGGCAACAGGAGATCCCGATGCAAAGTGCGTGGTGGTCCATCAAGGCTTTCAGGCTTGACAGTATAAACTGGTAGGTCTCCAGCTCTTTTAACCACGATGTAGATGTTTTGCTCCCACTTGTCACTTAGTTTGTGCTTGCCCCTTATCCTTACATTTCGCACAAGCACTCTGTCACCAACTTCTAGCTGGGATGGGCGTATGTTCTTGTCGAAACGAACCTTGTTTCGACCAGTACTTTTCAGTGCGTTTTCTGAGGCAATTCTGTAACTCTCCTTCAACCTTGCCTTGAGCTTTTGCACATACTCCGAATGCGGTTGAGGAGTGTTATTCTGAAGGGGCAACTGGAAGGCTAGATCCACCGGAAGGCGAGGTGTTCTGCCAAACATTAATTCGTAAGGCGTGAACCCGGTCACTTCGTTTCTGGTGCAATTATAGGCGTGAACCAGGGGTTTAACAAAATCACGCCACTTGGCTCCCCCCTGGACTGCCACCTTAACGTGGTGGGGGAGTTTGAGTACTCGGATGATCCTGGGAGCTATGCTGTCTGGGGCTTCATGCCCCTGGTAGGGTCTCCCATGGCAGACAGGTCTCGGGTGACGAGTCAGACAAAGAGCAGTCCAGAAGACACCATGGACAGCACTCATACGAAACCAGTGACGTCGCCCGGCATGGCGCAGCCGGGGCCCCACCCTGGAGCCAGGCCTGGGGTCGGGGCTCGTAGGCGAGCGCCTGGTGGCCGGGCCTTAGCCCACGGGGCCCGGCCGGGCTCAGCCCGAATGGACGACGTGGGCAGTCCCTCCTGTGGGCCCACCACCTGCAGAGGGGTCCGTGGTGGCATGGTGCAGAGAGGACTGGGCAGCAGTCGAAGGCGGAGACCTCGACGACCCAGTCCGCACACACAACAGCTGGCTCTCGGGACGTGGAACGTCACCTCACTGGGGGGGAAGGAGCCCGAGCTTGTGGGGGAGGTTGAGCGATACCGACTAGAGATAGTCGGCCTCACCTCCACACACAGCTTGGGCTCTGGAACCCAACTCCTTGAGAGGGGTTGGACGCTCCACTTTTCTGGTGTTTCCCGCGGGGAGAGGCGGCGAGCTGGGGTGGCCATTCTCATTGCCCCCCATCTCAGCCGCCACGTGTTGGAGTTCTCCCCGGTGAATGAGAGGGTCGCGTCCCTCCGCCTCCGGGTGGGGGACAAGTCTCTCACTGTTGTGACGGCCTACGGGCCTAACAGCAGTGCAGAGTACCCGGCCTTCTTGGAGTCCTTGGGAGGGGTACTGGACGGTGCACCGCCCGGGGACTCCGTTATTCTCCTGGGGGACTTCAACGCCCATGTGGGAAACGCCAGTGACACTTGGAGAGGGGTGATCGGGAAGAGCGGCCCCCCTGATCTGAACCCGAGCGGTGTTCAGTTGTTGGACTTCTGTGCCAGTCACAGTTTGTCCATCACGAACACCATGTTCGAGCACAAGGGTGTCCACCAGTGCACGTGGCACCAGGACACCCTAGGCCGGAGGTCGATGATCGACTTTGTTGTCGTATCATCTGACCTTCGACCGCGTGTCTTGGACACTCGGGTAAAGAGAGGGGCGGAGCTGTCAACCGATCATCACCTGGTCGTGAGTTGGATCCGCTGGCAGGGGAAGAAGCCGGTCAGACCTGGCAGACCCAAGCGTATAGTGAGGGTCTGCTGGGAACGTCTCGCTGAGCCCCCTGTCAGACGGACTTTCAACTCACACCTCCGGGAGAGTTTCTCCCAGGTCCCGGTGGAGGAGGGGGACATGGAGTCCGAGTGGACCATGTTCTCTGCCTCAATCGCCGATGCGGCGGCCCGTAGCTGTGGTCGCAAGGTCTCTGGTGCTGGTCCCGGCGGCAACCCCCGAACCCGGTGGTGGACACCGGCAGTAAGGGAAGTTGTCAGGCTGAAGAAGGAGTCCTATCGAGCCATGATGGTTCGGGGGACTCCTGAGGCAGCTGTCCAGTACCGGCAGGCCAAGTGTGCCGCGGCCCGGGCTGTTGCAGAGGCAAAAACCCGGGACTGGGAGGAGTTTGGAGAGTCCATGGAGCATGACTATCGGTCGGCCTCAAAGAAATTCTGGCAAACCGTCCGGCGCCTCAGGAGGGGGAAGCAGTTCTTTGCCAACACCATGTACGGATGGAGAGCTGCTGACCTCGACGGGGGATATTGTCGGGCGGTGGAAGGAATACTTTGAGGTTCTCCTCAATCCCCCCGTCACGTCCTCTGTCTCAGAGGCAGAGGCTGAGGATGCTGGGGCGGATACATCCATCTCCCTGGCTGAGGTCACCAAGGTGGTTGGTAGCCTCCATGGTGGCAAGGCTCCGGGTGTGGATGAGATCCGCCCTGATTATCTAAAGTCTCTGGATGTTGTAGGACTGTCTTGGCTGACACGTCTCTGCAACATCGCGTGGCGATCGGGGGCGGTGCCAATGGAGTGGCGGACCGGGGTGGTGGTCCCTCTCTATAAGAAGGGGGACCGGAGGGTGTGTTCCAATTATCGTGGGATCACACTCCTCAGCCTCCCCGGTAAGGTCTACTCCAAGGTACTGGAGAGGAGGCTACGGCCGATGGTCGAATCTCGGATCCAGGAGGAGCAGTGTGGTTTTCGTCCCGGTCGCGGAACACTGGACCAGCTCTATACTCTCCATCGGATACTCGAGGGTTCATGGGAGTTCGCCCAACCTGTCCACATGTGCTTTGTGGATTTGGAGAAGGCGTTCGACTGTGTTCCCCGGGGTGTCCTTTGGGGGGTTCTCCGGGAGTACGGGGTCGGGGGTCCTCTGCTGAGGGCCATCCGGTCCCTGTATGACCGGAGCCAGAGCTGTGTTCGCATTGCCGGCAGTAAGTCAGACCTGTTCCCGGTGAATGTTGGCCTCCGACAGGGCTGCCCTTTGTCACCGGTTCTGTTCACTGTATTTATGGACAGAATATCTAGGCGCAGCCAGGGGTCGGAGGGGGTCCGGTTCGGGGACCACAGGATTTCATCTCTGCTGTTTGCGGACGATGTTGTCCTGTTGGCTCCAACGAACCAGGACCTGCAGCATTCACTAGGACGGTTTGCAGCCGAGTGTGAAGCGGCTGGGATGAGAATCAGCACCTCCAAATCTGAGGCCATGGTGCTCGACCGGAAAAAGGTGCCCTGCCCTCTTCAGGTGGGTGGAGAGGTCCTTCCTCAAGTGGAGGAGTTCAAGTATCTCGGGGTCTTGTTCACGAGTGAGGGAAGAATGGAGCGTGAGATTGACAGGCGGATCGGTGCAGCGTGCGCAGTGATGCGGTCGCTGTATCGGACCGTTGTGGTAAAGAGGGAGCTGAGCCGAAAGGCAAACCTCTCGATTTACCGGTCAATCTTCGTTCCCTCCCTCACCTATGGTCATGAGCTTTGGGTAATGACCGAAAGAACGAGATCGCGGATACAAGCGGTCGAAATGAGCTTCCTCCGCAGAGTGGCTGGGCGCTCCCTTAGAGATAGGGTGAGGAGCTCAGTCACACGGGAGGAGCTCGGAGTAGAGCCGCTGCTTCTCCACGTCGAGAGGAACCAGTTGAGGTGGCTCGGGCATCTGTTCCGGATGCCTCCTGGACGCCTCCCTGGGGAGGTGTTCCGGGCACGTCCCACCGGGAGGAGGCCCCGCGGAAGACCTAGGACACGCTGGAGGGACTATGTCTCTCAGCTGGCCTGGGAACGCCTTGGGGTCCCCCCGGACGAGCTGGAGGAGGTGTGTGTGGATAGGGAGGTCTGGGCGTCTCTGCTTAGACTGCTGCCCCCGCGACCCGGCAACGGATAAAGCGGAAGAAAATGGATGGATGGATGGAAGGAGGTGTGTGTGGATAGGGAGGTCTGGGCGTCTCTGCTTAGACTGCTGCCCCCGCGACCCGGCAACGGATAAAGCGGAAGAAAATGGATGGATGGATGGACGCCACTTGGATTTCTGCTTTGCCTCCAGAGTTCCCAGCATGTTCAGCAAAGTTCGATTAAATCGCTCCACAGGATTTCCTCGAGGATGGTAAGGGGTTGTGTGACTTTTTTGAATCCCTGCCACCGCACAAAGTTCACGAATCAGCTTTGACTCAAAGTCGGGCCCTTGATCTGTGTGCACCCTCTCTGGGATTCCATAATATACAATGAAATTGTCCCATAGACATTTTGCGACAGTTCTGGCAGTTTGGTTGGGTGTCGGGATTGCCACAGCGAACTTGGTGAAGTGGTCAGTTAATACTAAAATGTCTTTTGTGTTACTCGAGTCCGGTTCTAAACTTAGGAAATCCATACATACAAGTTCTAACGGACGAGATGTTCGGATGCTGACCAGTGGTGCGGCCTTTTCAGGTAGGGCTTTACGTCGGACACAACGCCCACATGTTTTTACTTTGCGTTCCACATCAGAAGCCATTCTGGGCCAATAAAACCGTGTTCGAGCCAAATCAAGGGTACGATCTATGCCCATATGACCCATATGGTCATGTAAGCTCTCGAGGACAGTCGAGCGAAGACCTTCCGGCAAAACAAGTTGGAAAGATTGTTGCTCGTTGTCCTGCCGCTTGCGATACAGAATGCCATCGACAAGTTCCAATTTGTTCATCTCCCGTAGCAGGAGTGGAATCTCTGGCAGCTCTTCTCTGGCAGTTGGTGGAACACTTTCACCGGATTCCAGCTGATGGATTACCTCATGCAGGCTTGGATCTGCCCTTTGTTTGTCTTGGAGTTCAAGGGGGGTCAGCGCCGAGACTACAGGCAGCCCATCCAGGTTGTCGGTGAAGGCCTCAGGAAGGGATTCTGACCTGATGGAAAGGGACTCAACAAGAGTAGTTTGAGCCTGGGTCCTCAGAAGACTGCTCTGACAAATTGCATCCACAACTTCAGCCTCCAGTTGAGCATTGTCTTCATCCAATAGATGTTGCTCCATGAACTGATGGACAAGTTCTTGATCTTTCTGAGGGCACTCATCGATGGGACTGGCATGTGGACGGCGAGATAGAGCATCTGCATCCAAGTTATGCTTTCCCGGTCTGTATTGCAGTTTAAAGGAGAATGTTGAGAGAGCAGCAAGCCAGCGATGGCTGGTGGCATCGAGCTTAGCGGAAGTCAGAATGTAGGTGAGCGGATTACTGTCAGTGATGACAGTGAAATCAGCCCCATACAAGAAGTCTTGGAACTTCTCTGTCACACTCCACTTCAGAGCCAAGAACTCGAGCTTGTGTGCAGGGTAGCGACTTTCACACTGAGACAACCCTCTACTTGCAAAAGCAATGGGCCTCAGCTTCCCCTCCTGCTCCTGATACAGAGCAGCGCCAAGCCCAGTGGTGCTTGCATCTGTGTGAAGTATATAAGGCAGTGCTGGATTTGCAAATCCCAACACGGGAGCAGTGGTCAGCTTCTCAATAAGCAACGCGAAAGCTTGTTGACAGTGGGATGTCCATCTGGCACCAAAGGACTGTTTCGGATCATGCAGATCTTTGGAAGGTTTAGTCTTTGTGGGTGTTTGTACAGGCAAGTATCCTCGAGTTAAGTCGTTGAGTGGTTTTGCAATGGTAGCATATCCTTGGATGAACCGGCGGTAGTAGCCAGCAAAGCCGAGGAAAGATCGCAAGCTCTTCAGATTGTAGGGAACTGGCCAGGATTTCAAGGAGAAAACCTTGTCGGGGTCCGTCTCAACGCCTTTCTCAGATACTATATGGCCGAGGTATCGGACAGAGGTCTGGAAGAATCTGCACTTCTCCGGGGATAACTTCAACCCATATTCTTTCAGCTTGTCCAGCACGTGAAGTAACCGGCGCTCATGCTCCTCAAGCGTATCGGAAAACACGATCAAATCATCAAGGAAAACTAGAACTTCTTTAAGATGCAGGCTACCCATGCTTTTCTCCATCAACCGCTGGAAAGTTGAGGGAGCATTGGTGACACCCTGGGGCATACGATTGAACTCCCAGAACCCCAGGGGAGTGACAAAGGCTGTTTTGGCCTTATCCTCCTCATGCATTTCAATCTGGTAGTACCCGGATTTGAGGTCAAGTACTGAAAACCACTTGGAGCCACTGAGCGCTGAAAAGGACTCTTGCAGATTAGGTAAAGCATAAGCATCTTTTATTGTCTGAATGTTCAGCTTGCGAAAATCAATACAAAGTCTTATATCTCCATTTTTCTTCCTCACAACAACTATAGGGGATGAAAATGGGGATTCGGATTCTCTGATTACCCCAGCATCAAGAAGCTCCTTGAGGTGGTTCCGGACAGCTTCTATGTCGTGAGGGTGATGCTCACGACATGCTCACGGTGCACGATGCTTGAATGGGGTATTATCATGAAGGTTGATGTGGTGTTTGACCTTACTTGTGCATCCAAAGTCGAGATCATGCTGTGAAAAGACTTCTGGCATGGCATTCAGTTTCTCAGTGATGCGGTCTTTCCATTCAGTTGGAAGAGGTGACTGTCCGAAATTGAACGTCATGGGGTTGGTCTTTGAGCTTGAACCTGGTTTGTGCACAGTGGGGTGGCTGTCGATGATACACACATAGGCTTCAAGTTCGGCAATAATTGCTGATGGTGGAATGCATACATCCTGTCCAGACTCATTCTTCACAGATACGGGCACTTTGTAGGGTGAACGAGATGGTAAGTTGACCAAGCAGTTGCTCACGTGCAGGCCACCCGGTAGTCCTGAATCTGGATACTGGAGAATTGCACTCTTGTTGGTACTGGAAGCGGAGACCTTGGCTGAGCCTTCAACCACAACAGTCGCGCCAGCTGGGATCCTTACAGGGGTTTTACTGCAGAGGGTGACAAGCCCGATGTTATGGTTGCAGTCCCTTTGGCAGGTCAGCTGGAGTGCTTGCAAGACAACCCTGTAGCCGTGACTTCTCGGTTGGAAGGTCTGAAAATCACTGGTGCAATAGTGATCGTACAGAGCTTCGAGAGTGTTCATGCCAATTAATACAGAGGTTTGTATACTGGAAGGGAAATCAGGAACAACAAGTGCAAGGGTTTGAATTTCAAACCTGCTCCCAAGGAAGTCCTCCGGAAACGTTATTGTGGTCTCCACATAACCGAGGTAAGGAACTTCTTGACCCGCTGCACCTTCGACATGGAGTAGCTCATTGAGTGAATGGATGCGTTGATTGCAAAAAAGTTCAGTGTAAAACGACATTGGCAGTGTTGTCACCTGCGATCCAGTATCCAAAAGGCTTGGACAGGATTGGCCAGCGATTGTGACTTCCGCTGTACATCTGGAACCAATTAACCCTTTTGGTAACTTTTGCTTTGGTTGGATGCTTGACTGCATCTCAGCACACTGAACAGGGTTCTTGACGGGACGGACATGGTCCAGTACAGTTCCTGATTGTCCCTCATCAGGAACTCGAACTAGTTTAAATGTCTGTTAGTGCTTGGGTTCTGCCAATTTCCTTGTTTACTCTTGTACCGGGTTCTCTTCAAAGAAACTTTGGCGGCACGGTGGCTGAGTGGATAGCACTCTCGCCTCTCAGCAAGAAGGTCCTGGGTTCGAATCCCGGTCGGACCAGGGCCTTTCTGAGTGGAGTTTGCATGTTCTCCCCGTGTCTGCGTAGGTTTTCTCCGGGTACTCCGGTTTCCCCTACCACTAAAAATATGTCCAATAGATCTAGCATGCGCCTCCTGTACTGGCGACCCTGCTCCCATCTCTGTGTGGAGTGAGAGACAAATGCCCAAAAATTAACAATTGTAAACCGCTTTGAGACTCAGATCTGCAGTGAAAAGGCGGTATATAAATAAAGACTACTACTACTACTACACTAAGGTTGGGTTGGGATCACTGGTACATTGTGGCTTAATGTGACCATCTTCTCCACAGCGGAAACAAAACCCTGGCCTGGGAGAAGTGGACTTTGTCCCAACCTTTAGAGTAGGTGATGACAACTGTGGGTTCTGATTGGAAGTTAGCATTGCCAATTGCTTTTGGATGTTTAGCATTTGTTCAGTCAATTGGTTCGTGAATGTTGTCAACGCTGCACACAGATTGGGTTCTTCCTCGGTCTGAACTCGTTGTGCATGGTTAGAAACTTTCTGCTTAGCGCCCAAGTGTTGTCTCATGCGGACAATTTTTGCAGCATCTTGATCCTCTTCAGTGCGTAACAGCAATAAAAGTTCAGCAAACGATGGTGGGTTGCTCTTCTTCTGTTTCAGCTGTAATTCCACTATGAGGTTATTATCCCAACAACCTCGACAGAATTGGGTCAATAGGCATTTGTTCATGTCTCTTGCCGGAACTCCACCCCTCTTCACTGCGTGCTGCAATGCGACTTGGAGCCGTTGCAGGTAAGTAGACGGTTGCTCCCCAGCATTTTGGTAAGTGTCCAGAAACTTAGCATAGAGTTCATCCCCATCTTGTACGGTACCATGTGCAGAATCCAGGTGTTGTAGATAGATCTCCGGAGTTGTGTCGGAACGAAGGTGTTTTACAATGTCAGCGGCCGGAGGTAGAAGACTATCCCGAATTGACCTGGTGCGTTGAAGATCTGACATGGATGGGTCCTGCAGAATTAGTTCCACAGCACACCGCCACGTATCATAGTCAGTTTCATGCGTTGGCCTTGGCACTTTCCCAGAGAATGTCCGTAAGCGTTGCGATGGATGGTATTGCAGGTGCTGGTCCCCACTCCGGACAACATGTTCCACCACATAACGTTGGACCTCAGGTGGATTCAACTCACTTTGCGTCATATGGATCGTGGACCGCCTCTCCTGGATTCCTTCTGTAAAAGCGTTAGCTGCAGACGAGGAAGGAAGGGCTGTTGCTGATGGACTCTCAGAAAGTTTTATATTAACATCTGCAGTCGATGTAGTGGTTGAGGCACCGGCTTGTGTATCAGGGGATTCGAGTTCAGCAATGGACTGACTGAGTTGGACCAGCATATCTCTTAGTACCTCAGGGTATTGTTTCCCGGACTTCTTTGCGACTGCTTTGAGGTCTGCCAGATAAGAGTTTGTCTTCAAACCACAAATTCTGGATGCGTAAACATCGGACAAGCGTGCAACGTAACATTTATGTCCTAAGTCTGAACAATAAGTATACGGTAACGAAGGTAACTTTGTCAACGCAGACGCGGTAGTAAACTCAACAACAACGCGTTCGTGGAAATCGGAGTCAACACTATCAATTCTGACATCTTGATTAATGTCACCGCATTTCTCAAGAAAAGCAATTACTTCATCGCGTAATAACTGGTTAGTCGTACCAGTGACTATAACGGCATGGGGTATGATAATACCGAGATTATCAAAAACTTCCATTACAGATAACTTGAACTGGGTGAGTATGAGAAAAGTATTTACTGTGTCACTATCCTCCTGGCTAGCTTGCCAAATTATGTAACAACTGCTTTGTTATTAAAAGGTAATAAATTAGATAAGTGTAATAGTATTGGGTTATTGATCAGAAGAGTCTAGGGTCGGCTGCTGGAGGATAGGCTCAGTAAATGACAGTACAAAAAGGTAAGTTGATGTAAAGTGTATTATACAAACAAAAGTGAAACCAATGAACAAATATTTACAATGAATACCGGTAAAAGCAAAAGAAATGAATCAAAGTTCAATAATCCAGGGTGTTAGTCCAAAAGTTCAGTAATGGACAATAACTGTTTGGTTTGAGCACCACAAATGTCCTTAGGAAGCTATGGTTGAGGTGGTTTATGTCCAAGCGCGATTTTATTGAGTATCGGGATATGTGGAGTGGTGTCAATCCTCACAACGGAAGGAGGGGAAAAGGAAAAAGAAAAGGAGACAGGCTGCTTAGCCTCCCACCCACTAGGAGTCGACCAACACACAGGAAGACAGTTCCAGGCTCTCTAGCTCGCCATCAATTAGGTCCCCAGCAATGGGAAACCTGGCCTGTATAAACAAACAAGGCCTCTCAGTCATGTGCACAAAGTCAAATATAAATCAATGGTACCATATACAAATCAACAGGAGCTTATGCTAAGCTAAACAAATCACAGTCAAAATCACATGGATGTTGGACATCACACATAAAAACCACAAACTAGCATATCAGCATGCTAATTTACCATTACAGTACATAATAATCTGTGGTACACTCACCAGTCCAGATTATCGTGAGCACACACACCGGAAAATTACTGTCACACACACACATGTTTAGTCTGTGAATTAAAATAATGCAACTGGTAAGTTTGTTGAATGTATAAAGATGAAAAAGTTTAAAGTGATTCAAAGACTGACCTAGCAGCTGCTGTCTCCTTACTCCTCACTCCTCACACTCGAGTGTGAGAAGTGATAGCAGCTTTTAAACTGTACTGATTATGAAATCAGGTGTGTGTGTGTGTGTGTGTTCTGGGACAGGTGCTATGCTCTGGCTAATTGCTAGAGAAGGGGAAAACCAGGGATGGATTGAAATTTAACCCTGGGTTACACTTGTGTATGAATTGTGCTATATAAATAAACTTGCCTTGCCTTGCCATCTGTTCATAAATGTGAGCGTATTTCACCAAGTCAATGAATGCGGCTAGTTACTTTAACATAACACTATAGTAAAATACAGCTTTTGATTTGAGAATAATGACAACGTGACAATACAGGTAAAAAATTATCTTTACTTTCCAACGATTATACAAATACATGCCAGTATGGAGTGTATTGTCTCTGTCCAGGCGTTTTTGAACTATTTTTTTGTTTTTTTTTTTTTATTTGTACTTGGTTACGTTGCTGTAAACATCTGATTATTTATGATTGTTAGTAATAACCATATAATCATTTTAGCTTCTACAATAGATAAAGTGTTGCATATTGTTCCGTTGTTGCATAACCCTACTCCGTCTCAGCCCATATTGTTTGTAAATCCTTGCTTGACACGTTTGACACTTGCGGTCATGTGTTCGTGCTCTGCCCCCCAGCAGGAGGCCGACAGTAAAAGTTATTTTGGAGCCAAAGGGGGAGTTGTTTTATGCAAAGTAGAATATGTCCGGTGGAATGTGTGTTATGTGAACAGGAGGCACAGGAGCGCTAAATATACCGCTGTATTTTGGACTGATGTGACGCGGCATCATCACAGGACCAGGGGACATGGAGCAGGGTCACAAAGACCTTAGTGCTGCTATATCACTCTCCTCTGATAACTATTAGAGAGTCCATTCCTATAAAGTCCTATCCAACACATACTTTACTTCATGTAGTCTAACAATAATCAAAAACTTGTATGAAACCATTCACATTTCTTTATTTTAGTTTGTATGTTCTGACATGGCTGAAAAAAATACAAAACAGTGAACCAAAATGTAAACATGAAAAACTTGCGGCGAGATGTGTCTGGTGCACACTGTTGCACTCTTGCACAGGTATTCCAATGTGGTTTTACTGCAAATGTCAAACGAACTGAATCTTGAATCTAAGGAGAGATTGCACGATATACTTTGCAATTGTTGCCAACATCATAATATTAAATAAACAAATAGAGAATGATGCTGTCATTGTTAAGTTTTGATCAAGCTGTAATGCGTTCTTTTGGGCTTTTAATGTAAGCCTGAAACGTGAAAATTACAGGAACATTTTATCTCAAAATTTTTCCTCTTGGTTTTTCGCTTATCAGTGCCACCTTCCTGCTCCAAGAATGTGTTTTTTTCTCCAGAGGTAGAGTTTCCTATGGACTTTAATTTGGGCTATTGTGTAATTGACTGGGCGCTAAGAGCAGATAGAATCATGGAAATGCCTCACCTATGTATCACTTCCTAGACCGAGCTCCGCGGGACGGGCCAATGCTGCCGCGTGATCGCAGTCTAGACGTTTAGCATCAATTATTGGATTTGTTATAAAGAACAATTGTTGTACAGTTTATTGCCTATAGAATGTGGTTGTCTGGCTTTAGTTATGAACAAAAGTGGTGTTCGCAAAGAAGAGAAGAAGCCCATAGTGTTTGCAACTGGTTTAGGGCTGCAACAAGTTCATTGATTCATTGCAGCTTATCCATTTTTGAAATAGTTGTCTACTAATTTAGCTATTGATTAATCTTCTTTTTTTACCTTTTTAGACTTAACCCTTTAATGGTTTCCCCAACCATTTGGACGATAATTTTTAAATCACTAAATCTACCTCATTGGGGCATCTCTATCACTTTGCTTTTGGCACTTTTATCATCAACCTGCATCTCAATCATTTGGTGGAGTTCTGTAATCAAAAAAGAAGAAATGACATTGATTTATTCACTGCATAAACCAAAGGAGAAGAGGTTTTATGACTCGGATAATTCTATAATTAAAACAGAAGGAAATTAAAATGTCTTGAAATATTTTTTAAGAAACTGTCTCCTCAAGCCAGAGCAAGGCAAGGGAACTTTTTTGTTGAGCACAATTTTTACACATAGTGAGGTGCTTTTTGCGGAATAACTGAAGATACAATACAATTTTAAGGACATTTTACATTTTAAGAAAAGGAAACTAAAGAATCAGAAATGCCACTATAAATCCTCCAGCTCTGGTAGTTCTGACCAAGCCCAGCATCAACCTCGGGAGATCCCCAGAAGCTGTACTGCTCTTGGAACATTCAATGGATTATTAAATTATTTTTCAAAGGTATAGAGAAGGATTTTCTACTTCCGGGTTGATCATCAAGACTATTGGTCCTCTTAATTGTCAATCATTCTGGTGACACGTGCTCGTCAAATAAGACCAGAGAGTTTTGTTCTTTCGGTTTTTTCCTAAAATTCGGGAAAATCCATAGTTGAAAGGGTTAAATCCGTATCTTTATGTTGGTTGCTCGGCTGGCAGAGTTGCAGCAGTGATGGAGTGTTGGTTTTGGCTGTGAGGTAAGCGCACAGATGGTCTCTTTCAGTCTGGTGCCGTTTGTCTGTGTTGCTGAGAGACGGAGACGTTGCGACCTTTTACAGGCAAAGCGAAAGACGAAAACATTTACACAGCTCTTTCACAAAACTTAACATCTGTTTGGTTGCAATGTTTGTCGATGTTTACAGTTAATGGCTGCAAACTTTGGCCTCAGTAACTGATGGATACAATAATATATTTTGGGAATCATTATTTATTGTATTTATTTATTGTACATTAATTATAGAGGATCGAATATTAGCACATTTATTTTTGTTTGGTTAAATTCATGCTTTCAAATGTTGGTTCCTTTATTTTCTTCATAGTTTATGCAGGTTTTTCAGTATGGAAACTATGTCTTGTTGATTCAGATTTGCAAATACACCAGATCTACATTTTTGTGTGATCTGATTAATTGCAAACACTGGGTAAACATTAGCTGGTTATTCTTGTTCGTGCAGTTTGTACACATCTGGTGTTTTTCAGATAAACCTTCAGATTGTGATGATTTGTACAAAATTGTCTAAACTTTCTGCTTTTCTGACCCTCCACACCCAAGAGTCAAAGCCAGATAAAACATCTCTGGAAACTAAAGGGTCGGCAACATTATTCTTCCAGAGGTAGATTTATCTGCAGCTGTTTCGATGAGATGATCAACTTTTAATAGGATTTTCAAATATTGGTCTAAGGTGTGTCTTGGCCTATAAACGTAATACCTTTATCTGCAATCCCCAAAGAGAAAATTCTGTTTTTGGACCAATCATGGGTCATCTATTTAAAAGACGGAAAAAACATAGCTTTTTGTCGTATGGTTTTAGATGTGTGACAGTCATATGTAGCAACTGTAATCCATTGTTATTGAACATTTGACTGTGTTTTTGCAGGAACATGGCCAACGCTCTGGCCAACGCCATCTGTGAGCGCTGTAAGAGCGGCTTCGCTCCGGCCGAGAAGATCGTCAACAGCAACGGAGAATTGTACCATGAGCAGTGCTTTGTGTGCGCTCAGTGCTTCCAGCAGTTTCCAGAAGGACTCTTCTATGAGGTACTGACAAATACTGACATATACTTTAAACTCTAAATGTTCCCACTCAATAGTACTGCTCTAGAATGGAAAGAGGTTGGAAAGGTCCTCTTTATTAGACTTCATACAGGTTGTTTATTATCTGATTAGATAATTAATATTGTTTATGTTCAGAAGATGCGTTTTTACATTTAATTTGACAATATTTTGCCAAAACAATTGTGTTTTCCCCTTTACTACAAAAGGCTTTAAAGACCTTATGACGGGTTTGATTTATTTAGAAATACAGTTTTAATACCATTTTATATTAGAAGATGACTACTTCTACTACTACTACTACTAAAGGTTTCAAAATCAGTTGTTGTTTTTTTTGTCTGATCCCCCCAAATCGAAATAACCCCATAGCAACGCCCTTAGAAACGAAAAAACTTCACAGCCCTTGGTGACGTCAGAACGGGTACGTTTCAACGCTGTAAGTTGTTTACAATTTGGTATTCGTTCTTTTTTCGCGGATATTCAAGATGACAAGGCCGTGTACAGCGAGTCTAAGATAACTACTAGAATGTATCATTTCGTTGTCACTGAGATAGTCCAGTGGTTGTGTCGATGGACTGCCAATCCAGATACTTGGGTTAAAATCCCACATCGGGCACTTTTTCACATTCAAAACGGCAATTTATGTGTAGTGAGCAATTGTCACCTGTAGAGGGCAGTATTGTGTTGGGCATCAGTGGAGAGAAGAGAGAAAAGGCAGTCCTGTGGCATAGATCAATGGTTTTCAATGCATGGGCGTTACCCGCTGTGACGTCACACACAGGTTAGAGCATAGACAACTTAAATTCATGAAAAACACGTTCTTTTTATAAAATATAGGATTTTTTTTGCCGGAATCTCTTTCAAATTGACATTGTCATGCAATTTTGATATCCACTATTTTTTTTTAAAAAACCCGTCATGTTTGGCCTGTGCAAAACTCAATACCACATGTATTGAGTTTTGCACAGGCCAAATCCAGTAAGCTGTTTGTTCACAAGGCTAAGTAACTCCACAGCAAACTCCAGGGACAAAATGTCTCTTGTCAAATTGATTTTTACATCAAACGTTTCTATTCTGCACTAGTTCATCGATAATAATGACAAACCTCGAACAATGTTTATACCCGAGATGTTTTCATTATTTATGCAGCATTATTGAAGTGTGTGTTTCCGTATTGACAGTTTGAAGGAAGAAAGTACTGTGAACATGACTTCCAGATGCTTTTTGCTCCGTGCTGTCATCAGTGTGGTAAGTCTCCTGTTTTCATTTTTGTGTGGCCATAATATAAAAGTACCAAATGCCGTTTTCTCCAGCATAATCAACATACTGCTCACACAAAATACAGTAATAACAAACGATAGGAGTTGAAGTTCCCTCCCTCCAGCTGATCTACGAGCAGACACACTTGTGGGGAATACCAGACCCTGCCCTCAGCACGTCGCTTTAGGGCTGCGAGACACGGGACAAACCGCTTCAAACTCTCCTTTGTCCCGACTTCAGAGGCACTTTCAAAAAAAAAAAAAAAAAACACAGATAATAAATGCACTCCAAAACTGTATGAAGTTTTTTTTTGTATTCTTTTTTATATATATTTTTTTCTTTTTTTTGTCAAGGACCTACTATTTATTTTGATGCTGAGTTGATTGACCAAACCGAGACTTTCATGCAGATCTGTGGAGCACTGTATCCCACAGTAAATTTTCCTTGGGACAGTAAAGTGAATCTTATCTTATCTTAATAGGAGACATTGGCCCATGGGGGGATTACGAATGTTTTCAGTAGTTGTTATTAAATGTCATTGAATGTCCTTAGATGTCCTTAGACCCTCCTGCATCGGCAAGGAACAACTCTAAAACCCAGTGGGACAATGTGAGAAACCTTGGGGAGGCCCACAATGAGAGAGGGATCTACTCCCTCTGGCAGGCCATAGACTCAGAACATAAGCTGTTGGACAAAAGTCAAGTCTAATTATAACCTCCCTAATAATCGCCAACTCGTGTGCACGTTATCACACAACTTTGTCTTGACTTTGCCCGACTTTCTGCTCTGATTTAAAACTAGTTGTATTGATATCCCAGGTGAGTTCATCATTGGGCGAGTGATCAAAGCCATGAACAACAGCTGGCACCCGGACTGTTTCTGCTGCGACATCTGCCAGGCCGTGCTCGCCGACGTGGGCTTCGTCAAGAATGCTGGCAGGTCAGATCAAAACAAAAAGTGATAAAAAATAAAGTACGCACTATGTTTGTAACTTTTGTTTAACTTTTTGCTTTCTCGACTAGGCACTTGTGTCGCCCGTGTCATAACCGGGAGAAAGCTCGCGGTCTGGGGAAGTACATCTGTCAGAAGTGTCACGCCATCATCGAGGAGCAGCCGCTGCTTTTCAAGAACGATCCGTACCACCCCGACCACTTCAACTGCAACAACTGCGGGTACACGTTTGCACTTTCCTATACATTATTATCATTATTATTATACATGCAGGTTTTGAAGTAATTTTGATTACTTTGATGACTATTCTACTGTAAAATCAAACTAATAAATGAAAGATGGCAACAGAAAAGCAAACTGTAGTTAAAATTCTAAAAAAGGTATAACAAATGTGTGTTACGTGGTGAAAAACAAGGAACAAGGAGAACCAAAATGCAGTATGAATAATAAATAAAATTCCACGGTAAAAACAATCTTAAAAAATCCAAAAAGAACTAGGATCATGGACAAACATTCACAGACAAAGACAATGGAGCAACAACAAAGGGGGAAGAGCACAGGGACATGTAGACACAGACAGACGCAGAGAGACACCGAGAGGCACCGAGAGGCACCGAGAGAGGCACGGAGAGAGGCACGGAGAGAGGCACCGAGAGGCACCGAGAGGCACCGAGAGGCACCGAGAGGCACCGAGAGGCACCGAGAGGGGCACGGAGAGGGGCACGGAGAGAGGCACGGAGAGAGGCACGGAGAGAGGCACGGAGAGAGGCACGGAGAGAGACACGGAGAGAGACACGGAGAGAGGCACGGAGAGAGGCACGGAGAGAGGCACAGAGAGAGGCACAGAGAGAGGCACAGAGAGAGGCACAGAGAGAGGCACAGAGAGAGGCACAGAGAGAGGCACAGAGAGAGGCACAGAGAGAGGCACAGAGAGAGGCACAGAGAGAGACACAGAGAGAGACACAGCAGACCTACACAGTGGAAAAAGACAGGAAGTAATCTAACCTTAGCCCTTAACACAACCACAGAGAAAAAGTCAAAATAAAAACCAATTACAAAATAATACAGAATCTGCATCATGACAACGCGTTTGTCTTCATCGTGCAGAAAGGAGCTGACGTCTGACGCCCGTGAGCTGAAGGGCGAGCTGTACTGTTTGCCGTGTCACGATAAGATGGGCGTCCCGATCTGCGGCGCCTGCAGGAGACCCATTGAGGGCCGCGTGGTCAATGCCATGGGCAAACAGTGGCACGTGGAGGTAGGCACACTGACCACTGACGTACAAGTGACAGACTGTAACTTACATGTTTTGCACTACATCTGAAAAAATATGTAAAAAATAAGTTTTCAATAGTATCAATGTTATAAAAATGTACTTGTAAGAACTGTGTTAACGTTTCAGAATCAGAATCCAATTTCTTTTCATTCCCATTGTGAGTAACAGGAAGTCAAAGAAGAAGTTGGCTCTTGGTGCAAACAAGTTATAAAAGTAAAAGGCATGCATAACTAGAAATTAAGAAAAATCTACATTACATTTCTTAAAATTAATACTATATACAAGTGCACTGAGTAGACACAATAGTGCATCAGTCACAGTAGCATAAAGTGACTGTCCATTTCCAAAGATTTGCGTCAATTCATGATTCTATGGTTTTGATCTAGAAATAACTGTTTTTTACCATTATTGCCACATACAGCAAATTGATGAATATGGTTTAATACTATATTCCAAAAAACATGTATACAAATTATTGACTTTTTCTCGTGTATGTGTAACAGGTCATCTCGCAGCTGCCTTCTTCCATTCTTCCCAATCCGTTTCTCTCTACCCCTTTTTTAACTCGTTCTTGTAATTCTCCTCTTGCTTTGTGTTATTCTGCCGTCTTCCCCTTCGCAGCATCATGTTTGCACTATTTGCGAGCGGCCGTTTCAGGGACACCCGTTTTATGAACGCGGGGGTCGTGCCTACTGTGAGAAGCACTTTGATATGGTGAGAGGAACCGGAAGTTTCCACTGCATCATGGCTTCATCCTCCTGTGTCTGGGTTACACTGATATGACTTCAGCCATGTATTCTACTTTCATCAACAATATTATGGATTTAATTATGACTGACCTATCGTGATAACTGATGTGCATTGTGTGGTAAAGACATAAATTGCAATCAAATGACTATAAGTTCTGCTCATGATATATAAAACATTCTAAAGAGCCTATAGTTTAAGATTGTGATGGAGGGAACTTGGTAACTAAAATTAAAACTAATCTCTGTCATTCTTGGACCAATCAACATAAAACTAAAGTCACAACCTTTCCACTCCTTCTTTGTCAGTCCATTTCAACTACGGTATGGTCTAATTATTTTCACATAAAGATGTCAAGAAAGAATCACTAACAATTTATGATCTGAGAAAATATTTGAAGAATATTTTAAAGAAATGTCTTTAAAAAATGCTTCTTTCCCATAGCGTTCTATACAAAATATTGGCACCTGTTCTGAAATACAATAAATATACAACATGAATATTCAGCACACTTTATGCTATAAGAAACCTGTTTGAATTATTTGTATTATTAATTTAAACTATTTTCCAATGTTATCCAACCAACCCCTGTTTCTGCTTTATCTGGGGCAGCAGCAGCGGTTTTGAATTAATATCTATTTGAAAATTATTATTATTTTCTTGTTAAATAAGTCTGTGTGATCCCTCATTAGACCAGGAGTTGCAATGTTGGAATAAAACGGCATAAAAAGTATGATTCAAACTGAAATGTTCACTTTTTTCAATAATCATTAAATCTCTGGAGTATAAACGTTTTGACAGAATTTAAATGAAAAGTCAAATTGAATTGCTCCCAAGTTACAGCCCTACTCAAGTAAATACAGTTAGTCTGAATGTGATATTAGTGTATCCTCCGTCACACACAGGTGAACCATTCTGTCTGAATTGCTTCCCTGGCTGTCTTTGCTAACTCCTCCTCCTCCCTCCCTGCTTCAGAGTGAAAACAGCTGGACAGACGTGACTTGCTTTTACCTCGTATTGTTGTGTTACTGTGTTTTTTTGCCAGCTGTGCTGATCATATGTGCTTGGCTTTGGGCATTTGTTTTTGTTTGTTTTGCAGCATTTTGTGTGTGCAAAGTGTGAGAAACCTTTCCTGGGTCATCGTCACTATGAGCGCAAAGGACTGGCCTACTGTGAGACCCACTACAACCAGGTAACCAGCAACGTGATGGGACCTGGTGATAATAATGCCTCCATGGTGTTTCAGTTTGCACACACTGAAAAAACATAGTATTTATTTCTTGTCACTGAAAAGACGGTACAATTTTACATTTGTACATTTCTGGTTTCTTGCTGTTCTTGCATTTGTTCAACGTTACTTTTACCAATTCAAATCACAATTACCTATATGTCATTTTGGTATATTAAGGTCTAGAAGTACTTAAAAAGAAGAATCAGAAAGTGTTTAATGTGTATTCATTGAAATACATATTTACCATATTCTACCTCTTGTGAATTTCAATGAGTTTTCCTGCTCTTTGTGTAGGTAAAATATTGGACATTTTTGATGGAGAACTGTAGTTTTTTTTGCATATTTTGGAATTTATTTTTGTCCAGAAGGAATACACAACCATAAGATATTCAGCCGTAAATAGATAAATCATTGTAATATAATTATTCATAAATTAGGGGTAAGGCGCTCTAAAAGAAGACACTTTTTTTTTCTAAATTTGTTACCGTTATTTGGGATTTTTGGATATTTATTTATTTATTTTTCTATTTGTACGTGTAGGTTTTAACTGTGACAATAATGAAAGTACAAAAATAAAACAAAAGCCACAGAGCTTTTTTTCTTTACTTTTTTGTGCAAATATCACTATTCTGTAATCATAATCTGAACCATCGAAGTTATGACTCCATCTAGTGTCTTAACCACATTCAGTCAGTCTCCAAGTGTAAGTGAATTGCCTGTTGCTGACTCATTTGCATGGAATTTGATGCATGTGGTGAGCCAAGCCCTTGTGGGATACATGAAAAAAAGAAAACAAATGTAATTATGTTCCTTCACTAACTGTATCACGTCTTTATCCTCAGCTGTTTGGAGATGTCTGCTACCACTGCAACCGTGTGATTGAAGGAGATGGTAAGAAGCCATTTCACAGTATTATTAAATTACTACTCACCACAAAACACCCACAAGCAAAGTTTACAGCTTCTCAGTGTTATATTATATTTATGTGCTGTATATAACACAATTCCTAAATATTATCAACCTTTCATGGTTTTCTTATAATCTTGGGGAACTGCTTTTCCCATTGATGTCACTGACACAGTTGCACAAGTTGCATGTCACCACTAGATGTCACCAACGAGCTGCAAATCGTACAGGAGTCCTGGATCAGGGTTTTATTTTACGAAGACAAATTGTATTTTGCTTTTTGATTTTCAGTGGTGTCTGCCCTGAACAAGGCCTGGTGTGTCAACTGTTTTGCCTGCTCCACCTGTAACACCAAACTCACCCTCAAGTAAGTGAAGAGAGCCAAAAAACATGTTTTTTTTTGTTTAAATGTATTATAAAAACTTTACCTAGAAACCTGAACTAAACCAGACCCTAACCAGGAGATTCAAAGATAAAAGGATTACTATTGGGTAGCAATGGTTGTTTCCATTACAGACCAATATTAAAGCTGAGGTACTTAACGTTCAAACCTCCAAAAACCATCTAACAAGTTTTTATCCCTAAATAAAAGTTGTTATATCACTATGTATGTGTTTTTGGCCTTTGTCACAACAAGATCAGATTTTTCAGACAGAAAAGTGAAAAGGAGAGGACCACCCTCACTAAGCCCAAAGCGTCTAGTAGTGACTCACGGGGCTCTTTCTTACAAGTATGCTAAAGATAACATGTTTTACAATAACGCCATGCTGTGGTCTGATTTTTTCACAAAATGTTACTTTCTGTCGGGACAAATGGGTCCAAAGAGTTAGAAGTCCTCTATCTCTAATAAACAAAATAGACCAAAATATTTGTGGACTTGTTGTCACTATAAAAACCTGTGAATAACATTTAGGTTCAGAGGCTAAATAAAAGTGTGGATGAACCTTGAAAGAAGCGTTTTGGAAGATTCACATTATTGACCTCTCTCTGTGGGCTTCAATGGTATATGGTACAGTACAGTTTCCATATGCCACCATAGATGGACACCTCAGGGCTAAACAATCAACATAAAGTCGTTGGTTTAAGAGGGTTGGAATGCCTCAATGAGTTTGGAGCCATTTTAAATGACCTTATATCATAGAACCAAAACAAATCAGCCTTTCATATCAGCCCCAACACATTGAGTGTATCCTCTAACAACATTTATATTTCTAGTCAATCAGTATAATGTAAAAACCCGCAAGCAAACCTGTAATACATTTCACTGCTACACAATCTCCTGCTTTCCTTCCTTCCACTGAGCTTTCTCTCTTACCGCTCCTTCCACTCATTTATTTTTCATCTTTTCTCTATCCGTCTCTGCCCTGTCTTCTCTCGCATATCCCGTCTGTGACTCTGGCTTCAGGGAAAAGTTTGTGGAGGTGGATCTGAAGCCAGTTTGCAAACACTGCTACGACCGGCTGCCAGACGACATGAGGCGGCGACTGGCCAAGCGCGAACGTGACGCCAAAGACAAAAAGAAAAAAATGTTGATTCCCATGTGTCTGTGAGCCGTTTCTGCTGATTTTAAACCTCTTCTGCTGCTCTGTTGGTCAGTTCTTTTCACCTTTACCTTTTTGCTTCTATCTTTTCTGCAATTATTTCATTTTCTTAGCAGTGCCCAAGTAAACTGTACTTTGTCCTATCAATACTGAAGGTTAAACCAATGCCTAATATAACATCAAGAAAAAGTATTGATGATCCCAAATTACAGATGAAACTATCAGTTATTACACTATTTATAAAACATATGTAGACTGATATAACACATTTTTATATTAGACAAGAAAAAGCATTACAAACATAGCCATATCTCCACAAACCTGTCTCATATTTGTCCTAGAATTGAAACTTCCACAATATAAAATGAACCTACATTTAATTTCAGTGAATCACCCATGCTGTCCCCGTTTAGAAAATTATAGTAAAATTTTATAATATTTTCACTATGAGTACAATATGTCTTTAAAATTGTTTTATTCAAATGTTGATTAATAAACCCATAAGTAGATACTGTCATTATCCGTCATGTTTACATATTTTTGCACCTTTTTTCACCTTTCCATTTCTAAATTAGCTTCATAATGGTCTTATTTAAGATTAAATTATGATAAGACGTAACTACTACTTACATGATATAGCTGACTTGCATTCTCCTTATTCTTCATACTTACAGTGGTATTTTTTTCTGTATTTTTTAAACAACTTCAACACCTCTTCTATTCCATAGTCAGTCATATTAATACAGTAGGTTTGCAAACAAGATTAAAACTTGCTGATTTAACTTGTTTATAGGAGCTATACCCGTTTCTGCAAGGTTCTGCTAACATGCTTCTGTGTTTAGCAGCGCTGTAGAGGCTAGAGGACGCAACCTCGTTCTGCGATTGGAGGAGAGCTGGCGTCACGCCAAGTTTCTACTCAGCACTTTTTACAGCATGAATTCATACACAGCTGAATCAATGAGCTCAAGTTTTCAATTAAATTACGGATTATAATACAACTTGTATGCAGTAATAAGCATTTTTTTAAACTCACTTGAAAAATAATCGGGTAAAGCTTCTTTAATGTTTCACTGTTTACAGATAACCTCTGCCGTACAAACAGGAAATGCAGATTAGTGCTGGTTACAGTGAATTCTTTGTTCGAATGGAAGGCTTATAGTTTTTTTCTGTCTGGCCTCTCAAAGTAAAAATCCTAATCACTTCCGACAGCTTTCAATGTCACAACTCCAGGGGGTTTGACACGTGCATTTTTTCTTTCTCTGATAAAATTCAACCCAGGAACCAGGAAAACAGACTAATATACACTGACAAAGACCATAAACCAGCAACACATAAGAGCTTAGGTACATATAGATACAGAAACACTGGTCATATAGACGGAGACACAGGTACATATAGACGGAGACACAGGTACATATAGACAGATACGGGTACATTTATACATATAGACAGAGACACAGGTACATATAGACAGAGACACAGGTACATATAGACAGATACGGGTACATTTATATATATAGACAGAGACACAGGTACATATAGACAGATACGGGTACATTTATATATATAGACAGAGACACAGGTACATATAGACAGATACGGGTACATTTATACATATAGACAGAGACACAGGTACATATAGACAGAGACACAGGTACATATAGACAGATACGGGTACATTTATACATATAGACAGAGACACAGGTACATATAGACAGAGACACAGGTACATATAGACAGAGACACAGGTACATATAGACAGATACGGGTACATTTATATATATAGACAGAGACACAGGTACATATAGACAGATACGGGTACATTTATACATATAGACAGAGACACAGGTACATATAGACAGATACGGGTACATTTATACATATAGACAGAGACACAGGTACATTTATAGACGGATACGGGTACATTTATACATATAGACAGAGACACAGGTACATTTATAGACGGATACGGGTACATTTATACATATAGACAGAGACACAGGTACATTTATAGACGGATACGGGTACATTTATACATATAGACAGAGACACAGGTACATTTATAGACAGAGACACAGGTACATATAGATACAGAAACACAGGTACATTTATAGACAGAGACACAGGTACATTTATAGACAGAGACACAGGTACATATAGATACAGAAACACAGGTACATTTATAGACAGAGACACAGGTACATATAGACACAGAAACACAGGTACATATCGACAGAGACACAGGTGAAATACATAAGGGCGGGGCAGACAATCTAACAAGTCAAACTAAAAAAGAAACCACAGAACGTATGTCAAAATAAAACCAATTAATGAATATGCCACACCTTGACAGTATTCTGCCAATGGGCTGAAAATACAAATCAAATACTAAATACTTCCTGAACTTTGATCAATCCCTTAATGTTTCTGAACTTCATTCCTCATAATTTTTTAGGTTATTTAAACATAGTAGAGACTAAAGTTTTGTTTGAACTTTGCAGAATCTAGATCTTTTAATTGGACAGGGAACAAAGTATTACATCTTTGTGGTGATCCTGATCACTGTGTGGATCCCGGATTTGTTTATGGAATAGAACGGGGGCTTGCACAATATAACTAAGGTTAAATGTTGTGAATTGATAACTTTTTTATTGAAGTTTTCCTCCTGAATTTTATATTTTTAAAATGTGTATCAAAAACAAATAAACTAACTCAATAATTATTTTTTTAACCATATTACTCAGGACAGGATTAGGACACTCATAAGAAAACCCTAATGCATAACAAAGCAACTCTATGTGTATGAAAGCAGGGATTGTGAAGTAAAACCAACTCAAAAAGTATATGTTTGGTTGGTTGGCTTTAAGTTTTGTGTTTTGTGCCATTTGTAGGAACAAGTTTGTGGAGTTCGACATGAAGCCCGTCTGTAAGAAATGCTACGAGAAGTTCCCCCTGGAGCTAAAGAAAAGGCTGAAGAAGCTGTCGGAAACTGTTGCACGTAAATAAAGCAGAGAAATCAGCCGAACAACCAAAGATGGCCGTCGCGGTGACATTCATTTGAACAGAAGTTTCATCGTTTTGTGAGGTCACCATCATTTTCGAAGGAATGAGCTTTCCTTAATAACATGCAAATGTGCCTTCTGCGCTTTCACACTCCTCATAAGCTTGCCTTATTTCACCACAACATTTACCACGTATCAAACAGCCCCGTATTTAAAGTTGTCATTTATTATTTTATACATCTAAAACTGTTGTCTATAATCTCATGTTTGCCTTACACTTTTGTTACATTTCCTTTCTTCTTTACTTCAGTATTATTTATGCGTATTATCCATAATATCATGCATGGTTACTGTTTATCCAGCCAAATGTTACTGTAATGAACTCACAAGATGTACATATAGAATCATCAAAGTATTTATGAAATGTATTGACACCGATCTTAGTTTTTAAATAAAGTTATTGTAACAACTTGTTTGTGAGGTGTTTTGATTTATAAATTACACAATCAAATGTCATTTTTTATTTAAAAGGTGGTGTGAGAAAATCAATGCCTCTGTCGTTGTTATATTTTCACCTTTTTATAACCAGGAATGTCCAGCTGATATTCCAGGATCTATTTTTCAGGGTTCTGCCGCCCGATAGGAGGAGACTATTGTACATATTTTTTGTGGTAGGGCACCTGGACAAAACTTAAGCAGTATCATGCAAAGTGAATATATTAATGCATCAATTGTTTTATTTTTTTACAGAGTTTTTTGGACGCTCAACAACACAATACATGTCAGTATTCTTTCATTCTGCTCACGGGGATGACAGACTGACAGAAGTGAGGCAACCAGTATGTGCCATCAGCCCCTCCAACCACCACCAACCATTCACACACCCACACCAGACTTATTCTGAATAAAGTGGGTGAAGTTTCTTGCCTATGGACACAACTAAAGTTTGGGACTTAACAGCCACCCCTACTGTGGCACCCATCACAGTACTAACCAAGCCCTGCCCTGCTTAGTTTCAGGTTTGATAGGATCTGGCTTTCACATGCAAGTGGCACCTCAAACTAAATAAATGCTCATTTAAATTATTATTTTTATCATTTGTTCTTACTGTGGTTGACCTGTATTTTTGTAATGTAGACTATTGCACTTTATTTTAATTGCTGTAACTACATAACACAACAACATATTTAATACTTAAAGATTTTTAAAGATTTGATCAAAATCAAATACTAAATACTTCCTGAACTTTGATCAATCCCTTAATGTTTCTGAACTTCATTTCTCATATTTTTTTAGGTTATTTAAACATAGTAGAGACTAAAGTTTTGTTTGAACTTTGCAGAATCTAGATCTTTTAATTGGACAGGGAACAAAGTATTACATCTTTGTGGTGATCCTGATCACTGTGTGGATCCCGGATTTGTTTATGGAATAGAACGGGGGCCTGCACAATATAACTAAGGTTAAATGTTGTGAATTCATAATTTTTTTATTGAAGTTTTCCTCCTGAATTTAATATTTTAAAACTTATTAATTTATTATATTTATTAAACTTATATTTATTTTATATAAATAAAGCTTACTTACTTACTTACTACTTACTTACATACTTTTAGATAACCGTAAAAAACCTTGACTACACCCATTTTGACATTTTAATAATCCACTTGACGATGAGACAAACATTTAAACAAATCCAATCCAATGAAATTCCCTCCTACAAAGTGCCTCTTGGTGAATATGCACTTGCTGATAGTGAAATTGCTCGCTCACAGCAGCAGGTGTAGCGGTCTAGTCAGCTGTGGCTCTGTAAATAAGGGCTAAGCGGCTCCACAATGACGCCATTAACTGAGAGGCGACTGTGCAACCGCGTTATGACTTGTGGAATGTGGCAGACAGGATTTGAACATGTGTTGATGTTATTTGTAATCCAAGAACGGTGATCCTCTTAAGCAGGTGCAGCCACTTCCTCACGGCGCAGACTCTCTTAGGCAAGAAACCAAAATTCTTGAATGGCATTTCACTTCGGAATTTCAATATCAAAGAATTCTACTGAAAATATATTTAGTGCAATTGTTTTTAGATATTTTTATGTATGTTTTAAGTATGTTTTTAATCATAACGTATACAAATTAAAGTACATAATCACATTTACTTTAAAATTAAATACAACAGATGTTCTTCATTTGGATTGTAAATTTTGAAAACGTGTCTAACGTTTCCATCTTTAGACTGTGTGACATTTGGGTTGTGGTTGGGATAAGGTAGCCAACAAACGAACTGACACAATGAAATAAATGTTTACTAAACTGTTTTATGTAATGTCAGTCTTATTTTACTAACTATTTTCTAGTCTGGGGGAGTCACCCATGTGCGTCAGCGGAAGTGATCGCGAATACTCTCCTCTGATTGGCCAGTTCAAGGAAACGCCGTTCAACTGCGCACTGCTGTCACGGGGAGTTGCTAAGAGTGACTGCAGAAACTGTATTCATGTTATTTTTATTTAGTTAAGCGACTTTCTAATTTCCTATGCACCTCTTTGCTTATATTTCGAAGCAATGCGCAGGAGTAAGATTGAAGTAGACCGTTACGTGTCTTCTGTGCAGAGCTCTTCGCCTTTGCTCAAAGAGGTGAGTGAAGCCGGGTTAGGCTAAAGCTAACTCCAGCATGTTTAGCCGCGACCTGCACACACACACACACACACACACAGGTGGAAATCAGTGTCAAACTACGGACTCTCTATTCGTTTGTGTGTGAAATACCGGTTACATTTATCACCCCATTCCTTCACAAAGTCATTATATTAGTGTTTGGGATTAGCTGTGGTCCAAAATGCCTCGCGCTGCTTCTATGTTGTAGCCTCAAGTTAGCTAGCTAGCCTCCATAACTTATGTAGCTAGCTGATTCAGGGGAGTTCACATTAACACTTTCTTGTTGCATAGAAACCAAGAGCATGAGGATAAACAACACGACACAGCGTGGATGTTTAGATTTGCTTGCAAAACTGGTTGAACAAGTTTTTTTCATGTTGCGGTAGAATGCTACACATGGGTCACATTGACATTTGGATGCCATGTTTTGAGTTGATGTAAATAAAGTTGTTTTCAATCATTCGTAAAACGTTAATGGTGGGTCATTTTTTTGAGTTTATGTTGGTTATCTGTGTGGTTTTATGTCTCTTATTAAGCGAAACACTAATAAATCGTAATCATACTTTAATTTAAATGTTATTAAGTACTCGTATGCAAGCACCGGATCTATAGCTAAGAATAATGAAAGAAATTCTATGTCCTCAAACATTATTTTTTACAACCTTGCACACAATCCGAACAAGGCAAGTTTATTAGTATAACGCTAGTACAGTTCATACACGATGCTAAACAAAATAAAATAGAAACCATCTTAAATCATAGATAATTGGAATCAGAATTGGAATCATTTTTATTGGCATTGTAATAACAGGAGGTCACAAACTAGGAACTAGCTTTGGTTCGAGATGCAAGTTATACAATTAAAAATTGAGAAAAGGCATAAGAGTGTTGTCACAATTCTAAAAGACTATTTTCAATATGACTATAATGCTATACTTTTTTGCACAAAACATGGGTATATTTTATGGTACTGGTTTTATACCTGGGGCTGGTGTTGTATGAATTGGGTGGCCGCTGATTGCTTCTCTGGGTCGTGGGGAAGAATATGGATGGATGGGTTTTATATTAATTCTTCCATTCTGTTTTAATTCAGAAGGACTAAACGATCTCATAAAATGTCCAACTATCTATTTAGTTTCTAGTTTCAATTCTAGTTTTAGTATTTGTTAATATCCGATTCCTGACAGCCCGACTTCCTATTATCAATATAAATGTTAGTTGCAGCCCCACTGACTGAATAAATGTAGTCACAGTGTAATACAGTGAAATATAACCACTTTTTTTGTTAATTATTTGATTTAAAATTGTCATTTTCTGAGTCCTGGGTATGCTCATTAAAGGTTCACTGACCTCTCCACAAACTGGTGTTTAGAAGCTTAGGGAGAATGTAAGCCATTTGAATACTGAAACCTGATCTGCTTTATTCTGTGCACCAAGTGAACTTTTCAGAGTCACGACTGGCACTGACTGCATTAACCCTTTCCAGCTTGTTGTGACTATGCCTTATTATCCACTTATCTTTGAGGGATGATGATTATAATAAAATGCTTTGAACAACAAATACTTTATTTTTATAATACCTGCATTTTTTCAGAAACCAGTGAAGGGCTTTCTCTTTGCAAAGTTGTATTTTGAAGCAAAGGAGTATGAGCTCGCAAAAAGGTATAATATAATCATCCTGCATTAAAAGTTGTTTTGACAACATTTTATTTATTAGAAAAACTTATGTTTCTAGGCATGTTTCGGAGTATCTCAAGATCCAAGAGAGGGATCCCAAAGCACACAAATTCCTTGGACAGCTGTTTGAACGAGAGGGCAACATCAGCAAAGCTGTGGGCTGTTACAGGGTACGAAACTGGAGTAAACACGCAATTTTTCAATGTATTTATGTCTGACCTTTTGAATGAGTTATTGTGTGTTAATTTTTTTATACCACAGTAAAATGTAAAGTGCATTTATGCCCTAACCAATGTCCTATCTTATTACTCATATTTTGCTGCTTCAGTTTAGTCTGAATGTTGATGGCTCTTGTGTTTTGGCTCAGAATGATTTTATTTGAAAGAGTTAAATTTGGCTGACTTTCTCTGCAGCGCTCGGTGGACTTGAATCCAGCGCAGAAGGACCTGGTGTTGAAAGTTGCAGAGCTGCTCGTCAGTCAGGAGGAAAGTGACAGCAGAGCAGAGTTCTGGGTTGAAAAAGCGTCAAAGTTGCTCCCAGGAAGCCCTGCAGTCTTCAATCTCAAGGTGAGGTGCCGCACTGAACATTGTCACTTCACTTTATAAGTCTCAAATATTTTCAACAATGACATAGCCTTCATTGAGTCTTCACTCAATATCAACTTATGTCTGAAGGTTGGATTTTAAGACGTGAATGTTGATGCATAATTCATCCTTTCTTTAGGAGCGGCTGTTGAATCGTCAGGGGCAACAAGGATGGAACCGCCTGTTCGACCTGTTGCAGGCCGAGCTGGCAGCGCGGCCTGGAGACACTCATGTAAATGTGAAGCTAGTTCAACTTTTCTGCCAAGACGGGCGTCTGGAGGAGGCGGTGAAGCACTGTCTGTCTGTGGAGAAGAGAGGCGTGCTGCGCCACAGCCTGGAGTGGTCCAGCGTCGTGGTGCAAACGCTTCAGGTCAGCAGAGCGCGTGTTTGTTCACAGCACGGGGTTCAGGTTCATTTAAAAACTGTTTGTGCTTTCTTTTGTATTCAGAAGTGAGCATTATTTGCTGTATTCTATTTGTTTAAATCATTATTAAAATGTATTGACAATGAACAAAATGTATATATTTCATATGGGGAATTGACTTTAATACAATCGTGGAATTTATCGCTATAAACGTCATTTGGGAAAAGCCCCTTGATCCCAGTGCAGATCCTTAAGTAACAATATCTTTGATCAAATCAATTCTGCTTTGTAGGAGTACTTGGCTCAGCCCAATGTCTCTGGAAATGAGAAGATGTGTCGCCGTCTGCAGAAGGAGTTGCTGCTGTCACTGTGCAGCCTCCTGAGGCTCAGACTGTCGAGCAGCGGCCTGCAGCCAGGCATCGAGGCTCTCCGGAAGTATGTTACATTTGAAACTGTGTTGGGTTTATTATTTGATATATTTTGTATGGTTTTCCACCAATTTAATTTTTGTATAGATTTCAAAGTAAACTGGATGTCTTGTAATAAGTCCACAAATTTTGTTACAAAACCATTGATAATAATGTGGAAAATAGAAGAAGAAATTCAATGTAATAAATCAGACTATATTTTTTCAGCTGTACCGTAGAGTTGGTGTTTGTCCCAGGATCTGTTTGACCTCAAGCTTTTGTACTTCACATATAGAGATTAATTTGTGTGGTCTTGTCCTGTGCTCAGTTTTGATGCAGCAATGTACGAGATGAGCAGTGTTGCAGTGCGACACGCTGACGATCTCTTTGAGGTGTTTTTGGAGATGAGAGGTCACCTGTACTTGCACGCCGCCACACTGCTGCTCAAAATGGCCCAAGAGCGACTTCAAACCTGGAGGGCAGTGGTGGATTATGCTGCACTGTGCTATCTGCTGGCATACCAGGTAGACTGCTTATTTACATACTTTATATTTCTATACATCAGGTCTCATCATGAACAATATATTCACCAATTCTTGTTATCTGCACATTTTCTTAAATTTTGTATGTATTTATTTATTTTTTATTTTTCATTGTTCAAGTTGTAAATGGTTGAATTTTTTTATTTTTGAAAAGTATTTTAATGATATTAGTTATTTTGTCATTGTCAAAATCGCTTCAATATGATCATTGTAACTCTGTTGTAATAAATTGTATTACTATGTTATTGCACTCGGATAATAATTGATAAACAGCTAATATACACATTTCATCAGGTGAAATGGGACTTCTCCTGGCTAGAAAACTCTGATGAAAATGTTGATGTCTTGTCATCTCTCTTGTCTGTCCTCTGCAGGCTCCCAGACCAAAGCCTAAGATCTCCAAAAGAGACCAACCTGCGCCTCAGTTCTTGGAGCTTGTGGCCAGTGACCGCCAGAGTCAAGCGGGACACATGCTGCTCAACCTCAGCTCTGACGCCTCCACTTTGATCCGCGAGGTGGGTACACTTACAATCAAAATAAACGGTTGAAAAATGCAATGCAAGAAACCCCTTGCCAGCATTCTAGTTATTCAATAAAGTTGTTAAAAGTATCAACCAATTCCTTCTTGTATAGCCCTAAATCACAACAGTATCTCAGACTTTACAAAACCATAAAATTCAAAACACAGATCACAGAATCAAACAGTACAAACATAAGAAATGCAATAATTAAAAAAGAACAGCGTCCCGTAAGGGGCAGATGACCAATGTCCCTAAATGTCAATAAATAAACCACTATTTGCTATTTAGAAGTTGCCCTATATATTTAGAAAAGCAAGCACCACCATCTATATACAATAAACTGTAGACCTGTTTTATCAGTAACATCATATTTTATTTGAAGGTGGTGGAAGCTTTTGGAAACCGCAGTGGTCAGGACACTCTGCTGGAGCTGCTGTTTGGATCACAAGCCTCCACTACTTCATCTTTTATTGTCAATGATAACATTCGATCCTTAACCGCTGTGGTCCCAGAAAGCTCTCATCTGGCCAAGTGCGACAGCGGTACTGACCTTTTTATTCAAGTTGGGCCTATTCCCTCTCCCAAGTTTCTCGTACTAATTTATTTTGCCCACATTTTTCTGCAGGATCCATTCTGTTACATAGTGGTGACTTGCAGCATCTGAGTTGGTTGGGGCTGCAGTGGACCCTCATGGCCCAAAGAGCGGATCTGAGAAACTGGCTTCAGCAGCTCTTTCCCAAACTCACCCTCGAAACGTCAAAACTGGATGTAAATTATCCTGAGTCAATCTGCCTGCTTGATCTGGAGGTGGGTAGTTTTACATTTTCCTCTTGTTATTCTAGATAATAATGCTATTGGGACTACGTGATCCAAGCATTATTTTATTCAATGCTAGGGTTATTGAAGTCATTGACTGTAAAGGTGAAGATCGTTAAGGCTTTGTTGAATATTTGACATGGACCATATTATTTTTATTATATCATGCTCCCTTTGAGTACTGGTTATAATGTAATGAGATGTACCACATTCATAAAAATATGTGATACTATGTGATTGTTTTTCTCTCTGCAGGTGTTTGTCCATGGTGTGGTGTTCTGCAGTCATTCTCAGCTCCAGGAGACAGCGAAGCTCAGCTCGGGTGTGAACCAGCCTCAGTTCGAGCCGCACTGTCTCCCGCTGCCGCTGCTCCGCCTCCTCACCACCGACAGACAGCGGGAGTGGTGGGATGCCACCTACAGCCTCATCCACAAACGAGCTGCGTGAGTAATTCATCAATAAATGTAATGGCTGCCATGTTGCCCGTTTCCAAAATGTATTCAGATATTTGTAAAAAAAACTTAAACTTTATTACAGCTTGTTCTCAGCCCACTTATGTATGTGTTTGAAAACTAGGATGTTAGTAAGGCTGTAACCATCTCAACTATTAATAGTTACAGCCATACTATTTTTTTAAGAGCCAACATCAACTTTAGTTATCGGTAACGGCTCTCTATACAGACTCTAAATCATATTTCTCAGCACATACATGTGTTAAAGACTCAGATCTGATTTTAACATCTGTTTTGGAAGAAAATGTTATTCGTCCTACATGTCCTCTAGTGGCACCAGGTTTGTTTGGGACAAATTTAAGTACAATATCATATGCATATCCAAACAACGATTCAGACAAAGTTTCAGTTTGTTTTAAACATTTTCAAATGTCAATATTGAGTCATATATTCCTAAATAGGATTTAATACTTTAATCATTCTCTGTAGTCCTGGGATGTCGGCCAAACTGAGGATGATTGTGCAGCACGGGCTGAGCACTCTGAGAGCAGGAGAGAAACATGGACTGCAGCCGGCACTGGCTATTCACTGGGCCAAAGCCCTCAACCAGACGGTAAATAATGACACATCCTGAAATTGTTCGGCCGTGTTTTGTATTGATGCTTTCCTAACTATTAAAGTAGATATTTCTTTTGGTTGCATTCAGTATTGACACCTCCAAACCACTGAACGCTTTTTTAAACTGTTTTGTTATGGATTGAAAAAGTATAGAAAAATGGTTTACAAAGTTTCTATACGGGACCTTTTTATAATTGGGGCGAGTAAAATGAACAACATCCTTTTATTCAGGCATGTTGTTTGTCCTGACAATGTTTAAATGTATAAACAGGCTGTACAATATGATGGTTACACTGTTGACATACTCACTGAATATAATACAGTAGGATTTATTTACACAGCCTTATTTTCTTTACAAACACAAAACACAAAATGCTTTACTTGGACGTCTTTGGTAAACAAAAATATAGACCGTATAAAACTATGACAACAAATACAATATTACATGTTTATTAATTAGAATAATCAAAGTATTGAATCAAAGTAGTGACATTTATTTTATTTTTGTTCATTTGCTTTGATTTTTTTTTTTTTATCCAATTCGGATAAAATTTGGATTTGAGAAGCACCTTCTGTAAATACTCAGCCTTAGTCACAACCACATGAGAGTGATGAATGTCCTGCTGTTTTATGCAACCTTGCAGAGCCTTTGCTTGTTTTACACCTGTGCCACTCTCTCAAACGTCAGTGCCAATTAATCTTCCTTGAGGTTTAAACAGTTATTGTTTTATATCTATTTTCTCCACAACATCTTGGAGGGTTATCCATGTGGTCATTGAACTTCCTGCCATATACTTTAGAAAAAGCCCAAAGATTAAAATGTTTAGAATGTGATGGAATGATTTCAGGGTTAAACATTACTGACTTCTAAAATGACTTCCCAGATGATTATTCATTACTTTTATACACTTGGCAGGGTGATAGCGTAGACTCTTACTACGACCGCACAGAGTACATCGCCCGCAGTGTTCACTATTGGCGGGTCGCGTTGCCGTTATTGGACAAAATCAAGCTTCGGCGCAGCATCCCTGAGCCCCTGGACCCGCTCTTCATCCACTTTCCATCTAAGGACATACAGGTATCGCTTGTACCGATTTATAAATTTTACATTACTTTTACATCCTATCAAAGGTTTTTTTTTACCAACAATTACCAACAAAACAGGTCTTAAGAAGTGAACATTTGCTAATTGCATCCACAAAAGTGATTTTTATTTGAATGCACTTTATTGTGCTGCCCTTTTCTGGATCACTGTAAGCTGACCGTAAAAGTAACAATATTTATTCTTGTCAGATCTCTTCTGTGAAGCCACTTCAGGAAGAAGCCCAAATTGCATTTGCTACACTGCTGGACATTGAGGGGAGAACTGAAGAGGCAATCTCCACATTGGAAACCATTGACAATATATCGTCCATTTGGCATCTGGCCCAGGTTTGTGTTTATGGCTTTTTGTTGTGGTTCTTAATCTTTGTGTCTTATCAGTTGGACACAAACAAAACTTAGTGGTGTGGCTTTTGTTGTAGATTTATCAGCGTCTGTCAGAAGAGGCCAGTAACGGCGTCGAGGAGACCCAGGACAGATGCATCATGTTCTTGAGGAAATTCAAAGCCTATTTGTCCAAAGTCTACAACGCCAACGCAGAGGATGTTGACAGGGTATGGCTTAATTATTTATTTATCATTGTTGGACTTAAACCATTCTCCCAGTGGATTTTTTACTTGTTCTTTCTTTAATAACAATTGTAAGGGTTTGGGTTATTTAATAAATACAACCCAATATTAGGTATGTATATTGACGCAACCTATCTGTTATCAACAATAGGTAACATATAGGTATACGTCAATATATTTATTAAGCATGTAGCATCATTCCTAAATGTTAATGGATAAGCCTTTTTAGTTACAGTGTTGGATAAGCCAATAACAAGCTGAAAGCTACACGATTATACAACAAGTAAAAATAAAAGTTTGTATATTATTCACCAAATGTTAGTAGTACATATTTTATTCTATGTGTCCTTCATTATCTATTGTAAAGAAGCATTTTGTAGTTCATCACTTGTCTGTTGTAGTTGCCTGTGTCGATGGAGGAAGTGGTGGACCTCCTGAATGATGTGAACCAGCAGCTGGGCGACAGTGATGTCATGGACGAGGACAAGGAGCCAGAGCAAAAGGGCCCAGCGCACTCGAGTCCGGCTCACGACAACGGCATCTCTGCCACCATCTCCCACATCAAGTTCTCAACACCTTCACCAAACAAAAGCATTGTCTCGCCTTCTAAACGACACCTGGTATGTTTTTATCAGTCCATCGAGTTCAGCAGGAATTGCATTTATGAGTTTTGCAAAGACAGTTTAAAAGACAGTTGGAAGCTGAAACTGTTATTTGAATTTGTTCTCACAGATATCTCCCAAGACTCCTCCCCATTGGGTGGAGGATCAGAAAAGCCTCCTCCAGATGTTGTGTCAGCAAGTTGAAGCTCTCAAGGTATGGCCATCACCCAAATTGTACTGATAACATGCAAATAGGTTGTTGCTTTTTATTGTTCCCTCTGAGTTAAATCTATCTTACATCAATGCATTTAATCAGATCATGCAAAACAAAGCCATTTTTTAGAACGCTGTAAATGTTAACTCGCCTGTACTGTATAATGTTGTGTTGTACAGAATGAAGTTCATGATCTGAGGCACAACGCATCTGGGGCTGTGGGTTCACCTCATCACAGACTCTACAGTGACTCGTACGGAGCCGAGGGGCTGCAGGACCCCTACACACCTGCCCAGTCCTACCAAGGGACTCCTCTCACTGGTGAGTCAAATGAGGATATATTTTCATAATGATTTGTGTTCATTAGTGGTTTACTGTCACGGATTAAATTGACAAATAACATCAAAATGCTCTATTCTTTATTTCTTGTTCATGTTTGTATCTTTTAGCTATCAGAGTAGTGTGGAAATATGAAAGCTTACATTACTTTTTTCAGTTTCTACCACAGGAGCATCTGCTTTTTACAACCAGTCTCCAGCCTTAAACTCTCAGTATCTCCTGCGTACTGCTGCAAATGTGACACCAACAAAGGTTTGAAAATAAATTAATAAGTCAATTTATTTTACTCATAAAATGTTCTAAATAATGCACTATTCCCCAGGGCCCTATGTATGGTATGAACCGAATGCCACCCCAGCCGCACATGTACGCCTACCAACCGCCCACCAACACCCCTCCTCTTCAGGCTGGTCCTCCATGCATTTACCCCCCACAAGAACAAGTCTTTGGTACCCCGCTACGCTTCGAATCCCCTGCCACCAACCTCCTGTCCCCATATAGCGAGGAATACTATGCCCCAAGTCAACAAACTGCGGCGAATCCTTCCCTACCTGAGCCAGGCTACTTCACCAAACCGTCTGTAGTCCCGACCCAGCCCCCGAAAATAATTGATGGGAAACCGGTGGAATTTGGAAAGCTTTCATTTGGACAACAGGCACCTGCTGAAGTCCCCAAAGTCCCAGTTTTTGGTGCAGGTGTTGTCGCCCAGTCCACCCCAACAACTGCATTTAAATTCAACTCCAACTTTAAATCAAACGATGGCGATTTTATTTTTTCTGCGTCCCAAAATAAACTTTCTGGAAGCTTACTCGGCCTGCTAACCTCAGATCTACCCCCCAAAACGGAAGGTAATGTGTCAACCCAGGATAAGCCGGCCGCCCCATCTAATATTTTTACTTTTGGCAACAAGAGCAATACAGGTTTCCCTTTCTCTGATACTGTTCCGAGTATAAGCACAGGGAATGTGATCGGCAAGGTAGACCAACCATTCAAGTTTGGGGACCTGTCTAAACCCGCATTTGGAATTCCCCAGCATCCAACTTATGAGGCAAGAGAATCCGAAAGCGACAATGATAGTAGTCATGTCGATGAGGATGAGGATGGCCCACATTTTGAACCGATTGTACCACTTCCCGACAAAGTAGATGTAAAAACTGGTGAGGAGGATGAAGAAGAGATGTATTGTAACCGAGCCAAGCTCTTTAGATTTGACAACGAGACAAAAGAATGGAAAGAGAGAGGAATTGGTAACGTTAAAATTCTAAAAAGTAACATTAATGGTAAGGTTCGACTCCTTATGAGAAGAGAGCAAGTTCTCAAAATCTGCGCCAACCACTACATTACCACTGATATGCTTTTGAAGTCAAATGCTGGCTCTGACAAATCCTGGGTGTGGAATGCCTTTGACTATGCAGATGAAGAGCCCAAACCAGAACAGTTGGCTATTCGATTCAAAACGGCGGACGAAGCTGCGCTTTTTAAGTCAAAATTTGAAGAGGCGCGAAAGATTGTTCAGAAAAGTCAAGAGGAACAGCCCAAAAAGGAAGAAAGCATCCCAGCTCCACGCACTGAATCACTAGCTGCTCAGTTTGCACCTAAAGAAGGTGAATGGAGATGTAGTGTCTGCTGTATTTCCAACAAAGCGTCAACTCTAAAATGTGTTGCGTGTCAAACTCTAAATCCCAACGCAAAAGCAACAGACAGCCAAGTTCCTTCTGAAACAAAAAGTAGCCCTTTTACATTCAAATTTGGAACGGAGTCCATCCAATACAGTACAAGTTCAACTGGGTTTTCTGCACCCACAGACTCACTGGCAGCTCAGTTTGCACCTAAAAAAGGTGAATGGAGATGTAGTGTCTGCTGTATTACCAACAAACCATCAACTGTAAAATGTGTTGCGTGTCAAACTCCCAATCCAAAAGCAAAAGACACTACAGCTCCTATTGAGACAAAAAGTACAAGTAGTCCTTTTGCATTCAAGTTTGGAACGGAGTCAACCCCATCCAGCACCTCAAGTTCAACTGGGTTTTCTGCACCCATTGATTCACTGGCAGCTCAGTTTGCACCTAAAGAAGGTGAATGGAGATGTAGTGTCTGCTGTATTACCAATAAACCATCAACTGTAAAATGTGTTGCGTGTCAAACTCCAAATCCCAATGCAAAAGCAACAGACATTGAGGCACCTGCTGAGACAAAAAGCAGCCCTTTTTCCTTCAAATTTGGTGTAGATCCAACTCAGCCGAGCGCACCGGCCAGTTCATCTCCCTTTGCTGGATTTAGTGGTTTTGGGTCGTCTACGCTGTCGTCTATCACTTTTGGAACAACAAAGCCAGTCGAAACTGGAGCTAATTTTTTCTCCGGTTTTGGTGCTGGATTTGGCAAAAAGTCCGACCAGTGGACATGTGAGAAATGCTCCACTAAAAATGACACTTCAAATGATACCTGCTGTTCATGCAAATTAGTGAAGGGTTCCACTAAAGCAGCTGCTACACCTTTGACGTCTGAAACTAAAACCACTCCTGCTACAGTTGCGAAAAAGGATATCGATTTGGCTGCACAGTTTGGCAAAAAACCCGGTCAATGGGATTGTGACACATGCCTTGTCCGCAATGAAGCCTCAGCCGCTGCTTGCGTATCCTGCAGTGCGGCTAACCCTACCCCTTTTGAAGCAAGGTTTTCCAAAAAGGAAGGGGAATGGGATTGTGACACTTGTTTATTGAGAAACAAAGCGTCAGATCAAAAGTGCATCGCCTGCCAAACTCTCAATCCCAACGCTAAAGAAAGCTCAAAGAGTAGCACAGCTGCTCCATCTGCATCATCGTTTAGTTTTACTCTCAACCAGCCTTCCTCAAGTGGATTCACTTTTGGGAGTGCGAATAGCTCTTTTCAGTTCGGTCAAAGCAAAGACCAAGAGAGTTCAGCTGCATCCTTTAAATTTGAAGCCCCGCAGACGAGCTCCAGCACTGACACTTCTTCAGGTTTTTCTTTTTCAATTCCAACTGGAGATTTTAAGTTTGGTACTCAAGATGGAGCAAATGACACAACTGAAGGCAAGGATTCATCCTCCAACCCAGTATCAAGTTTTCTGAAAAGTATTGCAGACAAACATAACGAAAAAGAAGGTGCCGCTACAGAAACTGCACAAATGCCCAGCACTATTGCCTTTCCTGATTTTTCAAAAACGTCTGGTGGTTTTAACTTTGGGCTCTGTAAAGAGGCACCTTCTAGCGATCAAGAGGAAAACCCACTTATATCTGGCAAGTCTACTGGCTTTAGTTTTGCAGATTTAGCCAAGTCAACAGATGGCGACTTCAAGTTTAGTGAAAATGATCCAAATTTTTCAGGATTCACTCGAGCTGGAGAGCAATTGTTCACCTCATTTCAAGCCACTCCCTCCAAATCAGATGCCACAAAGGAGGGTGAAGAAGAAGACATGTACAAGACTGAAGAAAATGATGATATTCAGTTTGAACCAGTTGTACAGATGCCAGATAAAGTTGATTTGTTGACAGGTGAGGAAGATGAGGAGCTTCTGTACTCCCAAAGGGTAAAACTGTTTCGGTTTGACAGCGATGTTAGCCAATGGAAAGAACGTGGTGTCGGAGTGCTCAAATTCCTAAAAAATAACGTCAACGGTCGACTAAGAATTCTCATGCGACGGGAGCAAGTGCTCAAAGTGTGCGCCAACCACTGGATCACTACAACAATGAATCTCAAGCCCCTCGCCGGGTCAGACAAGGCGTGGATGTGGCTGGCCAGCGACTTTGCAGATGGAGATGCAAGGCTGGAGCAGCTAGCTGCCAAGTTTAAAACAGTAGAGTTGGCCCAAGAGTTCAAGCAAAGATTTGAAGAGTGCCAGAGACTTTTGCTTGATATTCCTTTACAGACACCTCACAAACTTGTTGATACTGGGCGCACAGCACATCTGATTAAGAAAGCAGAAGAGATGAAGTCTGGATTAAAGGATTTAAAATTCTTTTTGACTGAAGATAAGACCAAATTGAAAGATGAGGAAGGAGAGAGTAGTCTTGCTATAAAATCTCAAAGCGAAACTACTGGACCAGCTCTTGAATGGGACAACTATGATCTGCGAGAGGATGCCTTGGACAGTACAACCGAAACATCTGTGTACGCATCCCCCACTGCAAGCAGCCCACTGAGGAAAAACCTGTTTTGCTTTGGCGAGGCTTCAAGTGGATTTAGTTTCAATTTTCAGCCCGTGATAAGTCCATCAAAGTCTCCAGCTAAACTCGACCAAAGCAGAGGTTCTGTGGGAACTGATGATGAGGATGGAGTGCAGGAAGAAGAACGGGACGGACAATATTTCGAACCGGTTTGCAGTCTCCCTGAACTGATAGAGCCGTCTACCGGTGAAGAGAATGAGCAAGTAGTTTTCTGCTACAGAGCCAAACTTTATAGATACGATGTGAACCAATGGAAGGAGAAGGGCATTGGTGATCTCAAAATACTGCAGAATCTAACAACTAAGCGTGTAAGAATTATAATGAGGAGAGATCAAGTCCTGAAACTATGTGCAAACCATTGGATAACAGAAACTATGAAACTGGAGCCCATGAAAGGTGCAGAAAGAGCATGGGTCTGGATGGCTATGGATTTTTCTGAAGAGGCGGATGGTAAAATTGAGCAGCTTGCTGTCCGGTTTAAGCTACAAGAAACTGCTTCTAATTTCAAAGAGGTCTTTGATGAAGCCAAAACTGCACAATACAAGGAGGAGTTGATGACTCCGGTAGCAGATACATCTATCACAGCTACTTCTACAACTACTCCATCTAAAAGTGAGTCTGTGGTTTGTGGTGAGGCTGCTATTAAAGTGCTGGAAGAAACTACAAAAGAAAGAAGTCCTGAGATTGTTTCTAGTCCAGTTGAGGGTCAGAGTTCCACCAGCATCGCCAAAGCGGTCATGTCTCCTCCCAAGTTTGTGTTTGGATCAGACAGCATCCAAAAGATCTTTGGCACTCCAAAATCCACCGCTATCACTGCAGAGTCCATCACCACAAAGACTAAAGGATTCGGACTGACCCCAGCATTCAAAGTCCCAGATAACGGTAAGACAAAATTTCATTACATTTTACAATTAGGCAGTTACATATACATTAAATAGGTATTAGGTTGTTTTGACCCACGGGTCCAAAGCGTACAGCATCACTCCAAAGAGCGCACATTAGACTGCCAAAAAATGTTGATCACAGCTTTCTTGAACTCTTAAATGCACAGTCCAATTCCAATTGCCGTATTACATGCACTGGGGTGCAGTCTAGTTTGTGCGGACTAAATGTCCCAAGAGTGGACCTCTTTGCAATAACATGTTTACCTGCATTGAAACCCCCAGGTGAGCTCACGCATCACTAATGGGTAGTAATTGGGTAAATCAAATTATTAAAAAGAATTATTGTCAATAGGTAATTTAATGATCCCGTTTGTTAAAAGCACTGACTGTACGTACAAAGCTTTGAAAGAAGGTTGCCTCCTGCTTGTTTTGTGATTTTATTTTGTAGTGTCTGAATGTGTTTGTAATATTCTACAGATTCTGCCGTCGTATTTATTATCTTAATTTCCAAAAGTACTAGGAAGAGCCTTCGTTGAGCTTGCAACAGTGTATCATTTTTAGAAACTAAAAACATTTGAAAAACAAAAATACAGTACTTTTTAATGTGATAGACATTGTTCTGATTGACATCTTTTGTGGCTTGGCATTTTTCACAATTTGGTGAAATTATCCTTTAGGCCTGGACCTTAGACTTTTCTATGATAACCCCATCGCTTTTTGGAGCAGCACAAATGCCACCCAGTTTGATCCCCCAGGTATTTTAATCAATGCAGTGTGTCACCTGCTGGAACCCACTCGTCCTAACCGGGACAGTGCAGAAAGTAGCAGCCGATCTAACAATGCATGAGTGAAAGGCAATTGTATAGCACTGTAGATGGAATAGCAGTGTTTTTTGTTCAAAATTGTAATTATAGGCTGATGGTTTGAGTTTAACACACTTTTCAAGACAGGCCTTGTAACATATTGAAGCATGTGGATCGATTTTATTGCATGATTTAAAATGACACCGCATGAATGTTGACCTTAATTTGAAATCCCCGGAGTTTAAAACGGAACACATTTTGCATCTTCACCACTTAACACAAATGTAGTACTTGCATGTTGTGTGGTGCTTCATGACTATGGAAAGTTCATCAGGGGCTCCCTGTAGGAAAGCCAACGTCACACAAGCCATTTTTAGAAGAGGAAGTCCAGCAACAGTGTGATATGTTTCTCCCCTCCAAGTGTTGACTGAAGCATTGGCTTTTAATGACTTCTGTAAATGCAGAAATCACATTAACTGCAACATGACCCAGACATTCATTTCCATGTTAGTGTATTTTAGACAATTTAACATCTATTCTGATATGAATTTAGTCTAATTTGAGCTGTAAACACAATACATCTTTGCATTCATTGCATCTAAACAAGGACCCACCTCAAGGCTAATCCATACTTCATGAGACGTGAGAACGTATTCTTACAGCTTGTGCTGTCAAAGCTGTCTAACAGCAGCCTTTTTTCCACGGCTTAACCAGTCATAACCAAAAGGGTCTTAGCGGTTCCTTGTCCTTCATTTTCGCTATGTACCAAAACGGTTTGTCAAACGATAGTCCAAAACTTTGAAGCATGTTTCAAATACTTTCTCAGGACACAGAAAGATCCATTTTGTCCAAATTGTATAAATAATGATCATTTTTATCAATAAAATTCATTGTAAATTGCATGAAAACAAAGAACACTTGTAGTGCACTTACATTAATTATACATCACACACTACTATTGTAATGAGTTTTATTTTTTATCTGAAAATGTTTTGTTATTTTTACTTCACAATAAAATCTTACTTTTGTAACTAGATGCTGCAAATACAGGCTAGAAATGTCAAATGTAATTTTTAAGCTTCTCGTGTCTTATGAAGTATGAACTGGCCTTAACTGTCCAGTTAAATTCCACAGATCAGTAAATCAGACCCACAGGATGTCTATCAGTGTGTTGTCGACCTGTACTGAATTTGTTTGCTTTGAGTTTTGAGTGCAACATTTAACCCTTGCACAGTTTTCTCAGCTTCTGTCTGAACCGTCTTGTATATCTGGTTGTAGCGCCTCCAGTGGCAGAAGGAGGCAGTGCAAGTTCAACGGAGGACTCGGATGTTGAGATTCTGTTTGTCAGAGAGCCGACTGCTGAACAGGCGGCTTTGGCCAAGAAACTCCAGCTCCCACTCACTTTCTTCTGCTACAAAAACGACCCGGGCTACATCAGCGATGAGTCAGAGGATGGTGAGTTTGCATTAGGCTTTTTGTGAAGCTGTGATTTTAAAACTTCAATATCTTATCTACTTTTATGCCTTTACTCATGTTGTATGGAATTTGTAGTGTTGTGGTGTCTCGTGTTTGGATTACGGTTTTCATTTGTTTCCATGTAAACCCAGGCCATAAACAAAGACGGTTCTCACATCATGTCATGGCTTTGTCTTGACTATGACAATAGAGGTAAAATGTGTGTTTTCAGAAGAGACCTTTGAATCTGCGGTGAAGGCTTTAAATGGAAAACTCTACCAGGATCCTCCACAGAAACAGGCGGCGGCGGCTGAAGATGGTATGTCTTTAACACATTTATTGCGGCAGTGTCTTTTTTTGTGTGTGTGTCTTTGGGCTTATTTACTTTTTGCAAAAATATAAGATAAGTTATTTGTCCCACGTTGCAGAAATGTCAGAGTTGCAGCGCACATACAGGCCAGTAATAAGAGACACAGGGAGCACATAAAATATACACAATATAAGTAGCTGCTATGGGTCTTGGCTAGCTGTAAATGCTTCAATATCACTGTTTTGACATGTTTTTATCTGTATATAGTGCAGTTATATAAATATAGGGCAGTATAAGTTACATTCAGTGGACATTCTGAAACGGCAGTATTGTACATGTTTACAGTATTGACTATTTACAGATGAATGACATATACAGGCTCAGCACTTCTCATTGTACAGTCTGACAGCAGCAGGAAGAAAATACCTATGCAACATCTCCTTCACATACTCTTCAAATGGCGAATAATCAAGATCTCGCCTCATGTCCGTGTGCCACAGTCTGTAAAGAGGTGGTTGGGTTGTGTTCAAATGCCGTTTATTTCCCTCAGACACGGACTGTGTGGTTGTGTGGGAGAAGAAGCCGACCCCTGAGGAGGAGCAGCGAGCGCTCAGTCTGCAGCTGCCCCCCCACTTCTTCTGTGGAATCGGCCCCGACAGCGACACGGACCACGACAAGGCGGAGGACTTTGAGACTGAGGTCCGCAAAGCTCAGCAAGACCTGGTACGTCACAGAACGAGCTAATCGATTATCCCTGATTCTTTTTTGTCATGCAGTAAAAGTTCAATGTATTCCATCGTATTTCACTGCCTTTACCTTCATAGTCGTTCACACTGGGGGTAGTCTTGAACAATTTTTCCAATGTGGTTTTACTGCAAAAGGCAAATTAACAAATAAGTCTGTTGTGGTCTTCATCTATATTATGTAGAATGCTATTTCTTTCCGTGGCATGAAGGATCAAACACTTAAGTTGCTGAAAGTTTTCTTCTCTTTTAGATTCTCAGCTCTTTATATGATTGCCTTTTTCTGGTATTATGCGGCTGTTTTTAACGTACTGTTAAATTCACGCTTTAACATTTCATTTCAGAATGCGCAGTTACAAGGTGCTACGAAGGAAGGCAAAACTTCAAGTGAACCTCCTCAAGTCTCTGAAGAGGAGGCGCCAGTCAGTATGGAAGCCTCCATAGCGCCCCCGGAGGCCTCCACAGTGCCCCCGGAGGCCTCCACAGCGCCCCCGCAGGCCTCCACAGCGCCCCCGCAGGCCTCCACAGCGCCCCCGCAGGCCTCCACAGCGCCCCCGGAGGTCTCCACAGCGCCCCCGCAGGCCTCCACAGCGCCCCCGGAGGCCTCCACAGCGCCCCCGCTCTCTGATGCCCTGACCACGGCACAGTCTGAAGAATCTCAGAGTAATCCACCTCTACCCATCAGCAGCAGCAGCAGCAGCAGCAGCAGCAGCAGCAGCAGCAGCGCTCCTATTGACCTGTCTACCAAGAAGAGCCCAGAGCCAGAGGGCGAAAAGGACACAGCAGCCACTGAGGGTATGCCACTATGAGGTCCATGAGCCCCGGACCTCTGCTTTTTTACAAATAAAGTTTTCAGCTCAGAAGGGCATTTGTTTTAGGCTTTAGTGTATGTGTGTGGGCGTTATGCAAGCAAATGTGGATCTATTCACACGCCAGAGACATTACCTTGAGGTCTTTAGTAAGGGACAAAATGATAGAAACACTAATCCAATATTGAGCATGTAACACAACACATAATGAAAGAGGTCATTATTTTCTGAACAGTATATAAAACCAGTCTGCGTATGCTCAGCACACGGGCGTACAGACTGAACCAGCGGCTGCTACAGGGATCTGTTCATACATACTTAGTGATTCTGTGTTGCACGATATAATATTCAGACAATAAAATCATGAGAAGTTCATTTGTTCACAGAAGCTTGTACATGTGACCTCTGTACAGTTGGAAAGTCACTACTTCTACTGCACATATCTTAAACATGTTTTACTACATTTATTATAACCAGTATGATTTATTATAACTAGTATGATCAAAAACACCACAGAGCGAGTAACATGAGGTGGTTGTGTTTCACTCGGGGGAATCGGTTTAGGATCCATTTACTCGAGTCTCACTTGCGCTGCTGTGTCGCACTTTATCAGACACTCTGCCATGAGCTAGCGGCCTCTTGCTTCACAGCACCATGTGTCACATACAGTACCATGTGTCACATACAGTACCATGTGTCACATACAGTACCATGTGAAATGAGAACTGAGCGCGAGTCGTGACTGATGCTCCTGCAGATGTAAATAAAACTACTACATTGTCAATAGTTAATGCGTTACATTATTTTTCAAAAAAAAAAGTTTATCATTGAAACGCATAACTTCGGATCACGTTACACTCAACACTGATTATAACTAAATGGTTTTTGTCCTACTGACGTATGTACGAGTCATGTGTATCTAGGGAACGTTCCTCTTCAGAAGCATCGGATATAAATGCATTCTTCTCAGTATATTTCTTTTCACTGAGACATACGTTGGCATAGCAACATGTCTGATGTGTTGCTCACTGAAAGGGTCCTCCCTCCATCAAACCAGGTCTGTGTCAACTACTTCAGCAGAAATGAGAAACAGGACGACTCCGGCACTGCTAATCAAAATAACAGTCAAGGAGTTCTTCAACTAAACATTGATGCAGGACTTGTCAACATTTTCAAGTCCTAATTGCTCCACACACAATGCAAAAACTGTGACTTGAGACAAGTTATTATGTAATGACAGTGGGGGAAGGTTTCAACATGTGCTTCAAGTGAAATTTCCTCACTCGAGACAAGTGTAGCGATTAGGGGTGGGAACCTCAGGGTTCCTCACGATGAAAGTATCACGATACATCACCATCTCAATATATTGTCACACTCCTAGTAGCGATGCGGCTTTCAGTCAAAACACTTAAAAGAATATGTACTGATCCACGGAGGCCTTGAAGCGAACTCTCACAAAGCACAGTTAGCACAGATCGACCCGTTTTTGCTGCTTTTTTATAATTTATTATTGTTTTTATCTGACAAAATTGCACTATGGAATTCCAGGTGAAGACTCTTTATTTGGCTTCAGCACATCAGGGGGCTTTTCATTTGCAGATTTGGCCCAAAAAACGGACGGTTTTGCGTTTGGTACAACGGGTAAGTCCCAGTCTGCGTCAGTGTTTAGGTGTTGTTGCATTTGTTTCATTTTGTTTTCTTCCACAGATTCAAACTTCAGCTGGGCCAATGCAGGAGCCACTGTTTTCGGTGCCGCCGCTAAAACACTGTCCAAAACCACTGGTGAAAATGAGGACAATGAGGAAGAGGAGGGTCCCAATAACGTGGAGATTCACTTTGAGCCAATCGTGTCGCTGCCAGAGGTAATCCCCGCTTAAATGTAAATACCATAAATTCAGCTTTGAAAGTGATCCCACGTGACTTGGGTTTTGCAATGGTTTCATTGACTCGCATACATTACAAGGATTTTTTTAATTATTATTATTATTAAGGAAAATCAAAACAGACATACAGGAACACAAGCACAAAAAACACAAGCAAGGGACAAACAAGTTCTCATTCACTCAAAAACTAAAAATGTCTAATCAGAATTTTTTTCCAATGACAAGGCATCAAGAATTCTCTCCACCTTTTTTTTTGGGGTGTTTTTCTTTTTCAACTTCAATTTCAAGGAATTTTAATGTATGCAACTTGTCAATGGAGGTGTCTCTATCCAGTAAAGTCGATTGAGTTGAGCAATATTGAGCATATTTTACTGCCATACTTTGGATCATCCTATACAATAAATGTTGACCAAAGTTTCTCACCGGGCGGTAATTAAAGGGAATACAGAGGGTGCTTGAAAATATATCACTATTTCAATTATTCTTTTTCTAAAGTATACAATCGTAGCATTGAACCCAAAAGTCAAGAAATAATAATATTTAGGGTTCCCTATTTGTTTACTAGTTTTGGTTCTGTCACAATATGTACAAATTTGTTGGAAAAAAACAAAACAGTAAAGTTTAAAAAGGTTTTGGCCTCGAGGGGTATGGGAGAATCCTGTCTGTGTGAAAGTCTGTGATTATCCAGTGCAACAAAGGTTTGGAACAACTACTGTAGAAAAGCTCACAAATTCCCCTGAGGAGCTCCTTCAGTGGAAGAAGGAGCGTTACAGCAGGGCCTTTACCCCCACCTCTGTCAGACTGTACAACAAGTCACTTTAAGTCACTTGCACAAGGACTAAAACGCCTGCACTACTATTGCCACTGTTTCTTTAATGGCCACTTTTTATCGTACATAATATATGCTGCATTTAACATGTTTGCACATTTCTGTCTTTTGCCCTACCTTGAGTGTTTCTATCCAGGCCAGATGTGACATGTACATTTCTCCAGTGTGAGATCAATAAAGTCTATCATTTCTTATCTTTTAATGAACATTTGCGTGTCTCAGGTGGAGACAAAGTCCGGGGAGGAGGACGAGGAGATCCTGTTTAAGGAGCGCACCAAGCTTTACCGCTGGGACCGAGACCTGGGCCAGTGGAAGGAGCGCGGCGTCGGCGACATCAAGATCCTGTTCCACCCCGTCAAGCACTTCTACAGAGTCCTGATGAGACGAGACCAGATCCTGAAGGTCTGCGCCAACCACACCATCACCAAGACCATGGAGCTCAAGCCCATGAACGTGTCGCCCAACGCCCTCGTCTGGATCGCCACCGACTACTCCGGTACGAGCCCCATCTGTCGTAATCTCTGACTCAGGAACTAATTCATGGGACAATCTATCTCGTTGTCTGTAATGTTCTTTATGATTAAGAAATGTGCTATTTTCGCTGTTGCACAACATTCTGAGTTGAATAATGTATGATACTGCAACAACTATTGGTCAGTTCTGGAGTTTAATGGTAAAAACTTAACATTAAAGACAAATTAAGATAACCTTTATACGTACCACGTGAATTGTCAATGTTGCAGTGCACATACAGGACAGTAGTAAGAGCACACAAAGAGCATACAAAATATACAAGTAGCTTTTATGTTTTTTGGCTAATTCCAATTGGTTCTCTGGGATTCTCCTGCTTTTTATTTTTAAATTACAAATCATTTTACCATATTATTGTTCATCACACTCGTCTGTAATATATTGTCCATCATTATGTGTTACTGTGGCCAGGGTTGGTTCATAACAAGAGATTCACATTTGGAGATTCTTTATTGTCAGTGTTGCATCCCCGGTTTCAGAACAGTAGGAATGAGGAGCACACAAGAACTTTATACTAAATAAAATGAAATAAAATCTCTAGCTTTAGCATAATAAGGAAGCAAATCTATAATCTCCAAATTTCTCAGGCGCCTTTCTAGATATTCAAGGGCGTCTTGCATCACAAGTAAAAAGTACATGAAGTTAAAATACTACAAAATGTATAATGAAGCAAGAATGAAGTCCAACAGTATATTGGAGATGACTCTTTCCTAATCCTTCAGAGGGAGACGGCGTCGTGGAGCAGCTCGCCGCCAAGTTCAAAACGCCAGAGATCATGGAGTCGTTCAGGAAGACGTTCCGTGAGTGCCAGAGCCGAATCGGAGACGAAGCGGAGGGCGGCGTGACCTCTCCGCAGATGTCCCGCGTCCAGGAGCATTCTCGGGACTCGAACCCCCAGGTGTTCCTCACGGTGGAGGCCGACGGGCAGAGTCTGGGCACCGTCACCATCGAGCTGTTCTCTCACATCGTGCCCAAAACCGCAGACAACTTCAGGGCCCTGTGCACCGGAGAGAAGGGCTTTGGACTCAAGGGATCCATCTTCCACAGAGTCATCCCAGACTTCATGTGTCAGGTGTGTGTGGAACCGGGGCTACTGCATGCTTTTGGAAATGTATCTACAGCAGGGGTGCTCAATATGTCGATCACAATCTACCAGTCGATCCCAAAGGTAGTATTGGAAGATCGCTTTACATAAAAAAATTAAAACATCGTTTTTGCATTTGCTTGTGGACAGAGATAACCTGAGTTTTGCGTTTTCGCACGCCACAGTTTGCCCCCAAACGAGCGACCTCTGATCACTGAAGAAGGATCTTACTGCCTTAAAAAGTGTCCGCTGCTGCGAGCGGTTCACAGCTGCGATCCTCGCTCCACATCAGAGAGCCGCAAAGTGATCAGGCACAAAACAGGAGCTAAACCAGGATCAAACCAGGGCTGAGGACTGGGGTCAATGCTTGTAAACATATGTCTTCACCCTGAGTTTCTACTATGACTGTAAGTGCCGCTACAGAACGAAAGTAACTACGGTTCTATGAATCCTGGATGACCGCCAGAGGCGATGCTTAAATGCAAATTATTTCATAAATCATGTGGTTTGCATACATCAACATTTATTGTAGATATAAAGAATCCTCAATATATTTAGAAATAAATATATGTTTTGCATTTTTTTAGTAGGTAGATCGTTTTGACTTGATCATTTTATAAGTAGCTCGCATGCTGAAAAAGTGAGCATCCCTGATCTACAGTTAATCAGAATTTTGTTATTGACATTGTGAGTAACAAGTCATACACTAGGAAACTCTCTTTGTGCATATAAGGTGGTGAAAATAGAGTAAGGTATGCATAAAATAACAAATCTATATAACCTTTCTTAAAATTACAATTTTTCAAAATACATTCTTGAAAGAGGGGCGACAGTAGCTCAGTTGGTAGAGCATTGGCCTTTGGGCTTGGAGGTCGTGAGTTCGATTCCCACCATGGGACCTACTCGGCGGCACGGTGGCTGAGTGGATAGCACTCTCGCCTCTCAGCAAGAAGGTCCTGGGTTCAAATCCCGGTTGGACCAGGGCCTTTCTGAGTGGAGTTTGCATGTTCTCCCCGTGTCTGCGTAGGTTTCCTCCGGGTGCTCCGGTTTCCCCTACCACTAAAAATATGTACAATAGGTCTGGCATGTGCCTCCTGTACTGGCCCCCCCACTCCCAAAAATAACAATTGTAAACCGCTTTGAGACTCCGATGTGCAGTGAAAAGGCGGTATATAAATAAAAGATTACTTACTTACTTACTTACTCCAACTGCTCCCACTGATGACTGCTGTCGTTGTGTCCTTGGGCAAGACACTTAACCCCACATTGCCTGAAGCCCCCCACTGAAAGATCAAGGCTGTTTCACAATTGATGGAGCAGCCATCTTCCTGTGGACTCACCACCTGCAGAAGATCAGTGAGACTGATCTACATTGGGTGGCATTGGGTGGCAGCTCTCATTGCCACCCCCCCGGCCCAGAAATGGACAAAGGGGTTGAAAATGAAATAAATGAAATGAATGAAAAATTCTTGAAAGGAAAACTTCTTACACACACCTACGTCTTTCAGAAAATGATTCTAGTGTTCTAACCCATAGTACATAATTTTTCTAGTAGAAATAATATCCACTGTAAAAATTGTAGCTATATAAAGAGAGATTTTTTTTTTAATGATATGTTGTTTCAGACCTGACTTGTGCATCTTGTGACCGTTTATAAACTATGAAAAAGATAAAATGTCACATTTGGAATGAGAAAATAGATTTTCAACCCAACAGGATGATTGGCATATCTTCAAAACACACTCATCAAGAGCATTTTTCCAATGGTTTTCTTTTTTTTAACGCAGCTTTTTCCGAGCCAAAATTTAGATCAAATTCTTAAATGAATAGATCAATCATTAGTTTCAAGCCTAAACTACAAAACTGAGGATGTGAATATTTCCACAATATTATAAAACATTTTTTTGGTTTTCAGGGCGGCGACATAACCAAAAGCGACGGCACTGGCGGAAAGTCCATCTACGGCGAGAAGTTCGAGGACGAGAACTTTGACGTGAGACACACCGGCCCCGGCATCCTGTCCATGGCAAACCGCGGCCGCGACACCAACAACTCGCAGTTCTTCATCACGCTGAAGAAGGCCGAGCACCTGGACTTCAAACATGTGGCTTTCGGCTGGGTCCGCGACGGCATGAGCGTGGTGCAGGCCATGGGGGAAGTCGGCACAAAGGGAGGAGTCCCGGCAAAGAAACTTGTCATCACTAACTGCGGGCAGCTCTAGCCTCTCCAGACGCACCAAACATGGAGTATCCCTCTGAAAATACACATCAGCAACTTTAGTTCAGGACAAAACCTAGTATTTTTAACACAAAAACAAAAGTTCTTAAGGGTTCTGCTAAAAGTGGGGGAGTGAAGAAAAGGGGTATGACATTGGAAATTATTTTTGTTGCATCTTTTGTCATTGTCGGTATGTTTGACTTTGTTTGTATAGTTGTACATTAACTACTTTTTATCGTCTGTATTTTTGTCTTTTTTGAGCACATCTTGAGTTTGAATGTTGCCGCTTTCCCTCCCGTTGCTGTCTACAAGTCTTAATCTTAGTTGGTTAAGTGAGGGTTGTCCTTTTTAAAAAGCACCTACTGATCACAATGTGCCCATAAATCTATCTGTAATCAGATTTAATTGGATTTATAAAGACTTTGTTGTTTGGTCACTTCGTTCTGGTGATGCAAAGATTACTGTTACTTAATCAGGTGTTGGTTTTCTAAATATTGATGACCAATTGTGAATTGAGATTATGATAGTAATTGAAATGGTGCGTTATGTACCAAAATATGACAATAAAGTTGCTTTTCAAATATGTTTTGTGCTTTCTCAGTTATTACAGTGAGTTATGTTTGGGGTTTTATTTACTTTGCAACACCACTTGGAAAGCGAGATGTCTTCTAGATCTTATTTTGACTGGGTTTTAAATTGAACATAACCTAGTCCTCTGAATGTAAAGCTTCAGAGTGAGACCTGTGCTGTTTATGTGGCAATGATTGTTCTATGACCTAATCTGGTTTTAGTCAAAGCATCTTATGGGTTATATCAAAAAACAGCAGAGGGAGCCATAAAAAGGATAATACAAAAGTTGCATCAATGTGCCAACGTTATTAATGGGTTAGGGTTTGACTTATGTACCTAATATATCATAACTATATTTTCTGTCAGAAGTGTTGACCAAGTGTATTACTGTTAGTTGGTTGCTAGGTAACATCCTAGATCCATTTTAACATCGCAGACAAAGTATTAAAAAATAAAATAAAATTAAGCGAAATCTTTAAACGTGATGGAGTTAACTATTGCTAAAAAAAGTGTTTGTCAGTAAGAGTGGAGATGAAGCCAGTGTTTGTGTACCATAGATGTTGCTACACTTGTGATTCACGGCCCCGCCCAAATGACGTCACCTGATGACGTCACCTGAGGACGCTATAGAGCTGCGCGGAGCATGAGTCGCTCTTTTTCCTCCGCTTCAGCAGCAGCGACACAGGCCTTTACTGTGAGGGACTAACACCGGCTCCAACATGATCATCTACAAGTGTATAATCTCCGGTAAGAGCGTCGGGCTGTTGCTTCCGTCTGGGCTCATACTGAGGCTTTAACTTGTGACTAAAAAGCCGTTTCTGTTACATTGAAGTGTCGTAAATCAGGCCGCGTGTTTCCAGCTGGTACAATGAAGCCGCCATGTTAGCATCAATGCTAATGCTAATCAGCCCTTGTTGCGTTACGATTGTAGACCAAATCTGTTCATTAAGTTTGTTGTGTTGACGTTCAGAATCTTGTGACCTGGTAAATGTTTGGAGTGATTGATGCTATTGGAGTGATTGTTGTGTGGCAATGGAAGCTATTGGCTACACTTTGCTATTTACGGAAACGTGGCCCTTGCCATATCTGTAGTCGGAAGTCTCTCCTCCTCAATCTGTTGTTGGATAATGAAAAGTACTCCTTTCTCTAGGTGATGAGTTGTTCTCGGACATCTACAATATCAAAGCGACAGATGATGGGTTGTATGAAGTTGAAGGCAAGGTACGTAATCTTTTAAATTTAGGTTTGATCCCGAGCTGGGATCCACATCGCTGTTGCTAATGCTTTTCATTTTACAGTGTATTAACAGGAAGGTTGGCGACATCGATGACAGTCTTATTGGTGCTAATGCATCAGCCGAGGAGGCGGCGGAGGGTGCTGATAGTGCCACAGAATCGGGAGTGGACATCGTCCTCAACCACAAGCTCTCGGAAGCCATGGGATTCAACAAGAAGAGCTTCAAGGCGTGGCTCAAGCCATACCTTAAAGCGTAAGTAGTTTTCAGATCATGTAACATGAAATTATGAGACTATCCAGTTAAAGTGTAGTCTGCGTTCGTGTGTGTACTTTCGCTCTTTCAAAAGTACTGGGATCAGGCCAAGTGTCCTGGGGCCTGAGGGACTTGGAACATTCAGAAGTGTTGGCGACGCAAACTTCCTCGGTAGTTTTTAGTCTTATCCCAATCCCCTAATCAATTGGACAAACTGGTTAACAATTTATTTTGTTGACAAAAACGAGATTCAAGTGATGTCACTGGAAAACCCCTTTAGAGATGACTTGCTATACATCGCTTTGTTTAATAACTTTACTTGTGCATGACTCAAACTTACTCGGTACGTCTTCGTAGGGTTCAATAGGACCATTTGGACAGTGTCATCATGATTCCCTGTACATGTAGTTATTCAACTTTTTTTGTTCAGTGTGAAGGCAAAGTTGCAGGAGACAGATCCTTCTAAAGTCGACGAGTTCGTGAAAGAAGCCGGAAAAGCAGGAAAGAAGTTGCTGGATATGGTGTCCGCAGACGGTAATCTTCAGGTAAAGTGGCTTATTTCACGGTGCATTAATGTGCTGTCCGCCCTGATTTTTCACATTTCATTCACTCCAACCCAGACACACTGTAATAATCTTTGGTAAATGACTGAACTTTTCTTTTTCTCAGTACTTCACAGGGGAGTCTATGAACGCCGATGGTGCTGTGGGAATCCTCGACTATCGCGAGGATGGAACTACGCCATTCTTGATCTTCATAAAAGGTGGCGTGGAGACAGAGAAATGTGTAAGTATTCACACTATGTCCCCTAAGCTCACATGTCAAACTGTCAGCTAGTGCTTCCATGTTCAATATTGTGTTTCTCTTTGCAGTAACCACCCATCTTCTTGATTTGGCCACCGCTTTCCCAACTTCACCAAAAAGCAGACAACAGGAGCCCCATTTTGCGTCTTGCTGTACAGGACACTTGAATTATCTCGTAATGCGCCACACAAAGCTCCAGTAAAGGACTGAGGAATGAAAACTGACTGGTCGCATGGATTTTAGTGTAAACTTTGGTCTTTGGACCTGTGCAGTGACTGAAAACCACAGGATGTACAGTCTTGGCTGTTTTTAGCATCGTTCAGAGTCAGGCTTTACAGACCTGGGGTTAAAGAATTTAGACTTTGAATAAAACCTAATACCACCACCTTTTGTGATGAGCTTTATTAACTGCCCATTGTTTTTCTAGTTGTGAAAGCACATACTGGAGCGAAATTCAGACTTGAAGGTTTTTAAAGTTTGCTTTAACTTTTGAACGAATATTTTTTTTTTCCCCCTGTAAATTGTGACTGACAAAATGGGAATATGTATTTGCGATGGACTGATTTCAGACATGAATTAACCAAACCTGGATGTGGATCGCAATCATGAGGCTGAACTAAGTCAACCTTGAACGACCACCTGCCAGTGCAGATATTTAGGTTTTGTTCAACGTCACTGCCTTCACTTCTGCTTGGGAGTCTGAGGTTTAGATCAGTATTCACCGCTCAAAGGGAAATTTAGAAGCTAATCTGCATGTGACTTTACCACTTAGGTTCTTGTTGAAAGACTACAGCTAGTTGTTTCAATCCCACAATCTAGTTTTAAGGGCTTTGAACGAACCTTGTCTGGTATCATGGTTTGACTCAATGCAGTGAATATATTTAGCAAAGTTTGAACCTCATTCTTCTGTGGTTCAGAATTGACATCAGATTCAGGTTCCAATCCTTAACCAGATTAGTTGAGTCATTGCATACTGTAATTGTCACACCCGTGTGTTGAGTCAGATGCCAACTACTGCCAAAATAATTAAAGGTGCACTCCTTTTAATCTATTTTGGCAATTGTCCTGAAGTAATAGACAGGAAGTCTAAATGCAGTAAGAAAATGAAATTCCTTTTTATTTTTACATAAGCAACAAAAAGCCTTAAGTACACCCCTTGTGTTGGGAAAAATCTGTGGGCGGCGTGTTCAGGTCTGGGCCTCTTCGTCTGCGGACTGGTAGTGGCGGTACTCAGACTTCAGTTCCCAGGTGCTTTTATGAGCTCCTTTACTGTTGTACGTCCCGATCTCGCGCATGATTTCCTTCAGGTAAGTCTGCGAACAAACCACAAGTCAGATTCCAACTCAGATCTTTGCAAAAAGCTGAAACTGCCAGAAAACTACACGTTTGGAGTCTGGATTATTCTAAAATCCAAATAAGGCGACATTGAAAAGTATGATTCCAGGACACGTGCCTGGTCACCAATTCATCCATAGATATTCATATATTCAGATTTCTGTAAGATGCCAAGAGTGACCTCAGCTTTTACTTCTACAGTACATTCTCTCTAAAACGTTGACTGTTAAAACCATTTTAGTATTTTGTCTGGAATCTGATGCCCTGTTTTATTCATGTTTATAATAAATACAGTATTTGCGTCATTGAGCCCCTCCCATACATCACTTTGGGAAGTACAGAAGAGAAAAGGTGCTGCTGAAGACACCACATCACCAATCAACATCACTAAAAACAAATAACTAATCTTCATTTATATACTGTCACAAAGCGCTTTACAATAAGGTTAGGTTTTAAAAAAAATTTGACCGTTTTTTATACTTTCTATTGTCTTCATAATGTACAATAAGATATGGCACTGGCTACTTTTAAACCCACATATCTATTTCAGATGGCGATATAACAAACTGGTATTAGGTTTTTTTACTTGTTGAAATGAATACAAGTATCTATACTTTTCCTTCAGAACCTAAGACGTGTACTTTTTGCCATATCTGTGTACAACACAATACCAAAGCATACACAGAGAAGTGAAACAGCTGTAGCCTGAGCTCTCTCCATGTCACCACTACACCTCGTCCAGCAGATGGCACTGTTGTGACAGCTTCAGTCGTGGGGAAGTGGGCCGTATTGTGCGTAATGGTCACGTCTGTAAGTTTGAGTGTTCGGCCAAAGTGCTGGAGGGAAACAGCGCTTGACTCCTACTCTGACGGCAGTAGGTTACGCAATCGCTCGCAATCAGCCGCCCGCAGCTCCGCACGGCTCCTACACACATCCAGCAAGCAGCGAGCCAAGGCACCGAGGACCATCACTGACTGATACCGAGAGGGGGGAGGGATGGAAGGATGGATGGATGGTGAAGAGAAGGAGGGTTAGATAGAAGGGGGACAGACCAAAAGGCAGGATTGTTATTAGATTGATATGTACATGATGGAGAGGTAAGTGGGTAGAATTGAACGACAAATGCATAGATTCAGATTGTGATTTAATCATACGGTACAGTGTCAGCACAATCAAATTCATATTTTCATAATGTGTAACCACTGCCATTATTTAAGATCTTTGCAAATACTAAAGAGGGTAAGCAAATGAGGCCTTCTTCATTCAAGCATTTATATTTGTCTACATTTTTTCTATTAGAAGGGCGTTACTATATGTTCTCTTCAATAATATTCTGAATGTGTGAGAGGATAAAGAATAGGATAAAGAAATGATTGCTTCATATGAAATAATTTCTATTGAAGTTATGTTTTACTCAAGAAAAAGAAAACATGTATGAGAGGATGACTTGATGGAGTTAAAATCTAAAACCTGACAGTGTCCAGGCGTAAGACCATATTAAAGTTGTCTACAAAGTACGGAAAAGAACAGATGGTATAGCAGTGTTGTTTTGCACAACTTGGTCTTAGCTTCGGGAGCAGAAGGCAAACCGCTCAGATTGCGGTATAGAATGAGTCTATACCGTGTCAGAAACTCTTGGAGAAATCCTACTTTGAAATGCTACTTACTCTCACACACGTAATATTTAGGATTTGAGAAAGCCCTTGTCTGTGTAGATCCAGTTTGAAAAGTGCGTATTTTGCTGTGATCTCACCACCGGCTGCTTTGTGATCTCCACCAGGTCCTTGATGTTGTAGAACTGATGTTTCTCAAAGGCAGAGAAAAGCATGTCCAGCACCACCTGCCGCTCCGCACGCACCATCTTACCCTCTGACTTCTTCTTCTTCTCATACTCCAACTAAAGACATAACATCACATTTTCACAGTTTAGAGGCAGAAACAACACCATCATCAAGTTTAATTCTGTTCATCCACAAATATTTACTTTAAGTTTGTCATTAGCTTATTTATGTACAACTGTAAATACACTAAATCTTTGAGCTGATTTTCATCTGTAGTCTCACAGTCACTCACAAACGCACACATCCATTCATTCACCCTAAACTATTGTACATATTTTTAGAGGAGAACCTACAGACTTCAAACATAAAGCCTCTGTGTCTGGAGGTGGAATCAAACTCAGGACCTTCCCTGTGCATCATGCGTCCCATTTTTTAAATATGTTTTTATGTAGATACTTTAAGTATTGAGTTTATGATTTAAAGTTGATAGATTGGTCTACAAGAGTGGAGTCCAACTGGTCCTCAAAAGGGATTTTTAGTTCCAAACCTGACCAGACCACCTTAAAATAGGCCTGTTCTGGAACCGGTTCGACAGCCCTGGTCTAGAACATCTGATTTACCATGCGTCATACTCTAATATTGTGTAACGTGGATTTGAAACAAATAAGTAGTATAAGTGATGTAATATAATCAAGTTTTACATTTTTATGTTTGCGAGTGCAGGTGTTCCCAGTGCCTCTGACTAGTTCATATTCATAAAAACCTTAAAGATTTGACCATATTATCCATCCAGCCACCTGATTGATAAAGTTTAAGTATCAAATACAAATGAGTCCATGAAAAAAAAGGAAAATGGGAATTTCAGATCTTTGACTCTTTCTACAATGCATGATTTAGTGTAGTAATAACAACACAAATAAAATAAAAAACAAACCTTTAGTTTTATTGTTTTGTTAGATTTTTCTTTAGACCGAGTAACTATTTTGTTTTACCAATATGTAGCCTGTCCCTTTACCAAAGTCAGATAAAAACATTCAAGAACCACAGGACATCTCTACACATCTTTTTCCCTTTCAATGTGTATGTACCGATAAATATTGGATTGTTGTGATATGAATATTTTAGTAGCACAGGTATAGAGCGATACCCAGCATTTCCATTATTAACAGGAGAATGCTGCAGCCGGAGCCCGAACACTGGAGATGGTTATCTGCCACTTTCCACATTCCACTCTGGCTCCAAACATAACTCTGCCCATTCACCATCGAGAAGATTTTCACATTTTTACACCAAAAAGAAAGTTTGTGAAGAAAATGTGCAAAATAAGTTAACATTATTTGGAAAGTCATAAGCCTCGAAGTCATACATTTATATTGTTATGGTATATTCTCAGTACCTTAGAGGAGTGTTGGTCCAGTTTACTCTCAGGGCTACAGGGTTGTTGTAATGTTCATGTCATTTGCAAGATCATAACTACAATATATTCTGCATTATTTTTTTAAAGTCTCTTCAACCTGAACAAACTATTGATACAGTAAACTGTCAACACAAATGAGAGCCTCATTCTGCTCTCTGATGGGATGATCTGCTTGAAAACTGCTAACCTAAATATCATGTACATTATACACATTCTATTTTAAATAATAATCACTGCACTTCGGCAGCAGCCATCTTCCTGTGGACCCACCACCTGCAAGAGGATCAGCGAGGGGCCGGTGCGGGGTGATTTGGGAGGCAGCTGTGATTGCCATCCTCCCAATCCAGAAATAATGAAAGGGATGAAAACCACATGACATCACTCCACTTCAAACTTTTGTTCAGAACATGTGCGTATGAACCTCTGGGGACTTGTACGTAGATGTATCTTAAAGTAAAACGATTACCTACTGTCCTTTTAAAGTAGCTTCTTGCAAGATTTTCATGTCGAGTCATCATTAAAGGGCCCTAATCTGTCAAAAGGCGTGAATAAAACATGCTCTTTTTGAATACTTTAACTGATCACAGTAGTTCAGGGATAAAGGAATTTCAAAATTAGTTTTACAGCCCCTAAATCTTGTTAATGTTTTCATTTCAATGTCCCGCCCTCCACCGTTTCACCAATCAGAACGTCTGTGATCCGTGTTGCCAGAACTCACTGCGTCGAGCTATTCTCACTGGTGAAGTACCATGTGGCTGCAGAACTAACAAAGGTCTCGTGATTCTCAAATCATTAATGACAAAACAGGGGGAAAAAACAGAATTTCTATCTTTATGAAAAAGGTGTTGGTTATAGATTTGGTGTTGACAAAACTCTTGTCTATTCAGCTGTTATGGTCCCAGCTGGATTCATCTGCATATCTGGCAACCTGAGTCAGGGAGAGTGGGAGAGGACTACAGAATATTGACCGTGATTGCAGAAGCACCTTTGGCCAGATTTTTTACATATTGTGTATAAAAATGTCAAAAAGGTATAGAAAGGCAGAAGGGTTGTCGTTTGTTGATAGCATGGATAGAGCTACAAAAAACTCTAGTCTGTTTTTGACAAAGGAACAATGCAAATGGTTAAAATAAAAATAACAGTTGCGTACATTTAGGAGGCTTGTTCTTACTCTAAATGCAAAAAACCAAACCAGTCGTTATGAAAAATGACAGGCTTTGAAGTGGGATCCTAGATGAGAAAGAAAAGGACTTTTATTTTGCTCGTTTAGTTTTCTTTGTGAGATTGAAACTCCTCGCTCCGCTGATCAAAGCTGTGTGATGTCCGCAAGGTCAGACCACGGAGGGAGGTTTTACAACACGATTTCACACTATAAAGCGTAACCGTTTTTGGTTAGCTTTTTTGCCTTTTCTTTCTTTGACTTTATACATAGAAAGATATAGAATTTATAGAGCAATGTCACAATTAGTCTGACCATAATATATTGCACTTGTCTTTTCTAACACTTGTTTTGCTGCTAAAAAAAGAAAATATGGTCAAGATCCATGCAATACAATGGCATGTTCCAGCCAAAGACATCACATTACTATGAATTGGAAGATAAAAGTTACATAATAAATGTTTAACCAGAGGATTAAAAGGCTTATGATCCTTTAAAGCGGAGGTAGTGACAACTGTGGAGTGCAGATGGTCCTTGACTCATTTTTAAGACAAATTTTTGACATTTCATCCAGAACGTTATTATCTAATCTCGCCGTCGTGCATACAATATCATGACATGAACCCGGTGTGGCTTACGTTGAAGTTATGGTTGGCCACTGGTTTGAAGACGCTGGTGACGGCCCTCTCCAGCTGCTGGGAGAACCGCTGTGGTTTGGTGGACTGCTTAATCTGCAACCTTGAAAAAAATACTTTAGTTATTACTGTGAAGAATTCTCTGACCATTGTATAGGTGTTGTGAACTTGAGAAGATGTTTGTTGCCATATTATAAGCAAGATACTTTCTAGACTTGTGATTTTTGGTCTAGATTTCCAATAAGGTTCTGTTTATGATTGATAATAACGGAGCAGTCCTAACCAGAACAATGACTAGAACTCGAAAATAAAATCAACATCGCAGAGTTAAATGTGTGTTGAATTACCACATCTCCAAACAAATTTACATATTATTCACATCTTTGAAATTAATGTTTATCTGGATTTGATTTGAAGATAACTCAAAGAGATTGAGAAAACCAGGTATAAAACAATCATACAAGCCATTAAAATCATAATTATTACGTTGACTGTTGCAGATGGAACGAAGCTGTAGCATTGGCAGAAAAACTACAGCGTCTCTGCTTTATACATCATGTACGTGGGCCTGATAAACACGTTATAGCGACATAGGAAATGCTATGAAAAAAAAAATGAAAACGTACTCTCATCTAGCTCTTCCTAGTTCAATCTTTTCTCTTTGTTTCATTGCGCTGCCCCCAAACCCTTTAGAACAGGGCTTGATGTGCGCTGCTTCTGACACAAGTGCCTTTAGCTGCTCTTCAAATATACATTACACTGTGGCGACTTAAACGTCCACTCGACCCGACTCAAGCGTGGATGAATGGATGTGGGTTCAGACTAAGAACTGGTGATAGTGATATATGAAACAGAATATGGCACTGATTCACAACTTTGAGCTTTGAGTGTGTAAATGGCCGGGATTTTCTAATTTGAATGACTGAATTATATCTGTATTAGCCCCTGAATTAAAATGTGGAATAATTTGTATTTTTATGTATTATCTGGACATTAATCTGCAATATATCATCAATACAGACTTTTATTTGTAGAGCGCCTTTCGTTCACAAGGCAACACAAAGCGACTCACAACAGACTATATCACATCATGCATAAATCAAACATAAACAAATAAAAGCACACACAGTAGGGGCAAAAGAAGTATTAAAACTTTTTTTTAAAGCACACGAGTAGTTAAAAACCTTGAAACATTAAAATTACACATGGGATTAAAATCATAAATAGCCACAGTGCATAAAAAAATTACAGATAAAATCATTCAGTTGTAGCACAGCCAAACAGATCTGTTTTTCAGCTAGATTTGAAAACTGCCAGAGTAGAGGCCTGTCTCACATTCTCAGGAAGACTGTTCCAGATTTTAGCTGCATGAATCTGAAATGCTGCCTCCCCATGTTTAGTTCTGACTCTGGGCACCAGCAGGTGGCGAATGCCAAATCATCTGCTTAATATTAGTTATATATAAAAGTTTAAAGGGGGGGGATATAGCTGATAATTTGGATTCCATTTGTTTTGTATTAAGTGGACATTAATTACATGTTATTTTAGTAAAAACATTTATTATTTTACTTACAGATCAGATTATTTGCATAGCTATACTTGCTGTGAGCATAAATTACCATTACCGGTTATTCTGTATGTTGCACAGTGTTCCATTTTAACACACATTGAATACTTGTCATATTGTCCAAACTTTTGAACTTGGAGAGGTTGGAGAGACATCTGTCAGCTGGGGTTGTCCAAATGGAAAATTTCAGATCTGGCAACGCAATTAGTCACAATATATGTAATGAAATCTGAAGTTAAATTGAATTGAATTGAGGGTTTTATGGATTATTACTTATGAGAGTGCTTATCATCAAGGTCAATCTCCAGAGCCACAGTTCAATAATAAAACGTTTCTTCTGGGAGAAAATTAACTCTGTTGCCCATGGAAACAGAATATTTGGCCATTTTTTCTCGGACATACGGCGTCTGTGGGAGCTCTCGCTGTACAGAGCGGAGCACGAGGCAAAAACGACTCGCATTAATTACACTTTGAGAGGCTGGTTGCCAAAGTAACAGCAGTTGATCCAGAAATGACCCAATGCCTCTTTACATGGATCTATTTGAGAGCTCTCTTCAGGCCAAGTACTGGTGCTCACTTTCAATGGTGGGGACAAGGGACCTAAAATATCATGTAAGCACAAAAATGAAAATGTATTGCTTCTGTATGTATTGCTTCTTTTCGTGTCTGTCTATAGAGAAATACCTGTACAGAAATACTACTCTATCTAGTGGCATGAATATTAGAGTGAATTATCCGCAGCATCCATAGTGTGAGGGAAAGCATTGAATTAGTTGAACATGATTTGTGTCTTTGTTTTGATGTAACGGGATACAGATGGATTTGTTTTCCGTTTTTCTTGCTGTACTACTAGGATTCATCAATACTGTCAAAAGTCCATCCTGATTCCTGCCTAGAATATCAATATTACAGCAGAAATTATGAGCACATCCACATCCCTCCCTTAGTGGGATAGATCTAAACATCATCTTTAGTGTTGTTTAAAGGTTCGCTAGAGATTAAACTACATACACAGTAATTTTTGATGGACGGTTGACCCTGAGCTTGTGTCCATTAAGATATTTTAACAGTATGGCATTAAACATATGGTATTTTTCACATTTCTACGGCTCAAATACAATATTTTGCTTTTAAATATATTTTATTCTTAAGTTTATTTGTTGCCTTATGCTCTACAAAATGTCAAAAATATACATGACAAATTGGTAACTCCACAAGTAGCGAAGATCAAAGTCTATATTGTGACTGAACACTAAAATACTGCAGCTGTAATAGCATTAAACAATAAAACACTTGAATGAATAAACAAAAAAGGTCATACCATAACATGAAAACAAAGCTCTTACGTGTCGATGGAGATGAGAAATTATAGAGCGGAGCCTTTTGGAAATGAAAAAAGTATCACAGCAAACCAAAAGCGATTCAAAATGTTAAAAAGATTCAGAGGTGAAAAGGTACTCCCCAGTAGTGACCTAACCAGGGCCTTTCTGCTCAACCTTTAGCATTGTTTTTGCTCATGTATTCTTACGGACAAGAATGTGCAGCAAACATGCAGATTTCCATGGTAACTGTTGGCTTTTTATGCCGAGTCCCGAAGATTTATAGTCTGTGTGTGTTTCCCAACTCTATATTTACTGCATGTCTTTGTCTAGAGTGCCATATGATTAAGCGTCAAGAGTATTACATCATTCCATTAGTGATTTGAGAAGTGTTAACGAGGACACAATGATGACCTGTGCGTGCATTGTGCTGTGAAGGTTTTCAAGTCTAGAAAAACCTCTTATCAGTTTCACCTTTTTAAACAATTATCCATCCCTTTTAATTTAGTCCAAAAATGCTGTCTATACTTCTGTGGCAGCTGTGTCTTTCTCTTTGGTTGCCATGGTAGCTCGCTGCATTGATACTGGTTTGGGTTGAGCTTGAGCACATTGCAGATGGACATAAGTGATCAAAATCATTACAATTATTTTTTTACGTAAACTTCGATGATTAAAGTGAGTTACTCTGAGACCCTACAGTAAAACAGTATAGAGTTGGGTATCGGTTTGGCCTTTTGTTTACATTGAGACAGTATTCCAGGGAGGTGAAAACGCACGCATTAAGAAAGAGCCTCCAGAGTGAAACAGAACAGACACACTGTGATGGGGGCTGTTTCACAGCTGTGAGAGGATAAATGTTTGAATTGTCTGCCAGGGATGACCTCACTTCCTGCACATACATTTGGACATGTGGAGTAGAGGTGAGCTTCGAACGCTACACGGAGAAACCACGTAAAGCTTTAGTTTCAGTTTATATTTTTGCAGTTACTGTTAAGTGCAGAATGATGAAGGTTCTTTCACGTCTTTGCGGCAGCCAGAGGAGGATTTGAGGATGTGATTATACGGCTGGGGGTCGCGTTTGTTGTGTTGTTAAGTTCCACTGTCCACTACTGGCTTGGCGCTAGAACGGCATTGTTTTTCATTGCCATCTAAACGCTGTGCAGGATGGAGGTTGGTTTTGCTAATTGCTTTGCAAGGAGTCCGTCCAAACGGTGCCTGACGGATGTTTGTGACAAAATGGTGAGATATGACGGACTAGAATGAGGCCGCTCAGCTTTAGTCCCGCTTTGAGACGTCCAACTCGTAATAACATTATTTTTCTAGTTTGACCCCTACTCAGACCTTGTCTATTTGAAGCTGGCCTAAGAAACCTTTACCTTTCGTTGTCCCACAGTGGAGAAATTTGTTTCATCAATGCACACATTAAAGGACAGGGCACTGGAACAAGATAATTAAACACCAAACAAGCTACAACTCTTAGATAATAAATAATATACTATACATCAGTATGCGTACACTTTTTATACAGCGCCTGGTCTCCCACAAACAATTCCTTAAATTCTCCTAACATCTTTTTGATATATGTATTTTTGTTATTGGTCCTCTATCTCTTATAACGATTCTGGGCTCCACCTTTTGTCTATGTCAAATAACATCTCTGGAAAACAGCATATAAAAGGTTAATACCACCTCATATCCACCTTTGACAATTCTTACATGCCTAATAATTGTCTCCTGATCAAGTCCGTCCTGTTCATAGTTCAACCATTGTTAGACAGAAAATAAATCTGAATGTTATTGTTCATGTATAAGGTGAATCATGGAGTCAAAATTGTCCATTCTTGTCAAACGGGCTCCCATTAATGAAGATAATGACACGGCATGTTTTCTTTACACAGTTCTGGCATGATATGGTGCTGTGTTTTTGCCTTGGGAAACACTGAAGAGCTGCCTCTTCAGTCGTGTGGTTGCTATAGTTACTGTCCAATAACTCCAAAACTAATTGTAATGAACGGGAGCATGGCGGGAGTGTGGTGGGAGCAGGTAAGAGCGCTTAGCCAAATGTTTACAGTGCACGCATGCCAACTCACCTAAACTTTGAACTGTGCATTGCTTTTAAACAGAGCATTGTGTGTGGTCAAAACTTGAGAGCTCTTTTTTGGGAAACTAATTTAGCCCTGGCTCTTTCATGAGCTGCATGAGTGGTTTGTTATGTCACAATATTGTGGTGCCAGAACTTTGTGCCATGACTAATCCATACACAGACCAGTGTTCAGTTTGAAAAGGTGCTCAAAATGTTGTTTGTGGGCCTTTGAACGGTTGTATAACAGTTATTGCAATTATCTTGGGGTTGAATTTGTCTTTATCCCAGTTCTGTGCTTGAAACCAAATTAAGAGGTCGTTTTTGAACACTCCTACTCATCACATTGTGGTTTGGGGCAGACTGACGGCCCCTGAGCGGCACTATTCATTCGAGCATGTACTAGATTCATGCGAGACAATTAGGTGATGTGTCTTGCCTAAGGACGCAGCAACACTTGGAGCCACAGTAAAGAAATATGTGACGTGCTGAAGCCAAACAAGTTATTCGTTTCTAATTGGGTCTTTCGCTGGAGGGGAAAGGAAGACTGTAATTGATTTATTCAGGTGTTAAATAGAGGCACATAGTCCTGTCCAGGTGCTACCATAAGAAAGCAGTCATCTTTAAAGCGGAAAGGTTTTTCTTGGGGGTGTGCATGGTTAACCAGTTGCCTAATTGACCAGTAAAATTGCTTAACAGAGTGAAAATATTTGGGCCGGTCAACTGAAAAAGGCCTTCCCACCTGCTACCATATATGATGAAGTTAATGGATCCAACACAAAAACATATTTAGTTTCTTTCATTTGGGGAAACTACTATTCTTTCAGTTCAAGATAATAGCTACCCCAAGCTTTATCTATGAGCAGTTGTTAATTATCACAATACTGTATGTCGTGGTGACACTGATTTTCCCTTAGGATTTTTATCAGGGTGTCAGGTCACATTAAAATATGACTAACCAATTATTGACGGGTCCAACTAACGGTTAAATAAATGTGTCTCAAAAACCGGAGGGCAGACAATTTGAGCTCTATTAAGGCCAAAGAAAAAGAGCAAGAAGATAAATAATGTATAATGAATTAAAGTTTGGTTTGTGACACTATGGGTCTAAGATTTTATAAGTTTCTGAGATGAAAGAAACAAGTAACGGGACAAGTTTGGAAGTTTGAGACAAGGTTTGGATGTGGTCCTCGAAATTCAAGGCCTAGAATAAATAATACCAAAACAGTGGAGATCGAGTTTAGGACAGAATACTTCATGCATGCGTTCAGTTAGCAAAGGAGAACATTTTCTCCCTCATTATACTGATCCTTCTACTTGCTGAAATACTTTCACATAAAATACATACATAACCTGCTAAAAAGACTCATGTGCAGCATGGGAGTAACGTGGGTGTTTTTGACTTTACATATTCATTTCCATTTCATTGCAGCATATAAAATTATTAATTTATTATCATTCATGTTGATTTATGCAGCCGCACACACCGGTTTGTATAAATTAGTCCAATACAAAGTGATATAAAATGTCAATTTAATGTCAAAGCCATCCATTTTATTCCGCTAACAGCAGTCTGAGCAGAGACACCCAGACTTCCGCACACACTTCCCCAGCTCATTCAGGGAATCCCGAGACGTTCCAAGGCCACCTGTGAGACCCCCAAGGGGGGGGGTTTGAAACGGATGGCCTAGCTACTCTAAGAGAGTGCCCAGACACTCTGCGGAGTACCTTATATATAATTAATATATATGTAATTGTTCATTGTATGATTGCTCATTGTATGATTTATCATTGCAACGTTTTAAAGTATTTTGTAGAACCTCAATCAATCAATCAAAGTTTATTTGTAGAGCGCCTTTCATACACAGGGCAACACAAAGCGCTTCACAGTCCACATCACAAATCATCACACAAAAGATTAAAACACAATTAAAACATTAAAATCACACAAAAGATTAAAACACAATTAAAACATTAAAATCACAAAAGAATAAAACCATTAAAACTTTCAAAATTACACAAGAAATTTAAAAATAAATAAATAAATAAATGACAGCAGTGCATTAGAAATGGAGATAAAATCCTTCAGTTGTATGCACAGGCAAACAGAACAGTCTTTAACCTGGATTTGAACATTGACAGAGTAGACGCCTCCCTCACATTTTCAGGGAGATTGTTCCAGATCTTAGCTGCATGGATCTGAAACGCAGCCTCCCCATGTTTGGTTCTCACTCTGGGCACCAGCAGGAGGCCAGTACCTGTGCTCCTCAGAGTCCGGGCTGGTTCATATGACACCAACATGTCACTAATGTATTTTGGTGCAAGGCCATGGAGAGACTTGTACACAAGCAGAGCTGTTTTAAAATCTATTCTTTGAGCCACAGGAAGCCAGTGCAGAGACCTGAGGACCGGACTAATATGGTCATACTTCCTGGTTCCTGTCAGGACTCTAGCTGATGCATTTTGGATGTACTGCAGCTGCTTACAGGTCTGTTTGGACAGACCTGTAAGCAGGCCATTGCAGTAGTCTAGCCTGCTGGAGACAAATTCATGGACAAGAATCTCCAAGTCTGCCCTGGACACTATATTTCTAACTTTGGCAATGTTCTTCAGATGGTAAAAAGCTGTTGATGTTATTGATTTTATGTGGCTATTGAAATTTAGGTCTGAGTCCAGTATTACCCCCAAATTTCTGACCTTGTCTGAAGGAAGTAGGGAGAGAGACTGAAGTTGACAAATGACGCCCTCTCTTTGTTTCTGGGGACCAAAGACAATGATTTCGGTTTTGTCTGCATTTAGCTGGAGGAAATTATTTTGCATCCAGTCACTGATCTGTTGGATACAGTGAAGGAGCAAATCCAGTGGTCCATGTTCTCCTGCAGTCAGTGAGACATAGATCTGAGTGTCGTCGGCGTAATTGTGGTAGGACACTTTGTTTCTTTGTATTAACTGACCTAACGGCAGCATGTAGAGATTAAATAGGAGAGGTCCCAGGATCGACCCCTGTGGTACTCCACAGGTCAGGGCCACATGATCTGAGACGCAGTCTCCAATCTCCACAAAGTACTTCCTATCCTCCAGGTAAGACCTAAACCAGTCTAGGGCTGTGCCAGTGACACCAACCCAGTCCTCCAGTCTCTGCATGAGGATCTCATGGTCGACAGTGTCGAACGCGGCACTAAGATCTAACATGACCAAAACTGTGACTTTACCTGCATCAGTGTGAAGTCGAATGTCGTTTGTTACCTTCACTAGAGCGGTCTCAGTGCTGTGGTGGGGTCCAAACCCAGCACTGGAACATATCAAAAGAATTATTCATTGTTAAAAATTCAGACAGGCAAACAGAACAGTCTTTAACCTGGATTTGAACATTGACAGAGTAGACGCCTCCCTCACATTTTCAGGGAGATTGTTCCAGATCTTAGCTGCATGGATCTGAAACGCAGCCTCCCCATGTTTGGTTCTCACTCTGGGCACCAGCAGGAGGCCAGTCCCTGTGCTCCTCAGAGTCCGGGCCGGTTCATATGACACCAACATGTCACTAATGTATTCTGGTGCAAGGCCATGGAGAGACTTGTACACAAGCAGAGCTGTTTTAAAATCTATTCTTTGAGCCACAGGAAGCCAGTGCAGAGACCTGAGGACCGGACTAATATGGTCATACTTCCTGGTTCCTGTCAGGACTCTAGCTGCTGCATTTTGGATGTACTGCAGCTGCTTACAGGTCTGTTTGGACAGACCTGTAAGCAGGCCATTGCAGTAGTCTAGCCTGCTGGAGACAAATGCATGGACAAGAATCTCCAAGTCTGCCCTGGACACTATATTTCTAACTTTGGCAATGTTCTTCAGATGGTAAAAAGCTGTTGATGTTATTGATTTTATGTGGCTATTGAAATTTAGGTCTGAGTCCAGTATTACCCCCAAATTTCTGACCTTGTCTGAAGGAAGTAGGGAGAGAGACTGAAGTTGACAAATGACGCCCTCTCTTTGTTTCTGGGGACCAAAGACAATGATTTCGGTTTTGTCTGCATTTAGCTGGAGGAAATTATTTTGCATCCAGTCACTGATCTGTTGGATACAGTGAAGGAGCAAATCCAGTGGTCCATGTTCTCCTGCAGTCAGTGAGACATAGATCTGAGTGTCGTCGCGTAATTGTGGTAGGACACTTTGTTTCTTTGTATTAACTGACCTAACGGCAGCATGTAGAGATTAAATAGGAGAGGTCCCAGGATCGACCCCTGTGGTACTCCACAGGTCAGGGCCACATGATCTGAGACGCAGTCTCCAATCTCCACAGAGTACTTCCTATCCTCCAGGTAAGACCTAAACCAGTCTAGGGCTGTGCCAGTGACACCAACCCAGTCCTCCAGTCTCTGCATGAGGATCTCATGGTCGACAGTGTCGAACGCGGCACTAAGATCTAACATGACCAAAACTGTGACTTTACCTGCATCAGTGTGAAGTCGAATGTCGTTTGTTACCTTCACTAGAGCGGTCTCAGTGCTGTGGTGGGGTCTAAACCCAGACTGGAACATATCAAAAGAATTATTCATTGTTAAAAATTCAGTAAGTTGTTGGGAGGCCACTTTTTCAAGAATTTTTCCAATGAATGGCAGATTCGATATGGGGCGATAATTTTGAAGTCCCGCAGGATCCAGACTGCTCTTTTTTAGGAGAGGTCTTATGACTGCTGTTTTTAGGGCCATAGGAAATGTTCCTGACGACAGAGACATGTTTACTATTTGTGTCAGTGAAGGTAACAAACTGCTCAGGACGGACTTCAGAAATTTAGAGGGCAATATATCCAGGCTACATGTGGAGGAGCTCAGACTCATGATTATCTTTTTGACAGTTTCAGTATCCACAGGTGCAAAGTGAGTTAGCTCAAAAGCTTCTCTGGCTGTTGCATTGTTATACGTGCTGTGGAGGTGATAGTGTTTTTGATTCCTTGTACTTTGTCATCGAAAAACTGTGCGAACTCATTACACCTAGATTTAGAGGAAAATTCTAGGGGCAACTTTACAGGGGGGTTCGTTAATCTACCAACTGTTGAAAACATAACACGAAAATTGTTACTGCAACCTCCAATAATGTCAGAAAAATACATTTCTCTTGTTCTACGTAGAACCCGGTTAATTCACCCAACTCATCTTTAAAGATTTCATAATCGCCCTGGAAATTGGACTTTCGCCACTTCCGTTCGGCCTCCGGCACTCTTGCTTCTGTGCCTGACGAGTCTGCCTTAGTCCATGGGGCCTTTTTCTTACTGGTAACTATTTTAACGTCACAGGAGCAATGGCGTCCAGAACAGTCAGACACTGGTGGTGACAGAGTTATACAATTCATCAACAGTAGAGCATGGAGTTTTCTCAAAATTTAGCATTCCCATGAACAGTTCACTTGTGTTTTCATGTATGTGTCTTTTCTAACAATTGTAAATTCAGCTGGTGGTTTGCTAGCAAAACACATGTCAAAAAATACACAGAAATGATCTGACAAGCAACATCAACTACATTAACATTTGATACATTAACCCCCTTTGTAATTGAGCAGGTCAGAGTGTGCCCCTGCTGTGGGTGGGGCCACTCACGTGCTGAATGAAACAAAGGTCTCAATACAGAAGCCAGCTCCTTTGCATTTCTGTCATCAACATTATCACATGTACATTAAAATCACCTGTAATAACTAAACTATCAAAATCTGTGCACACGAATGAAAGTAGTTCAGTAAAATGGTCAATAAAATCGCAACATGACTGTGGTGGCCTGTACAGGACAATGAAAAGAGTAGAAGATTGCTTTTGTTCCATTTTTAAAAGAAATATACTCAAACGTATTAGAAAAATTTCCCAAGGGGCCTTCTATGGGAGACAAAGTGGCTCTCTAACAAAACTGCAGCTATGCCTCCCCCCCCCTTTTGAAATTTCTAGTACTTTCGGATGCGAATTTAAATTTGGGTGGTGTTGCTTCTATTGAACTGCTATTTCTATTTTGGTCCGCCAGGAACATAAAATCAAGATCATAAGAAGTTAAAATTATTAATTAAAAATGATTTGTTACATGAGTCTGACATTAAGCATAGCAGTTTAACCATAACGTCAGAGTGATTAATGTGGTTGATTGATTTCTACAGCATAAATATCAAGATCAGAGTTGGACGTATAACTGAAGTCCTGTTTTGATTTCGTTTTTTAGGAATTTAAAACTTTTTGAGCTGTGTGCGATGGAACACACACAGTCTCCATTGCCTAAAATGTGAAAACCTTGTTGTTTCTTTAGCTCCCAGAGTCAGAAGGGAGTCAGCACAGTTCAGTGTTTGGTCTGGTAATGCCCTGCAGACGGACAGGGAGGTGTTTGCACGTTGTACTCACGGTGCTGGTGAGCAGGAGGCGGGGGGGTGCGGTGGGGTGCCGAGGGGGCTCAGATGTAACAGTACGCCCCCTCGGGGAACGCTGAACAACATGGACGCATGTAGATCATCAACAGGCTGCTACCGTATCTGTTTGGGTGTAATCCGTCTGGACGATAGGCCGTAACGTTTCAGAAAAGGGCAAAGTTAGTCACAAGACAAAGTTAAAAGGCTGATGTAGCCTGGATCCACTATGCAGCGCACAACACGACTGTAGAGGCAGTCACCTCTGTACCGTGGGATTGGACAGAAATAAAAAACAGATAATCCGGAGGATTGAAGGAGGTGGACAGATCCATTAAATGTTCTTCGTGACTTGACTGAAGTTTCATGTCGTTAATTCCCACATGCACGGTGTACTTGGGAAACGGTTATCAGGCAGTGGACTGAAGCAGAGGAGGGAGCGTATGAGCAGGTCTGGGTACAGTAGGCTCCGGGAATACCAGCGAGTGACGCGTAACGAAGGGCCGTGTCTCACGATGGAATCTCCAATAATCAGAGTGGTCGGGGCGAAGAGTGGACGTGGACGCGGCCTCGGTGAAGGACTCGGTGGACGGAAACCAGCGGGTTCACCCAAGCAGGACCCGAGCCTGAGCGCCGCTGAACCATGGAGAGGGAGGAGCGGGGGTGCTGACTCTCAGCTACAGGCGTCCCACGCTGTGTGCTCGGGGACGCTGGTGCGGTGTGAGGGGCTGGCTCTGGGCGCTGCTGCTGACCCGGTGGAGTGGTGCGGTGGTGAATGATGGCTCGCTACCCCAGTCTGAGGCTGCTGCACTGGGGTCATAGAAGGGTAACAGGCAACATGGCGGGTGGACCGCTCTTCGCTGAGGACTGCTTCCTTTAGGAGCGTTTGCCTCGTGTGGTCTTGGATCCTCGAGCAGTAGAGTACGCTGCAGTGTCCAGGGATTCTGCTGAGGGGGCCGGGATGTCAGTGGAGAGGGCTGCATAGCGGTTTGCCAGACTTAGGACATGGGCCACGGCGCAGGATGGCTCTCGGATACGCGGGGCTCGTTATTCGAACCGGGCGCTTAGGTGTAGAACAGGAGGGTCCGTAGCTGACGGATCTCTCCCACACGTCAGTGTCACATAGGCAGCGCTCAGTGACATAAGCCGTGAATGCTGCCCACCAGCGACTTCAAAAAGTTGGACACTAGAGATTGTTTCTCATTCAACTCTGCGGTGAGACATTTGGTGGCTGTACAACATTATCAACATGTACATTAAAATCACCTGTAATAACAAAACTGTGCAAAATGAGTAGTAAAATGGTCAATAAAATCGCAACATGACTGTGGTGGCCTGTACAGGACAATGAAAAGAGTAGAAGATAATTTTAAAAGAAATATACTCAAACGATTGAAAAATTTCCAAGGGGCATTCTATGGGAGACAAAGTGCTCTCTAAAAACTGCAGCTATGCCTCCCCCCCTTTTGTTTTCTCGTATTTCGGATTCGAATTTAAAATTGGGTGGTGTTGCTTCTATTAGAACTGCATTTCCTGTATTTTGGTCCAGCCATGTTTCAGCCATAAGCATAAAATCAAGATCATAAGAAGTGATAAAATTATTAATTAAAAATGATTTGTTACATAGAGATCTGACATTAAGCATAGCAAGTTTAAAAATAACGTCAGAGTCGATTAATGTGGTTGATTGATTTCTACAGGGAACAGAAATTAGATTTGCAGAGTTGGACCGTCTAACTGCTGTCCTGTTTTGATTTCGTTTTTTAGAATTTAAAAACATTTTTGAGCTGGTGCGAGGAACACACACAGTCTCAATTGGCCTAAAATGTGAAAACCCTTGTTGTTGTTCTTTAGCTCCCAGAGTCAGAAGGGAGTCAGCACAGTTCAGTGTTTGGACTGGTAATGCACTGCCAGACGGACAGGGAGCAGTGTTTGCACCGTTGTACTCACCCGGTGCTGGTGAGCAGGAGGCGGGGGAGTGCGGTGGGGTCCGAGGGGGCTCAGATGTAAACAGTCACGCCCCCCTCGGGGAACGCTGAACAACATGACGCATGTAGTCCATCAACAGGCTGCTACCGTATCTGTTTGGGTGTAATCCGTCTGGACGATAGGCTTCGTAACGTTTCCAGAAAAGGGCAAAGTTATTCACAAAGACAAAGTTAAAAGAGCTGCATGTAGCCTGGATCCACATATGCAGCGCCACAACACGACTGTAGAGGCAGTCACCTCTGTTTACAATCGGGATTGGACCAGAAATAAAAACAGATAATCCGGAGGATTGAAGGAGGTGGAACAGATCCATAAAATGTTTCTTAGTGACTTCTGAAGTTTCATGTCGTTAATTCCCACATGCACGACTACCTTGGAAACGGTATCAGGCAGGGACTGAAGCAGAGGAGGGAGACGTATGAGCAGGTCTGGTACAGTAGCTCCGGGAATACAGCGAGTGACCGCGTTAAAGAAGCGGACGTGTCTCACGATGGAATCTCCAATAATCAGAGTGGTCGGGGCGAAGAGTGGACGTGGACGCGGCCTCGGAGAAGGAGCTTGGTGGACGGAACCAGCGGGTTCACCCGAAGCAGGACCCGAGCCTGAGCGCCGCTGAACACATGGAGAGGAGGAGCGGGGGTACTGACTCTCAGCTACAGGCGACCCACGCTGTGTGCTCGGGGACGCTGGAGCGGTGAGAGGGGCTGGCTCTGGGCGCTGCTGCTGACCCGGTGGAGGTGAGCGGTGGTAATGATGGCTCGCTACCCCAGTCTGAGGCTGCTGCACTGGGGTCAAAGAAGGGGAACAGGCCAACATGGCTGGTGGACCGCTCCTTCGCCTGAGGACTGCTTCCTTTAGGAGCGTTTTCCTCGTAGTGGAATTGGATCCTCGAGCAGTAGAGTACGCTGCAGTGTCCAGGGATTCTGCTGAGGGGGCCGGGATGTCAGTGGAGAGGGCTGCATAGCGGTTTGCCAGACTCAGGACATGGGCCACGGCGCAGGATGGCTCCTCGGAATCCGCGGGCTCGTTATTCGGAACCGGGCGCTTAGGTGTAGAACAGGAGGGTCCGGAGCTGACGGATCTCTCCCACACGACAGTGTCACAATATGCAGCGCTCAGTGACATAAGCCGTGAATGCTGCCCACCAGCGACTTCAAAAAGTTTGGACACTAGAGATTGTTTCTCATTCAACTCTGCGGTGAGACGAAGGACTTCTTTTCGTAGTTCTGCAATGGTGGCACGGTCGCTCTCACGGAGCTCCAAGGTGAGGCGACTAATATTGTGCATGTTTGAGCCAATTTCATTGTCACTTTCCATGTCCTCGTTAGCTTGTGTTAGCCTCTGTGCTACTAGTGGGTTTCAGTCGGGACTAAGCGCTATTTGCTGAAACCACTGAATTAATAAGATAAAACACTCAGATATATTAAAAAACTGAACAATAAAAACGCGCTAAAAAGTTGTTAAAAGTTTACTAAAAAGGTGCACAGAGCAGCCCCTGCAGAAACAGCCCGTCGCCCCAGCTGTGAGGGTGAGCGTGCAGACCTGTGTACCTGTCTTGGGACATTAGCAGTTTAGCAGTAATGCCAAGTCCGGCGCATTTACACTGACAAGGCATCAATGTTGATACATGTGCAATGTCCCGCCTCAATCAATAAATAAATGAATGAAATAAATGAAGACTGTTCCATTCAATATTTTTTTCTTTTTAGAATGAGTCAGTATAAGTGGCTTCAGCAACAGTAAAAATAGGTTTTTTCTATCCATATTGCAGAGCCTTCATTTAAGTAGTGGCATTACATATTGTACATTTACAGAACTCACTTTTTAAGCTTCATGTAATCGTCATTGACGACTGGCTTGCACTCGGCGCGGTGCACCACCATTCCTTCCAGGCTGATCTCATCTGGAACACAAACACACACACAAACTGACTCAGACTTCATCACATCTCAAAGTCAGACAATACAACAATTTCAGAGCGACGCATGCTGTGGAACATACAACACAAAAGAGTGACAATCCAAGGACAAAAACATTGTTAGGTGTGATTGTGGTTTCAGAACTCTGTATGGGTTTCAGAAGCATGAAAACCCAGCACTGTTGCCACATTATAAACAACTGTGAACTGTACTAGACAGGTATAGCAAATTTGATCTAACAGACTTTATACACTGAGAAAGACGCTTTACCACTGTGCACATGCCATAACTACTGCAGACTGATGCGTGAGTGCTGGCGTTCAGTGCGCACATACCGGCTCCGCTCATGACAGTATGTGGCCAGATACATTAAAGCTTTTTTGTGGGGATTAAAAAAAAAAAAAACAGTCTCATAAAAAATTAAAAAAACATTAATCAGACCACATTGTGCTGCTTCATCTTTTCTGTCTGAAAAAGCTACATTTGTGAAAGCTAAAAAAAAACATGCAACTGAAAACTACAGATAGAACCAAATAGTTAAGTGCAAGGAACAAGGCAAATTTATTACACAGTTAGTGATTTGTTATTTACAACGCAATCTTGAAAACCGCAATAATATTGTCACAGCCGTCAGTAAAAAAACTAAAATAATATGGCAACCCTAGCCTGTTATAAGGAATTAGACATTGTTGGTGTGTCTGTGGGTAAGACATTTCAACCTCCTCATCTGTGATTGTGAATGTGTTAGTTTGGGTGACTGATGTTATGGTTGTAGTGGGTGTCTGCATAACACACATCAATATTCACTGCACGGTGTTCCTCCTGTCCATCATCTCGTGGTTAAATACAGATGCCTTTGGGAAAACGTCAAAACAGTGCCACCGTTGACAGATGGTCTCAAAAAGTTTCACTGTGCTGTACACCATGTAACAAGCCCATATAGAAATCATTAATCTGTTTAAATGACTTGAGAAAAATAAATGCGTATTTATTAAAGCCCTCATCTTTTACCACTCGTTGGTTTTATTTGTAGTGGCTCATGAGTGTTTGAATCATTATTGTCTTCCAATCCAAACATTAGTCCCTGAATCCATGTTTTCAATTACCCCTGACACAACCACTGCACACCGCCAAATATCGTTTCAACCGACCGGAACTTTGAGGTAATGAAATAAGAGGCAAGTTTTAACAGGTTAGCAGACTGTTTGTTTGATTAAGTCATAAATGATTCAGAGGTTCCATAGATAACATGATAGCACATTACGCACTTTACTCAGGACGCCCAAAAGATCACCTCAGTGTAAACCAGAGAATATAAAGAAGCAGAAAAAAACGTAATAAAAATATAAATAGGGTTTTCATTGACATTTTATTGAGAAATTAAATTATGTCACCAGGATTTTTTTTTTTTCTTTCCTTGTAAATTTTACACATTTATTCATTTGAAATGTTGAATTTGTTGAATCCGACACTGTCTGGGTCCAGTTGGTGAGCGTTGGTGTGGTATTGGCCGATCCTTTGTGCATTGTTCAGTCGCTGGCACCAGTTTCACACTAGACACACAAAACGCCCAAAAGCCTCTCTTCTTTCCACCCATCTCTTTCCAACACACAGACTTTAAAAGATCAAACAGAGGAAGTGTGCCTGCCGCCTTTAGGTCAGTGAGCAGGTGGTTTCAAAACTGCTCAGCAAAGAAGCATTATCAGTAGCATATTATTATCAAGCCAGGTTTTTTTAATTGATGGTCTGTTTTATTATTATTATTATTATATATTTATATAAGAATCCACGCATTTCTGTGCATTTCCCCCACCCATTGTCTGCTTTTGTTGGGTCAGTAAGCAGACAGGGTTTTTAAACTGTTCTGCCAAAGTAGGACACAAGACAAACAATCTTATTCCAGATTTCAATTATGAGGCAGGCCTCTGAGGGTATGATTCACTTTCTTGTGTAACTTTACATTTACCCCTCACAGAGACTGGCTTTTGTCTGCTGTTGGACTGCGGGGAAGCAATGTGCCAAGAATAAAGGGAAGAAAACACCATTAAGGTAACACTCTTCTATAGCCACATTGTTTGAAGCAGTTCACCCTACACTTTTGTTCTTCAGTTTTACTACAGTAATACTGATTTAACTTCTTTGAGAACTAGGATCCACAATTGTGATTATAGATGAAAATGTAAGCTGCAAATGCAAGAAATATCACCCTTGGTTTGGGGCCAATGTATTACAATGGCCCACTTCTTGAAGCTAGGTGAGAAGTTTGCATTGCAAGAAGCTTTGGGAATAATAAATAAGTGGCAGAGTGGACAGACCACTCCTGTTCAAACGGAGACATTTGTTTTTGATTTGTGTTTTCTAGGTTTTTATGATTGAGAATTTTTAAAGTGATAGTCTGGAACACTAAATGAATTACACATTTTAAGAATTGTATTAAATTGACCTCCTGACCTTATATGTTGATATGAAATAAGTCATTTTATGAGTTATAATATTACGGGTAAGTCCCGCCTTCCCTTCTCTGTACTGAATGTGGTAATGTATCATCTGAATGTGGTTGTGACTTGTGTATTGTGTAGGTGTGATGCTGTGAATGAAGTGTGGTTTTAACAAACAGGTATGAGGCTAAATGTGTGTGTCTGTATTAGAGAGAATGTGTTGTATTGCAATGTTATTTTTTTAGGATTGTACATTACTGTATCCATGTATTTTATTGATGTAACCAGGGACTGCAGATGGAAACTAGCTGTTTAGCTATAATCTGGTGCAGAACATATCTGTCTTTGAGCTTAATGTCTCTGTACACTGTCCCTTCAAATAAAGACTAAACTAAACTAAACCTATAGCTCAAAATCCACTATGCCGTCCACTCTAACCAATCAAGTGATGCCAAGGGCTGTCAATCATCAATGGGCATTATCTTTTTTGAATTATATATAAAAAAGTTAGTTCCCAAAGGTTTTGCCGTGATGTGGCCAGACAGGTAACAGTTAGGCTAGTTAACTAGCTTGAACTCTCTGGAACTACAAGAAATGTGAACAAAGAATTCTGAACCTCAGCGGCGAGTGACCCAAATATAAACTTAACCTAAATCCATAATCAGATCTTCTGCAAATGTTCTAAAGTGTTCTACTAATGTTAATGGTTACTTCCGGGCTTACTGCATCGCTTTTTGGCGCTTCAAATCAGTATTTTTGTCATGAAAACGTAAGCGGAAAATTCTGAAAATCTCTGTGCAGTTTGCAGGTGTGCTAAGAATGTATATGTATAATGTATTCTCCGGACTTTCCGTGCATGGAAAAGTAGGCGCGGCTTCAAGATCAATCAGAAGGGAAGGGGGAGGGAGCTTGGGTCGTTTAAAAAAAAAAAAAAAATCTTGTACCTCTCTCCCTCTTTTCTAACAAACTCCAGACTATCACTTTAAGGGACAGTTCTGCACAACTTCTCTATTGTCCTTTTTAACTTTGCTCTTTGAATCATCCTATTGTTAGAAATACAAACATTAAATGAAGTCAGATGTATAATTTATTCAGGGTAACCCGAACTGAAAGAATCCAGGTGCACTAGCCACAGTGTCACTACGGTAACAGCCACTTGGCTCCAGTGCCTCCTCAGCTGCCCGCTTTTAGTCCTGGAGGGGCTCTGCGCTCGTCACACCTCTCTGTAATGTTCATCTTTGCCTTTCCCACAAATGGAGGCTATTATGTGCAATTATTGGATGGCGAGAGTGCGCCAGGGTTCTCACTGGCACAGTTTCTGCAACACCCCCACACTGTGAACATGTGTGAGGAGTTACAGATGGAGAATTGCTCCTTGTAGACGACTGACAGGACAGGGCAGTGGCAGTAAGTACTTCTGTTCGTAATAACATTAAAACATTTTTTCAAGTCAGACTTATTAGCATTGAATAAGAAAAAATAATTTAGGGTAATTTGATATTTGAAGATATAATATTGAATAATCAATTTCAAGATATTTTTTTTTTTTAATAATTCCTGACTATAAATAAGACATTGAATCAATGTAATTGATTAAAAAAAAAAGAATAATGAATAGTGCAGTTATTTTCATACTATGACCATTGCAACTCACCACACTGTTGCCATATACATATGCAAACTTAGATCCTACTAAATCAAAGTTTGGGCTGAGCAGATGATTAAGCCTTTACTGGACATTTTAGAAGCAATAGCAACGCTTGGTTTGCATCGGTTTTATATAGCGCTTTTTTTGGACACTCAAAGATGCTTTACATGTCATTATTCATTCACTCCAAACACGGTGGTGATAAACTACTACTGTAGCCACAGCTGCCCTGGGGCACACTGACAGAAGCGAGGCAACCAGTATGTGCCATCGGCCCCTACGACCACCACCAACCATTCACACACACACACCAGACTCATTCTAGGCAATGGGGGTGAAGTGTCTTGCCTAAGGACACAACACCAATTTGGCACTTTACAGCCGCAGCCACCCCACTGTGGCTGGTGTCTTACCAAGGACACGACGACAGCAAACATCAGTTGGAGTCAATTGTGTGTTTTGTGCGTTTTTGTTTTGTTTTATGCATGCAATTTAATTCACCTTTCCTTTGACACTTCCCCAATTACCCACACGTTTCTAATCAAGAGTATAAATTGGGGGCAGGCACTGGAACAAGAAAAGGAAAAGGACGAAGGCCAGGGAGAGCTAGAGGAGGGCCAGAGGGGAAGGGTGGTCCGGAGGGGCTTGGAGCCGTGGCCCGGCCGCCAGGTTGGCGGAGATGCACCATCTGAAGCGGCGGACATGTGGACACGACAACTGAAAGTGAGACCGGAACCCTGGAGGAGGTGCCCGAAGCTGACGGTGGCAGCAGCGCGAGCTGCGCGGATTCCACAGCGGTTAGCACAGAATCCACACGTTAGAAGGACAGTGTTTGCGGTGGGCGCTGGCCGTGTGACCTGTGGCTATGACAGGGAGAAGGTAACGACGCTGGCCCCCGCTGCCTCAGCCAGAACGGTGGACCCCCAGCTTTTAGCACTTTTAGTCTCATTTCAATCCTTCTTTTAGCCCCCGTTTTACCTATTTTTTTTTTAGCAATCGACTCCCATATTTACATGTTTTTACTAAAAAAAACCTGATTTATTCTTCTATTCTTTGCCTTTTATTGATCACACCCCCCTCAACAGACACTTTTAAACCTGTAACATTTGCACAAAAAAGCATGTCTTCTGTTCATAAAGAGTTGTTTTGTTTGGCTGTTTTCAGAATACTAACAAATAAAAAAGGATGAGTGGGTCAGCTAAACCCAAAGTCATCTCCTTCAGATACAAAACAAACGTGCATCAATGATAATGGGTAGAATAATGTAAGATACTTTATATATATTGTCTATTGTGCAGTATTCCAATGTAGTTTTCGGACTGACTGAACTGAATCTGGAGGTAGTATGCTTTTAATTCGGAATAAAAGACTATCACGGTGGGCCTCATTTATCACTTTTTTTCCTCATGTCCTTTTAGTAATTTTTCATCCATTTTAACACAACGACGAAATCTCGGCGTACCAAAACACAGATTTAACGTACAGGAAATGCAACTGTCAGGAGCTAACATTAAACAAATATTATCCAACGGTCATGGAGGTCAGTGATCCGCCTCCTCACACTGAAAGCCCTGGCCTTTCTAATGTAAACAGCCCACCGCCCACCTGCTCTTCCTCCAGGCAACCTCAAGAGTCACAAATCACCAGTAAGGTGTAACGTGTCAAACGTACCATGGTTATGCTTATGGTACATGATTTGGGGCTTTAGAAGGTCACCATCACAGCTTTGATAGTTTGTGTTGTGTTCTAGAGAAATATAATCCTTGGTCACAATGATTTAAAAAAATACCCTGAGTACATTTTTTCAGGCTGAATTTGATTACTCTTCCGTGCTTGACCAGCTCTGGGTTATTTAGACCCTTTAAGAACCTGCATCTACTTTTCATCATCTGTGGCGGGTCATTTTGACCTGTGGGTAGCACAAGGGTTAGAGGCTGTGAGACAAACAAATATTTTTCTTGGCAATATTTTCTGTATCAAGATAAGGTTCAAAAATGTTGTGACATCACATCTGGCACTGTGCAAGATATGGACACCGCTGTTTCCTAAGCAACCATTGCAGTTTTCTTTCAAGGTTTGAAAACATATTTCACAAACAAAGCCCTCTGTCCTGTTTTTCCAATGCAGGAAACACACATGATCCTGGATCCTATAAATAGTAGACTAGTTAGGAAATATTTTAAGACTAGTTAAATGATTAGTTAAACAAAGCTAGTCAAACAGATGTTTACTACATTCACATTCTGATTGGATACTCTTCAATCAGAATGCAATAAGTCCATACTTATTGATGTCCATTTTATTTTAAAATAAATTCACGTTGTCAACAATCATTTATGCTTGTTGACTTTGTATTTGGGGACACATAAAATAGACGCAATTCAAGATAAAATACAATGCTCCTCTAAAAAGCTTTTTATAAAAAGTTGTATGTGTGTTAAACAGTCATCTATCCTTCACATTGGTGATGTTGCAGTTTGTCATTTGGGTTGCAAAAATAAAAAAATGCATTGACAACTTACCAATCTTACTTATAATTTACAAAAATAGTAAAAGGCAAAAATTTCAATGCATACAGGAGTTGACTGGGCATAGGTGGATTCTGCACTATTAGGGACAATGGAGACCACTGACTGAGTGGTCACTGAGTGGATTTTACCGCACACTGCTGCAACTTCATTTAACACGTCAAAACTCAAGGTATAAGATGTGATAAATGTTTGTGTGGTACATGAAACAGGGCTAAACTTTATTTTTGTTTTATTAAAACCTGAATTGCAAAGGTGAAGATACAGACTCATACCAAGACCTTAATGTCCTTCATAGTTGGACACAAAATATGGTCCGGATGTACACTGCAACAAGGAACAAATCACAGCTGAGTCACTGATTGAATCTCCAAATATAATTTCCCATTAGAGCTCCTCTGTAATACGCCCATAGGCTGCTTCATTAAGGAAATGTGATGATTTCATTCATTAACTTTGAAGTAATCTTCCCATGTCCATAACTGTTGCCGGCTCACTCAGTCTTTAGTATGGATCAGCCGTGTACGTTGAAGTAGCCTTTAACGTCCTTGAGCAACTGCCAGAAATAACAGGGCGGGTTTTACTTTCAAATACGGTTTTCCTTTAAACCATCCTTTTTGAACGTTTGGCTTTTTCTACTTTTCAGGCAAGAGTTGGAAGGATAGATAAATGCCACCCTCATGTTGGTGTGGTAAACACTGAGCTGCAGCCAGAAATGGACCTGGATTTTTTTCTCAGCTTTATGGTGCCAGACACAAGAAACTATTTAAGATGCAGCAGCGTAGGTGCCAAGGTAAGACAAAACTGTAGAAATGGTTATGTAAACAGGGTACTGGCGAGAGTTTCGTTTGACTTTTTAACAGTTTGCACCAAAAAATACAATATTTTTCATGAAACTTACAAACAAAAAAGTAACACCTACTATGGAAATAATTGGTTTTGTTAGACCTAGAGCACCAAAAATTCTTGAACATGACTATATGGCATAATCTCAACTGATGTTTGGCATTTTCAATATTAACCAAAATCCAACTGCAGAAGAGCCTGCTTTTATGAAATTAACTTTGAGGCGATTTAAACAAAATGGACTTTTGTCAAATTCAAATGGAACAGAAGCTCACTCCACTTAAATTTATCAAATCTGGCCTCTGCAGAATCTTCCCTGTATGTTTTGCTTTTGGAGTCATGTTTCAGCTATTGAAACTAATCATACAATGGGCCAAATTGGATTGTATAAGACATTAATGGAATATAAACCACTAACACTACGAGATCTTGTGAATCTTGTCTCCCTTTAATAAGAGAAAACAAACAGTGAGCGCATCTTTTGATGTGAAAGTTGTCTTTATGGTTGTCAATAATTATAACAAAATCTGATATTAAATCAAATCTAGACACTCAATTTAGCAAGTATCGATACAAAAAACCTAATTAAAACATTGGACAAAAAAGGGCATTTTATGGATACAGTTTAAAGTTTAATATTAATTACAACTGGTGTTAGCACCTAGGCACAAATATTATCTTTGTACTTATGCTTCGTTGGTGTTAAAGCTGTCCAATTAAGAGTATCTTAAACTATCACTAATCACTGTGGTAGCTAACATATGAAGTCTTTACTGAAGGAGACACATGTCAGTAGAATACTATCCAGCATCATCGGACTCATACACATCAAGTATGAAGAGAGAACAGCCTTCACAGTAGTCACTCACTGTTTCACCACAAGCTCTTGGAGGAGACACATTAATAATTTACAATGGAAAGGGAGTCCTTACTCACAGTGCTTGGAAATGGGATTTTGGGCATCCTGTTTTGTTTAATAAAGAGACAACAGCAGCTGGAACAAACAGATTTGCACTGACTTTGAAGGCAGCGGCTGGGCTCCATTAGCCAGTTTTAATGAACGGCAGGCAGAAAACAGGTCAACCTCCCACAATCCTCTCCACTGCATCTTGGCCTCGTTTGCAATTCCAATGGAGTGTTGTTGATGATGCCACTAATCACTTATGATAATAAAAGCTGCAGATCCAGGCAACGCTGTCAATCAGGAAGCACATAGCAATCTGAAGGAAGGAACACGTCTCAACAATAATACAACATTTAATAGAAAAATGGCAGTATGCCCAGGAGTATTAATGGGTAGCTTTATACCATAGTATTGAAAAAAAGAATAGGTGATACGAGCTGTACATTTGTACAGCAGACAGATTCTGACAAAAGCAAGGTTTTGCTGTTAAATTAAGCACATAATTGGCATCACAGCACAAGTGTTTAAAATGAAATAGAAAGAAAATCACAAATCTGGGAAAAATGATCACTGTGTTTAGATGCATTGCACATCGGTAGCAGAGATTTACCACCAACGCCACAGCAATACATGATGGTGTGTTTACTTCCTGTAAATAGTGGGACTGACGTAGGCTGAAAATCCATGTATTTCTCATAAACGGGCACATAAATAGTATTCTAATGGGTTTAATTGAATTAAAACCATAATGACAATGTAGGAATTCGGGCGTTCTGCTCTCCCAAAATTCCATCCGATGGGCGGGGGAGCGACTGAATTTTGCGTTGCATTATGGGTAACACTTGCCTTCGCAACTTCCGGTTCTCTCTGCCCGGCGCATTTTCTCTAAATGGTTGAGTGTTTTCGTCATTTTACATTATGCAAATACATTCCCGTCTCTAACTAGTGGCATATCGCGCAAATCATCCGTCCAATTCACATTCTTCCCTCTTAGCTGAACTTCATTCTCATTGTTACCATCTGTCACTCGCACACACAGCCGTTTTCGTTCACTCTGCTCGCTGTCATCTTCTTCTAAATCTTCATAAACACCATCCGCTCGTTGAACTAGCAACAACAATTCCTCCTTTCGTTTTCCCACACTGCAAATACCCTTTCGCTTCAACCTGTCACGCAATTCAGGAACTGTCAATCGTTCGTTGTTTTCGGGAGCCATATTCGCCATTGTATGAAATCAACCGGAAGTGAACTGGGCAACAAACGGTGTCATTTTTTGATCACAGCGCCGCTCAGTGGATGAAATTTTGGGAGAGCAGAACGCCCGAATTATAATTGGACTAAATGATTATGAGCCAGCTACCCACTGCCTATTCAACATCTCCTGAGTGTCCCCAATTTCTTGAAATAAGGAGAGAGCAGATTACAACTGGAGCAGAAGTACACATCAATTAACTCATCATAGTATTTCAGCTTAGCTAGAATTTTATTCAGCCTTAATTATTCAGAAAATAATTAATTATTAATTCAAACAAAGCTTAAATAATTTTGTTGTATCTCATGAATCAAAACAGGCAAGCAAAATGGCAACAGCAAAACCTTTATTCCAACATGTTACGCCAATTAAATGAGAAGGAGGACAGACGCCTATAAATAATCCCTGTAGTGGATTAAAACACTTATAGATCAGAGCAATATACAATTATTGCCCGAATATAAGAGGCATGTGGTGGTTTGGGAAATATTGTGTTTCAGACATAGGGCAGCCCTTCAACAGGTTTGCATTTTTATTAGTTAGCTGAGGACGGATTGGAGTGAGAACATTACATGGTGGCCAGATCGCAAAAGAAAAGCGGTTTATGTATCTACCACTGCTTTCATTCACAGCCTGGAGCCTACTTCTCTCACTCATAATCAGAACTGAGACATAAAAGAACGTCAGCAACCCTCGTACGAGTTGTTTGAAATAGAGGATGGTTTCACATTTGAGGATCTGAGTGGTAAACAGATGGATTAAGCTATGTAAAGCAATGCATATTCTTACTAGAACGTGAATCAATTGAGGCAAAACTAATTATTAGAAAGGATAAAAGGCAAAATTCATCAGCTCCTTATCTGATGGGAATATTCAAATGTTTCAATATGTAAGGAAATAAAACATAAAAGATTGAAAATCTAATCTTGCCAAAAATATAAGAATGTGACATGAAAAATTATACTCAACAAGGAACCACACTGACAAAAATATTGAATAACAACCAGTCACACTTAGACAGAAGAAACAGTCAAAATGCCAAAACTAAAATATATTCTTAAAGTTCATGGCAGAAATTATGTATTACTGTATGTATGAAAAGAGAAAATGAAAAGAAGCTTCACGAAAAAAAGTGTTTTTTTAGCTCTTGCTTTCTCCTCCCAGAATGTGACGCTGTCTGCCCACTCACTCCATAGCGAGAGAAATAAAGGAGAGGGGAGAGAGAAAGGAGGAACGGTGAGCAGCAGCCTGTTTCACTCTCCCAGTTCTCAGTAGCTCCAGTGGCAGCCCGCTCCTTTCCTCCTCCTCTTTCTCACATCCACAGTGCGAGTGTGCGTCTGCTGACGGCTCACTGAGGGAGCAGCACGCTTCTAAACAAAGCTTTGGTGTCGATTCGATCTTGTGGTTGGCAGCCCATTTCGAGGCTGGACTGAGGCTGGGCACGCGGACCAGAGAATGGAATGGAACCTTCGAAGAATGGAGAGTGAACTAAGGCACATCAACCCAGACTTGCTCCAGCCCAGCAAGAGCTTCAAAAAGCCTTCAGCTGGCACCATCACTCTCAATGTAGGTGGCTTTTTGTACACAGCGCATCGAACCACCCTCTCCAAGCACCTGGGCTCCTTTCTAGAAGAATTGGCCAATGGTAAGAAGCCAGTGCAGCACACTGACTCCATGGGAAACCCCTTCATAGACAGGGATGGTCCCGTCTTTCGCCATGTTCTCAACTATCTCCGGACCGGTGAGCTACAGCTGCCAGACGACTTCAGGGAGGCGGGGCTTCTGAGAAAAGAGGCAGACTTTTACCGGCTGAGTGAACTTGTCAACTTGGTGTGCGAATGGGAGAATCAGAGAGCTGCACACAAAGAGCCAGCCTTCTTGGAGGTGACAGACAGCCATGACCGTTCCCAAGGTCTCAAAGTGTACTGCAGTGACCATACCTTCATTGATAAAGTTAAAACACGCCTAGTGCAGATCTCCAAAAGTCGTCTGGATGAGTTTCCTGAAGAGTTTGTGGTGTCGTCCAACGTAATCCAGTTTAAACACTTCATCAAGTCGGAACCGGGGTCCAGGCTAGTGCTAAAAGAGGATAGCACCTTCTTGTGTACACTTGACTGTCTAAAACTTGAGGCAGTGATGCTTGCACTACGATCTGGCTATAAGCTCATCACTAGCCTAGACAGCAGTAAAGGATCTGTGGTGGCGGCAGAGGCCTTGCACTTTGTCAAATAAAGTGAAACATAGAAATTGAGAGATGGAAAAATATATTGATGTTGGCATTGGCTTGAAGTAATTGTAAGAAATGTGCCAAGTAGTGAAAGCAGGGGAACATGTGGAGCCTGTAAAACGTTCGCTTAAAGTGTTTATAAAATAGTTGGCTTTCAAATGCAGGTTTTGTGACTGAGTGAAGCCACAGGGCAGTTATTTGGCAGAAATCTTTATCATGTCGTAAATATACTGTTATAAATGAATTGTGTTTGTCTTAAATGCATCTGGACCACGCTGAAAGTGCTCGATCAATAATTTCCATGTCAATGGTGTCATTCATAAAAAGTGGATCCTTGTATTCGCACATGCCGCTTCTGCTGCAAAAGCCTCTAAACTGTGGTGCCAGTCAGCTCCTACTCCGTCTCTGCCTGTGGCTCTGCGTCATGATGCTATGGTGTGATCAATGGGTTCAATAGCTTGTGGTATATTAGACTTTTTGGAAATCTAAATACAAATATAAAGTATTGAGCTATTTGACTGTTTTCCAGTGTGAACTGAGCTGAAGACTAATGAATTAAAAATATTGTGGAACAAAGTTTCAGTGATGAGTGAGACATACTTGTAAGGGCTTTGGATCTAGCATGATGCATGTGCACTACACTGTGTTAGTGCTGTGAGATTGTATGCCTTTCATTTCACTTATAAAATCTTTTACAAATAAAAGTGACACTGATGATACTGGTGAAAAAGAAACATTTGTGTCTAACCGTTAACACAACACAGAAAATTTGATTTGCATGTAAAAAAAATGTGCAGCATGGATTCTCACAACTAATGTGTGTAGTGACAAAGAGTGTGATGTTCCTCATGGCAAAATGTTCACAGTTGCCAATTTGAGATTTTTGAAGAAAAAAAATACAAGCCATTATGTTAGAAATGGTTAAAAATATGGATAAGTAATACAACTATTACAAAATAAATGAATGTCAGATTGTAGCTTGTAAAATAGAACAGCAAACAGTCATGCATTGTGCTTTTAGAGCGTGCGTGGTAATGCATTTAACCTGTGTACAGAAAAAAAAAGTTACTCCACTGATACACATTTGCAGTGAATCATTTCCATCTCGCACTAATGTTTCATCAGATGATGTCAGCAGAGGGTGATTAGAGACTGTAGTCATTAACACAATAAGCTATCTAATATTCAGCAACGGTATTGACTGTTCTCCAAGGCTTCATTTCCGCCTCTGCTTTTCAAATGGAGAGACTTAAGGTAAAGTGTCCATTAGGGCTGAGTAATGAGACAAATTAAAATGTTGAATGAGATTAGATTTCAATTACCTTATTAAAAACATTCATAAAAAAGACAATGAGTTCTTTACCCTGTAAAGGTTACAAATTCTGTAGACCCAAACAACGACCCAAACAACATTAGTCCATTAAGATTGACTGACTCAATAATAAGATTTAAACGTCTATTAATAGCTCAGCTTTCACTTCTATATTGAACTTGGATCGACACAAGTGAAACGATTAAATCAAAAAGGACACAGCCATGTACCGTAGGAAATGCTTGGACAGCCTTTTCGATATGACACCTAGTCACATCTTTTGGGACCCATATCAGTCCAGACCATGCAGTATTTTAAAGTAGGACAGTCACTCTGTTCCCTTAAGGAAAACCTAATTTTGCTTGGCTGCTGAGCACAGACGGTCTCAGGCTCATAGGGATTAATATAGAACTTAATGTAGTAATAAATTCATACAATGTGCCAACATAATAGATTAACACATTTTCAGTTTAGTTTTGTATACCTCTTCAGTCAATGGAAAAGCCATTAGAGAAAGTAATATACATTTTAGATTATTGGGCAACATAGGAGGAATAAAATAGCGAAAGCCAGAGCATGTCCAGGGAATATCTATTGTAATTTTCACTTTTTTTGTATAAATTGTAAAGGGTATAAGGACTGCAATGTTTATTCAAAACCTCAGCAATGCATCATAACCTGTTAATGGAGTGTGAACTTGAATACACGTATATCATTATCAACATTTTTTTTTATGTGACTGAGCTTCTGGAGAAATCAACAATAGCGAAAGAGAAACATTTGCAAGACAGCCCCCCGAGAGGACTATCCAACCATCTGCTCCAGCGGCCACTGTCGTCAAACCAGAGCCTCGTGACTCACACACCCACACGAAACGTTAAGAGAACCTCACAGCAGCATGGAAAAACAATGAGCGAGCATGTAAATATGTACTAACCGGAACATATAGGCTTAAGTTTTGCTTACGTCAAACTGAGCTGTAATCGAATGTAGATTAACACTTGTAGTTTAGTATACAGTGAGTTACAAAAACTACTAAAGCAGCAGATGTGGACTGACAGCAAAACTATAAATCGCATAAGAATTTCTGATATTTTTCCTGTCAAAGTGCTCAGTGAAAATTTGTCTGAAAATATGGTGAATGAAAAACACATTCTTGATCACTTTCTTTGCTTTTTAATATATTACATAAGGATCAGACGGGAAGGCATTGACCGATGATTTAAAAAAAACATAATACCCAGACAAGAAGCCCAAAAAAAAAGCTGATTTGAACATCCCTAGTCTATAAGAGAGATAAAGAAAATATAATGACTGCTGAATGCTCACATCTTGTTCATTGCTGTAATTGGAGGAGGGCAGTAGTGCAAGTTTTGCACAATCAACTCGAACGGTTTCACTTGAGGTCCCATCTTTTCTCTAAGGATTCATGCCGCAGTCTGCTCGGAGCCAAATATTGTTTAAATAATCATTTAAAATGTTTGGTTATGGTCAGTGAACCATCCCCAGTCAAATATGGAGATGGCAGGAGCAGGGACAGGTAAGATTGCCAACCTCAAATGTGCATAATGTGCAAACCCCCCCAAAAAAACAGAACAATCTAGGAAGAAAACTGATTCAATTAAAGAATAATTTGCTTTGATAATTTTTAGTTAAGTAAACAATGAATGGGTGATAAAATGTGTTTTTCTTCAAACAATAACGAAGCAGTCTTACAGCAGTCTCTCACTTTAGACCAGGGCTCTTCAACAATTGAGTCTGACGCACCAAATAAGAAGAGCGAACAAGGAGTAATTGCTGCAGTAAATGAATCACACAGCTGTCCTTTTGAGACCTTCACTAACAAATAAATCAATGCAGGAAACTGAAGGACGAAGGGGAAACAGAGCTACAAACTAAAATCCCATTATGTTTTTGTATTATTTAACTAGTACTGATTATAACGTATCAGTACTAGTTAAATAATACAAAAAACATAATGGGATACTAGTACTGATTATAACGTAGGGCGACAGTAGCTCAGTTGGTAGAGCATTGGCCTTAAGGCCAGAAGGTCGTGGGTTCAATTCCCACCTCTGCACCTTCTCCACCGACTCCCACTGATGACTGCTGTCGTTGTGTCCTTGGGCAAGACACTTAACCCCACTTTGCCCAAAGCCCCCACTGAAAGATCAAGGCTATGCTCACACTCAGAGAGCAGCCGTCCTCCTGTGGACTCACCACCTGCAGAGGGTCAGTGAGGGGCTGGTGCTATGAGACTTGGGTGGCATCTCTGACTGCCACCCCCCTGACCCAGAAATGGATTAAAGGGTAGAAAATGGATGGATGGATGGATACTGATTATAACGTTAACAGATTTAGTACTAGCTGGGCAGGTACTGGGCAAAAACAATTCTGGTTGTGGTCATCACCAGCCTTAGGAAGTTTTGGCCTTCTTCAGCATTTACAGGTTTGCTTCTTCAACAGATGTCAAGGTCTATAACCTGTTGATTTGTTATAATAATAGGAAAATAAATTTGATATAAATGAGAACTGGGTAAAAAGCTTTAAAGTTTTAATAAAAGATTTTTAAGTTTTGAAGAATAAAAATACAATGGAAAAGAAGATCAAGACATTCAACAAGAAGGGAAGAAGTGAAAAAGACCAATGATGTTTACACAATAGTGCCATTTGTCAGTAAAACACGAGGAAAGATGAAATTTAAGTCATGTTGGAGCTGTAATCAGTCCAGGCTGCTCATCCTGGCTTGAATCACATCATCCAGATTTTTAATTGCACATGACTTTCATACATTTTTAATGATGACTGCCATGATGGCTATTAGCAGGTCCAAGTCCTCATCAAAACACTGCCTCCAATGACAGCAGGGGGCACAGTGGTATTATTAAATACAAATGAAAATCCAATTCAAATTTTTGTCTTTCTCTCATCTCCACAATTTGTATCTATAGCTTAATGTAAAAAGGGTTGTCCAAAATCGCCAGCCAATCCCTTTAAGCCTTTCAGTCGTATTTTATTCAACGCGAACACATTTACTACATAATTAGATTGGGTGCTTTGTAGAGGCCAGAAATGTCAGCCTGAAGTAATGCTATCCCAATTTAGTTACCGGTGAGCTCAATGACCAGCTGTTCGTTTGAAAAAGGGCACAGAAATCTTTTTTGCATGGGTATTAATTCCATGTGCACTTGTCCGTACAAGTTTGTCACGACAGATTTGGGACACTTGATTACTTCTTTTTAAAAAATCCATTTTAATTTAGTTTGAAAACAAGATGTATAAACCTTGATTTGTGATGGATTTAAATGCAATCAGGCTGAGATCTGTCACAGCTGTTGGTGTCTTAAGGCACATCAGACAACTATCAATCACAAGAAATAGTGTGTTTAGACTGTTTTAAGAAACAATTACAATGCAGGACTATTAACATTAGTGATGTAATCTCTTGAAAAATCAGACATTAACCAGCTGATGTGGCCAAGAAAATCAATGTCGGGCCAGGAAGATGAACAGATTAGCCATAATAGGAGAAAGGGCGTTTGGTATTGCTCAAACTCACAATCAAGAAACAAAAATAAAAACAAGTATTGCAAACAATTTGAATGAGTCGTTCAAAACAAATTCTTCAGTTAAACAATTTTATCTTCTTGTTACTGGTGATTCATATCTGCTTTTTCAACTTTAAACTGTTTCCAATGGTTTTCCTTTATAATTTCCTTAGTTAAAAGGGCAATGATTCATGGATGTTTGAGTAATGTTGCTCCTGAATTCAAGACTTTGCACTGCCCGGAAAATTGCTGTGGCCTTTTTGAACAATAAACAAAATCCCCTGGGCACTTTTGATCTGCAGCAATTCATAGTCGAGCCCCGGAGAGCGTCACTTGTTGTGATGAAGTTCTATCATAGGTAGTTATCCTAACATACAGTGAAGGGGCAGGCGGAAATCATGGTCATAAATGAGAATTAGATTGCTGCTAATATAATTTTGCTGCTATCCATTTGTTCATGTTGTATTGCATTTTTTCATGTTTATTTCACAAATAATCCATGTTGGGTCGAATAAAACGGTCACTTTTTATGACCGTTTTTTACTTAATATCACGATGAAGGAGACTGTACAGTGAAGTTACAAAATACTACGTCAACTCATCCCTTTGTCCTGAATGGAGTCATGGTGTTGAGTCTAGCCCGTGGTTGGCAACTCGCAGCTCTTAAGCGCCCCTCGAGTGGCTCCTGGAGCTTCTTTTAAAAAAAAATAAAAATTATTGTGGACATTTAACAAGGAATGTTACAATTTGCAGCCGACTGCTCAGTTTGGAGTGACGTCACACGGTGCGTTATTCTCTTGCGCTGCAGTGAAAATACACAGCTGTTTATGATGTAATGCAAACCTGTGCATGTGAATCTTACGGCAGCCGGACTTAAAGGCCATTGACGTGTCCTGAGGCTAACTCAACAGCTGTTTGCTTACAACTGGTCGTTCGGGTTTGTAATGAAAATAATCAAATCTAAGTTGTCGGGCGCGTCATCGGCCTACTTCAGTAAAATTATGTGGCAGTTCAACTTCTTAAACCAAACCTAAATTGCATTCAAAGTGACATTTATGTCTTAATTAGTTTGAATTTAAAACGTTTTAAATAATTCACAGATTGGGTGATAAGGATTTATGTACAATATGTTTAATGTTATATAAAATGGGAGTGAGCTGCTTTGAACAGAGGAAGATGTTGTTGCTGACTAAAACCTTCCTACACAACTCTAAATTAAAAATTATTAAATTTAATTATCAACTCATGTTTACATCAGCGTGAACATATGGACTGTTTGACCTGTGGACATTTACAAGAGGATTTTAATGAAAAGTCAATATCCAGATGACTTGTACACTGGTCTTATTACAATGTGGGGGGTGTCATTAATGGGTTAGCAGTAATAAATGTGATTAATTTCTCACTCAGTGTGTGGCTGTGAAATGCACTGTGTACATTTAATATAAACACAATACAAACTAAAGAAAAGTGTACTCCAGGGATAAGGGATTCCAATCATTGTATATACATTATGCAGTGAAATTACAAAATAAAAATATTGAAATTATTTGTACTTTATAAATACATACTTTTATTTTACTCCCTACAAGCCCTTTATGTCTTATGAAGAAAAATAAAGACAGTTCTGAGCACTTGTATACCAGGGAAAGGTCAGGACTAAAGCCTGTCACTGTGCTCAATTCTCATCTGTAAAACTTTGCAGATTAACCTTTCAAAGATACCATTTGAAACAAAGATTATCTAAAAACAAATTTTAACAAAAACATATCCAATATATATATATATATATATATATATATATTATATATATAGTGAGGGCAGATGTGTCGGTCATTCCCTATATGACTGTGTAACCTAATTGTAATGTATTTTTGTAATATCAAATATGTTTGCAGGAGGCTCGTTTACACAAAAGTTAACCTGTGTGACAACAAAGCAAGCTAAATTCAAGAGTATTTCAGCTTGCCCCACACCCACACATGCATCCAACTGCCAGCCATATCTATCTTCCTCAAAATATAGCAATACTCTACAAACAGAAAACTAACTACAGTGAGTGAGAAGACCAAATTACAAAATATTCACACATGAAGAGATACGGACTAACCAAACATCAATGGTAATACCTGAAAAATACATCCAGCTCATCACTACAACATTGATCTTGTTGCTTAAAACAGTGTGGGTGGTACAGCATGTAGCACATACAAAGCAGCAAGGTTCCTGCTGTTGTAGCTTAGTCACAGGTATAGGCATCAACAGATCAACAGTAGGATTTCTCAAACAAATTTTTGGAAAGCATTTTGCCAAGTGATAGTTCAATTCAATTCAATTTATTCTAGTATAGCCCTAAATGACAGCAGTTGGTATCTGTATTTGTAGTAAAAGTGTGTGTTTTGTTTGTATGGATGGATGTATTTCTGCTGCTACTGGACACCTGAATGTCTCCTATGGGGATCAATAAAGTATATCTATCTATCTATCTATGCTGTCAAAATGGGATTCCTGAGCAGAGTGGCTGAGCGCTCAGTTAGGATGAAGACCTCAATTACACGCAGGGGGGGCAGGTCCCAGCTCAAAAGTGGCCAAAATGACGTGCGCTGACATGCTTGCAATACCACCCCGGGCCGATGGGGGTGGACCCAGAAGAAGAATTAGCCAATGCTAACATATAGCGTTGGCAGACCTCTCAAAAACGTCTTTACAGGATGGACCAAAAGTTGGCTCTTGGCCCAAAGCTCCGTTCCACATGTGTGTCAATGCTGAGGGGGGTGAATTTTTTTGGTCCACTCTAGTTTACTCGCTGTGAATTTTTGAAGTCTCTCGTTCAAATGAATGGAGCTGCGCCGGCTGACGCATGCGCAGATGCGTTTTTTCACAATTTTCTTGTGGGCGGGACCACTCGCGGCCATCTTGGATTGCTCCATGAAAGCACTTTTCATGGCCAACTCCTATGAACGGCGGAGATAGGCGTGACTCTGTCCATTAATATATACAGTCTATGGTTACACGGGCGGAGCTTGGGGTACAGCTGCTGCTTCTCCATGTTGAGAGGAGCCAGTTGAGGTGGCTCGGGCACCCAGGGAAGACCCCAGGAAAAACCCCGTACACATGGGGATTCCGCCAAAGATTAGATTAAGGAAGTGTGTGTGGATAGGGAAGTCTGGCTCTCTCTGGTTAGACTACTGTCCCCACAACTTGGCAACGGAAAAAGCCGAAGAAATCATCAAAATCATCAAATCTTTGGGTCATTTTACTCAAGTACTTTAGAGTAAAATGCTGTGCTTGCATAATAGACTCTTCGGCAAAAAAAAAGAGAGGAGCTGACAGTTCAACAACTCTGACATAGAAAGACAATAGACTTTCAACAACAACAAAATCACATGAGCACAGCAAAACTCCTGCATGCACCAAAGCACATGTCTGCTATAAGGAAGGATGTGCAGTTCATTATGAAGAAAACAGAAAATGGATTGAATAATGCATACACACAAATTAACACAAAATACAATATAATATATTCATTAGGGTGTCTTAATGTGGAATAAACACTGAAGATTAGCATTTCTACAGGGAAATCAACTTAAAATCTGATGGGCAAAACACATAAAATAGCTATTAAAAAAAAAAAAATACAAAAAAAATTCGCTCACAAAATATGACTGCACACTCTGCAAGTTCATATGAAAACTGCCATTACAAATATAGGAAGTCTGGCATTGGGCTGTATGTTTAATGACCTGCATTTTAAGTTTCTAATTTTTGTTTAACTCTTATATAAATAAATGTATATTCAACTAATATACATTTAAGACAAATTAATTGACTACACCAGTGTTTCTTCAATTCATCAATTACCACCTAAAAATGTTATCTTCCAAGTACCATTGAACTAAGAATCTGACAACCACCACATCACAACTAGTTCTAAACAGGGCATCCCATAATTAAGGGTTGAAACTATTAACTTCGAACAACTTCACTACCTCTGCAAGAATATGTAGGATTGGGTTAACACAAAAGCTTTTTGTTTTTTTATTACAATTCGAAGTGCATTTCACAGAAAAAATATTCTTAACATTTGTCTTTACACATTTGTTTATATTTATGTCAGTATTATTCACACCTGCTTGTTTCACACAGAAAACTACACAAGTGCCAATACAGACTGTGGGGGCGATAAATCCTGTGAACGAAGACCCACGGTGTTGAAGAGTCGTCTGAAGCCGTTTTGAGAGGTTTCCAGTCGAGCGATGTCCCTCTTTTAGGGTCCTCAAAAGGATCATGGAGGCACACTTAACAAATGAACAAAACTCTTCTCTGCTGCCGCCTACACAATCCAGCACCGTGTGTACATACAATATAGCCAGCACCAGCATCCAAGATTGAATATTAAAACAGAGAACATGCTAATCAATTTTACAGTGCAAAACATGAAGAAAAAAAAAAATCTTTAGCCCGATAGCTTTCTTGTCTGGAAGCTTTGCAACCTTTGAATCAAACCCACTTTATCGATTAAGCGGGTGCCAATGACAAAAGTGTACAGTTTACAGAAGCACACCTGTAAAGTAAAAAGCAGTGTCCCATATTTCAGCTCCGCAAACAGCAAGTAAAAGGCTTGTAGAAGATGAACTTTGTCTTGTACCAAGTCATGTACTTAGACTTCCACTAAAAGGTACATGTACAACATGGAGTTCATCCAGTTCTTGCTCTGAGCAAAATCGATATCTGCCACACTTGCTACCTGCTGCCTGTCAGCGAGGCAGAAATCAACGAAAAAGCAGCAGCAGCAACCACACGCTCGACTCCACAGGAGATTGACCAATCAGCTGCTGGTGTCCTCTGTGTTCCCTGGACAAGTGACTGACGCCAATAATGTGTAACTCCATGTTCTCATCGAAGCACAAAAAATGTGTGTCCTCCTGAAGTGATTGGATCAAGGGCTTGATTTCTATCTAGTTGCCCCCAATCAGAGCACTAACTCACAGTTGAGGCAGCCCACCAAAACACCCGAGGCTTATCTCCTTTTGCACACTAGTTCAACTGCAAATAAAATTGAAGATACCCACTCCTGTTATAATAAACCTAAAATGCAGCAAATGAAATGGGGTCTTGGGTGTCAGAGATTATACACAAACATTAAGTGGGAAAATGCCAAAATAAAACATTTAGAAAAACCTGTGACAAGCTGAATTTGCATTTCAAGTCCTTCTTGCCTTTATTTGCAGCTTGGGAAAGAGCATTAAAAAGGAAATATTAACATCAACTTTCATTAAAATTTGCTATGTTTGAGGAAAGTTGTGCAACTCCTCCACAGAGATATATTAACAATGTTACCATAACACCAATGCTAAAAGTTATAGAATAACCTGGTCACCTGGTCCTGACCACTACGTGAGTTCTGATTAATACCCTAAAATGTAATGTGGTGTGTATGTGTATTAAGGCTATTTTGTTGTAATTCATTTCTTCAGCCATTTACTGCTAATAAACAGCATTGTTGAAAACTGTAAAATTCAATGGATCAAAGAAACCAAACAATTAAGCATTTCTACTTTCCATAGCTTTCCCTCCCCTCCTCTCCATCATCTCTGAATGGGAGTAGCCCGAAGACGTTTAATTGGATCATAAGATTTCATAAAACAGCCTTTCAGAATTAAGTAACAGAACAGCCTTTACAACGTTTTGTGAATACATAAACTGCTGCAATTTAAGCTTTTAAAAATATTTTAAAATTTGAAAAAACTTAAGTGAAGAACTCCTTGTACATCTGGCTTTGTTCTGTCGACAGCTTCAGCAGCGCCTAAGCCTGTTTCCTAGCAACCTCTTAATCAATACCTGGTTCTCGCCGGAAGAAACCAGAACCACGAACAAGAAAATAATAGAGGAACGTTAAGCTAGCGGCACAAAAGCTACGTCACACCGCGAACATATCACTCACCCCGTAACCGTTAGCAACATCAGTCACTCATAGCTTATTAGAGACATCAGATGGAGCGAGGTGATGGCGTGGAAGTGAAAAAGAGCTTTTATAAAAACATATTATTCAACTTGAACATGCAGAATGTAGAAATAGCATGGAACCACGTTAGCCTGTTGAATCCGGCCAGTGTGGTCCTTAATTGGATGGCATTTGTGAGTCTAAAAGTATATAGCAATTATATAATAATTAATACAAATTTCACAAGATCAGCTAGAAAAATTGACACTTATTTTCCATTTGGTCACATAGCCCCTAAAGCCAGGAACTTATCGCGATGTGCATGTGACCGCAGCCTTATTAGACTGTTAGAGGTCAATCAAAAAGGACTGTGGTGATGATCCAGGACACTAACATTCAACCCTGTTAATGGACATGTATCGAGATTCATAGACATTGGTGAACTCCCCTATACCCCTCTATTTTTTGTGTTTGAACTGTTTGGTTATCTGATCTGTGTTGGCAATTTCAACGGTTCTGTTAAATCCTCTGGAGATAACTACTGTTGTGATTTAGGGCGATACAAGAAAACATTGAATGGTATTCTTGTCTTGGCACACATAGTTTTCTATGACCAAATCCCACAAGTGAGATCGTTTTTGCTGGTTTTACATAACTTATCACAAAGCGCTTCCTCCTCCATAAAGTGGATATGATTAACAACTTGGAAGTGCAGTTTGCCAAAAACGCTAAAACGAACTCACATGTTTGGCTTATAGTGGTCAAACCTGTGCTGTTTACAGAGCGGAGGCGCGAGTGGGAGACCGGTGTCATGTCGAGCACCTTTTGTGGGCGCGTGGGGGTGAAGTCAAACCAAGGTAAATACAGACTCCACCGCCTCTTTTCTGTGGACAATACAGCGCTGTGTTCTTCCACTGTACACACGCCATCAGACAGTGGCTACATTTGAGGCTGAGCCCTTTCTATTGATACAAACCTGTGTGGCACTTCATTCAAACAAGGACAGGCAAATTACTATTGTCACATTGTGTGCCAGATTTTTAGCCCAGGAGGTGGGATTTCAATATATCACATTTTTAAGTATCAAATTGAGTGTTAAAAGTTCATTTCTCAACTGAGCTGGTGGTGGGCCCTCTTTTTGCTTGGGTTCAGATAAATCTTGTTGGTTTTGCTGAATACGTATACAATTTGGCATGAAACTTTCTTTTCACATTTGAAACAAGCATGTAACTTCACTAGCCAAGGTTACAATATATATAGAGAGACAACTTGTTCATTTTAAATTGGAATATTTCCATTTGGCCTAATTTTATAATTAATGATTTTAAATGTAAGTTACATGTTACTTAAAGTGATAGTCTGGAGTTTGTCAGAAGAAAGAGAGGTACATGATTTGAAAAGAAATTACCCAAGCTTCTCCCCCCTTCCTTTCTGATTGGTCTTGAACCCGCGCCTACTTTTCTGTGCACGCGCCAGAGGAGAGATTATTAATCTAAATGTTCAAATATTTCTTCATAATTTATTATACAAACTGGGTTTGTGCACAAACTGGGTCAGGCCCACCTTTGAGAGAGGTGGGCCTGAGCCTAGATGAGGGGGGGTCATTGTGGTGGGGAGTGGGGGATGAGGTGTGGTGGGGACGCGATATTGTGCGTCACATTACATCTTTCTGCTGAGCCCGTTGTGACGTGCATTTTCACAAATGTCTTTCCCTGCAGTCTGATACTTTTGTATTCTCCCTGCTTGTGTTAAACCTTTCCCCCGGACCGTGGTCGATGGGCGCAGGGGAGATTTGTGGTTCCAGGGCCAAAGAGAAGCGTTTCCAACAAGGTAGAACTCCCTTCTGTTCGGACCCTCACTGTCAGAGTTAGTTAGTTTGTAAAAACCTATGTGACCGTGCCCTAAGACACCGATAGCAGGACACAAATGAGAAATGGGCAATACTATAGTAAGTAAGTAAGTAAGTTTTTATTTATATACCGCCTTTTCACTGCAGATCTGAGTCTCAAAGCGGTTTACAATTGTTAATTTTGGGCAATTGTCTCTCATTCCACACAGAGATGGGAGGGGCCAGTACAGGAAGCGCATGCTAGAACTATTGGACATAGTTTTAGTGGTAGGGGAAACCGGAGTACCCGGAGGAAACCTACGCAGACACGGGGAGAACATGCAAACTCCACTCAGAAAGGCCCTGGTCCGATCGGGATTCGAACCCAGGACCTTCTTGCTGAGAGGCGAGAGTGCTATCCACTCAGCCACCGTGCCGCTATCAACTTCTTGACATGGAACATGGACAATACTAATTGGAATACTGAATAAGACACTAGAACTGATATTGGTGGATGGCAGCCACATCAAAAGACCCTCAACACAAAAAGGACTTTCATGCTCAAGAATCACACCAGTATGCAAAGCTAGTGATTGCCTCAATATTCAGGTAACCAAAACATTGAGTGGACAAACAAATATATTGGCAACTAGGTAGATGCAAAGGGGAGATTCTGAATTTTGCCAGGGTATGAACCCATGAAAATGCTGTGAAAATTATGATTGTATAGTTTATCTTGTGTAAAAACAATGAAACATGAGATGAGACATGATCCCAAACCTCTGTATCATTTGTAATTTTCTTCAATATTAACAGATTGACATTTTGATACATCTTACCGAATTCAACACACACAAAAAATCAATTCAGGAGAACAAAGTTATTCACAAGATAAATTATGTAATAAAATCTTGTGCTGACCGTGTGCCATCTTTTGGTTGATAACAAAAACCTTTATGAAAGCGAATATTCCATTATCGCATGTGGGAGGTATTAATGCACGTTGAAGTGTGGGTGCATGGAAAGTGCACAAGGACGGCAATAGAATAAACCTTGTGGCTGCACTTGATGAAGAGAGAGCTTTTCCATCGTCTGCTTTTGCCCAGGGAGAAATGTGTGTGACAATGTAAAACACTGAGCTTTTTAAAATTATGAATAGATGTTGTTCAGTAGTAGTTGTAATGGTGGAAAGCTTTTATATCTATAATAATGTTTTTAAATGAATATAGTCAATGCATTTGCTACAAAGCTACGAATCGACTTCCCATGTCACTGTACCAGAAGTAAACATAATTTTCTATGAAAAACTTTATATAAAACCAATACATTATTATAAGAGGTTTTTTTTTTTCTGACACTCAACGCGCTATATAAAATCAACGGCAATAACAAGACATTATTCCTTCACTCCAGACAGACTGACAGAAGCGAGGAAACCAGTATGTACCATTTATGCACACACCAGACTGAAACTATGTGGATGGAGTGTCTTGCCTATGAGCAGAACAGTTTGGCACTTTACAGCCGCCCCACTGTGGCACCTAGCATTTGAAACTGCATCGCTTCAGAGGTCAATTGCAGGAGTCGGCACCAATTTATGTATTTTTGTTTTGGGGCAAATATTCACATCAGTTGAATAATAATCTTTTTTTTGTGCCACAATACAAATTTCAAAGCACTTTTTCTAATTTTAGTTATGTATTATAATATTTGGGGTCCAAAAAAAACAAAACAGTGGGTATTCATCACCAGTACCACATAGCTGATTAGTTTTGTGCTACCAGTTTGAGAGATGTTAATGTGAGAGCAGAGAGCGGTGCTCTGAAGTGGGCGGGACTTCACAGCGCAATAGAAATCAAGATCAAAATAATACCAAAGCCAACCCTATCCACAATTTTTATCCACAACAATAAAAGGCATATTAAATGCTTAGGCCATATTATGAATGTTTCCATTCTCCTTTACCCACTAAAAGGCCTTTCCAGTCACAATGCACAGTCACTGTTTGAATTGATGTCATTAGAACAATTTGGCAATAAAAACTCGAGCTCTCTGCTGGTCTGCTTGAAATAGCAGACCACCTTTAGATCCATGTTTTCCAGTGAAACTTTACAAGTCCCAGAACTCGCTGTGTTTGCGTGGAAAATATAATATCTGCAATAATAAAGCTAATTAAGTAAGTATTGACTGTAGCTGAGGGGAAAGTGAAGCAGAGTACAGAACAAGTATGTACAATGTTTCCCTTGTGACGGAACATCCTCTGCTGCAAAGACAAATCCAATTTCCATGCTTAATTCTATCTGCACCTTTCCCTCCTCAGCTGCCTGATGAGGAAATTTTCAAATCATAACTTGTCACGTCTGGTTACAGCATAATGTGATTTTTATAATTACTTTTACTATTAAGAATAACTGGAAATCTAAACAATTTACAGAATGCATAAAAGTGTTGTATCCCCCTTTTTTAATCCCCTCTTCTACCCCCAACCGGATATTCCATGCGCAGTGTTGTTTACCGTTTTATTTGTTTTATTTCTGTCTTTTAATGTAGTTTTATGTCTGTATTTCTTTGTGCGCACTGGAGACTTTTTGCTAATGTATTCCAATGTGGTGTTTTTACTGCAAATGGCAAATAAACTGAATCTGAGATTTTCATTTGGTTGTGTCCATAAGCCACTTGTGTTGAATGATGCATTGTTGATCCTAGAAGACTGTTCCATGTGGGTAATGTCCATATATCAATGAAGCCAGTGCGTGAATGACACATATTTCCTTTTCCACCAGCATAATGTGATTAGATATTTGCAAGTTCCGGTTCCTTTCCCGAAACACATTTTCATTATAATTCACAAAAGCCTAAAAAGGTCTAGTTGAAATTGGCAAATGGTCATTGGATCGAAAATAACATGGTGATGTGATCGCAATACAACTTACTGCAAAAATACTTTTCATGTATTGTGTTGAACTTGCACCACACTGAAAGCCTTGGGGACATTTTGAATATTGTGTTGTGCTCATATTTCTATTTATGTGCCAACACCTTGTAAGAGCACTCATGGGCAGCAGCTGAGAAAAACAAAAGCAGTTGTTTCATTACAGGAGTGCTAGTGCTACAAAAAATATACTAAAATTGTATCTGGGAGCCTTTTTCACTAATTAATAGTCAGTCCAAGTAAGATATAAAGTAATTGCCGACAGTTATACGCATTGGAGGAGAAAAAAATTATGAATCGTTAAATTTGTATCCGTTGAGTCAGTGGAAGCATATAGTATTTTATGGAGTTTGGCCCATCACAATGAAACACCTGAAGGCAAGTACTGTAGCTGTAAAGAATATCTAAATCATAAAGATAAAATAAACTAGCTGCCCAAATATCCATAGATTAATGGCTTTAAGGTAATGGTAAAGACATCCTGCATCTTCCAGTTAAAAGGGTGATTAAGATGATGGGTCTTCATGTTTGTTCAATAGATCATTTGACATCATGAGCTTAAGAGAAAAAAACCATAAAGCCAAAAGAGTTGAGTGTAAATAACAAATGTTCTTTTTCTGCTCCAAAGAATGAATTATTCTTTCTGAAAATGTTTAAGAATAAATTAAAACAGTGGTAATAGTAATAGTACATTCCAGTAGAATTCATTTAAACCAGCATATGACTGCACTGCTGTTGTTTTTGCTATTCAAAAGTGAAAAAATAAAAAATAAACAAATATCAGCCGAATGCTACAGGTTGTTGACAGAATAAAAATAATGTATTTAGGGTAATATATTGCCCCTTTGAACGATCAAGCGTTTAACAAAAGGGTAATGCTAATGCTAAAAGGTTAATGCTAAAATAAACAAGTAATTATTGTGTTTGCTTAAATCCACACAAAAAATCTTGGCACATGTCTTTTCTAATAGCTATGAAAGCGTATCTTGGACTACCCCTTGAAAACAGTTTGTTTTATTTTCAGTCTGATAGAAGCATGTAACAAAAATCTCTTGCTTCCAAGGCACAAGTTATTTTTAATGTACGCTCTGGATCTGATGCTAATCCCCTTGGCTCCAAACGCGCTATGACACATTACGCCTGGCAGCCAGCGGCCTCCATAAATCAGAATCTCAGGGACTGCTCAATACTCATGAATTCTATCGCAATCAATGTAATCATAATACATCATTTTTCATGCAGGACAAACTGGAAAGAAAGATAGTCAGAGAATGTTGCATGCCGTAACTATTCAATGGGATTTGTGTTAACTAATTTCGGTGCTGAAAAATGGAGAGTATGAAATCTCTGGTGAGGACAGTTGGTTGTGTTCAAAAACACTTGATTCATTTACTGCCAAAGTATCTGGGCAACGGGAACCAAAACACAGAGCGGAATGAGAAATGATAGGAAAAATACATAATTTCTATCAGTTTGAAAGAGACTAATTGTACCTTCCCTTACCTTACTCATCCATGGAGGCCAAAAACAGTCCAACATAAAGATGGACCAGAGATAAAAACGGATCGGAAAACAACAAATACTAGTGAAATTGTTAGTTTTGTGAGGAAGACAATAGTCCAGGACAAAAACTCAATTCCCATTTTAATCTTGGTTTTTCATTACCCAAAAGACCCATTTGTATGCCTTGGCTTCAGACAAACTGAATTATCTAACTTTTATGTTTTGCATGTATTTAATGCTGCATTTTTTATTTTTATTTGTATAACCTCCGTGCATGTGAAGCACTTTGGGCAGCTGCTGTGGTTGCAAATGTGATAGATAAATAAAGAAAATACTTGTTTGCAAAGAATTCCGTTTACATCTATTGCAATCCGCTCCATCCGCATACACATAAACTTCCTATAGATGACCCAAGATAACAAACAGCCTACACATGATATTAAAAGCTGCCCTGTGGTTTGGCCCAGCACTCCTCTGGTCTGTACTATCCACAACAGCTTTCCTAGAGCACTCCTTTTACATAATCAAACCTGCAACCTGCCGCTCATCTTGTACCTTTTTCACTCTGGCTGAAGACAGCAAGGGTCTGTCCGCCCACATTGTGCATGGTGAATGGGTGATCCCTGGGAATGCGGAGGGCAGCATCCTTCTCTCCCAGCTCGTCCAGCCCAGTTAAGTCTGCATTCAGTTTGAAGCTAACCTAGGAAATACACACATGATCAATAATGATACAGTATTTACAGTGGGCTTAATGGTGTATTGACAGGTCTGTGTAATGATGGGAAATTATTATTGAGCAATTGATTTTGTCTTGCTTTTTCCAACTAGGGTGAGCAATGACTACTGTTAATGAACAGTTAGCATCCACATCCACAACAATATAATTTCCAGATCACTGGAATAAATGCATTTATGTCTTTGGAATTTGAGATAAATCTAGCCAGCTTAGCACCCCCCAGTGAACCTAAATGCACCATTTCAATCGGATATGTGCCCCATGAATGTTTAACATTAACGTTTTATGTGCAGATAAAGCAGTCTGACAATCTTACCTCGGATTTCCCTTGCTTCCTGGCAAAATTGGAAGGAACGCAAAATATGAAAAATACATTATTCATGGTTTTTTGTGGGATTATAATAAAAATAATTACTTTTTGATGGTAATTTTTCCAACGTCTCCCTTTTCTGGGGCTTTGTCCCATTGGAGAGACAAGTACTTTGGCACCTGTAAAGAACAATAATATAAATAAGAATAAATACATGTTTTGAATGTATGGCAATTTTGGTGGTGCAATGGCTGAGTGGGTAGTGCTCATGCTGCAAAGAAAGTAGCACATTTGATCCTGTGCCTGTGGGATTTGCATGTTTCCCCCGTATCCGGGTATATTTACCATACATAATCCTCCACTCTGTGAGGATAGATGCAAATGTTGGGACAAAAGTATACCTTAACTTCGTTTCATAATAACTGTCTACATCATGTCTTGTAAAATTAAAGAATTCCAGCCAATCAGAGACAGGACCGGATTCTGTTACTCCTGTGATCCAACGAGCAGTTTTCTTTTTCAACGGTCCTCATGTTTGGCTGAAACTAGGAGAAGCAACTTTCTCCCATTATGCTCCTTGTAAATGGGATACTGATCAAATACAGTTTACTTACTCACCTATTGATGGCATCCAAGGTTCCTATTTAAAAGGTACCATATTTCGCTTTTCACAGTCCATCCTATGCACATTTGTAATAATAATTTGGGTGATACACCATACAACACTCAAAGCATGTCAAAGTATAGCCATTTCGTGCATAGAGGTGATGTCAGCTCATGTGAAACACTTGGATCTGTGCTCCTCTGCCTGTGAGCCCGCCTCCCCCCGCCTGCACGGTGGTGTAGTATCACACCAAGTTCTGAGGTAAACAAGAGCTAAATTGTACAGCTTTTGCTGTTAGTCATTTCACACCTGAGAATAAACTTTTTCCAACAATGGCAACCCGTCACATCGAGCCTTATGTCCTCAATCCAGAATCAGGCCCTAATTATTTAGTTTACAGTGACATATGGCAAGTTAGTTGCATTGTACTCACAGACCCTCGGTCTGTGAGTACTCCTGTTAGCGTCTTTTATGTTGGAAATAACACCAGGTTTCCAGATCAGCTTTTGAGTAGGTCCCGTTTCAGGATAACCGTAGTTCTGGAACAGTCTTTGGGTGCCACCATAACTCGCAAAGAAACATCTGCGAGTTTCGTCGCGGATTTCAGACTCATCTACAAGGCCGATCCCCATTCTATGCTTTTGGGCCAAATACTCTCGTCACATATTTACACCAACAACACATTTTCTCCAAGTTGACATGAAGCTAACACAAAAAAAGCACAGACGCTTATTTACAGTCTATGGAAAACACACTGGGCTGGAGGCAGGCTGGTTCAGTTTCTCCCCGCTGTCAATTGGAGGCGGGCTTTTGACGTCACGCATTGGTGCACGTCACAATTTGAAACAGCTCGTTTCTGTGCCTCTTGAGAATGAAAGAGAAAGATGGCTGTCTAACTACAGTTTGAGAGTATCCAAGAAAAAATTACTCTGGACATGTGTATGACGCCAAATAGCACTGTAATCATGTATAAGCCAGAGAAAAGTCATTAAGCGTAATATGGGACGTTTAAGTGTCTCATCTCAAAATTAAACTGCATTGAAAAGAGAAAATACGTTTGTGGACTCTAATATAAAACGTTACATAAACTGTACAATGTCCACACGTAATCAAAATTTTCCACGGACGTTACCCGAGCAGCGGTTGGTAACTAACGGTTAAGTTCATTAACGGTTGAGTTCATAGCATTCACGCTAGCAGCTACCGTTAGCGCAGCAGGAGACAGGACAGGTGCAGGCGCGGTCGTCGATTGAGCCGTTAGCTACAATTATAAACATTTACAAACCTTTACAAGCCACACGTTTTTGTTCTCTTTGACACCGGTTAAATTAACTTCCCGTTTATCTGACATAGTTAGACTTAATAATGTCAGCGTTCGGTTAAGTTTTGATGCTTGTGAAGGGTCTACTCGGAGTCGGAAGTGCTAACAATTGGACTACCTGCAACTTTCAAAATAAAGTACTATTGATTGAAAGCAGCGATTAACAGTTAAATAGCCGAGAGAACAGAGGATTTGTGTAAATTCAACATACCCTATTGAGTCAATCACAGAAATGACAAATTATATTTTGTGTATGTGTGTGTTTTAAATGCACTTTTCACTAAACAAGTCAAATACTAATGAACATACCTTGCCTGGCCTGCCAAACGATATGCTTTTTCAAAGACATATACAAACACAAAACAAGGGATGGCGGCATGTCAGCTAGTGCAAATGTAAACGACTGCTGTCGATTTTGTAACAAAAACTTAAAGATACGAGGAGTTATTAGCAACTCAATTCCGTTGTTTGCTTCCGCCTCTAGGTGAAAGGAAGTCCCGCCTCTCGGTGCGTGATTGGACCGATGTGGGTAAAATCGTGAAATGATAGGCTAGGAAGAGGTGTCCAGACGGTTCTTCTTTTGAACAGAAAGGAGGAGTGTCTGGCAGGCCAGGCAAGAACATACCTACCACGTTATTATAGTATAGTTCCCACAGACCAATGAATGTCACATGACCTCCTCGGAGACGCCATCTTTGATGGCACGCTGCTGTGTTTGTGCATTCCATTAAACAGAAGAATGAGAATAAATGTAGATATTCAAACGCAAATTGGAAAAAAAGGGCAACTTTTTAGCAAATAATTGTATATTAATACAATTGCACCACAGTTTAACGTGCTACGGACATGTTTTACATATTTGATCAAATTATGCAGCAAAAATTAACAAGCAATGCAAACATTTCTCAAAAACTTTAGATTTAATACCAGTTGGAGCTCCATTTAATTATTTTAATTATATTAACAATTAATTTAATTAATGCTAATGCCACACGGACACTCTGGATTGCTGTTATTGTTTATTTCCGCGTTTTTGACCGTATGTTTTGGTGAATGGTGGGCAACTGATTTTTCCAGGCGTAAAGAGCAGTTTATTTTATGACACAGATCTTTTTACAGAAGCAATGCTGTTTGTGAACATTGTTTTAGCCCACCATAGAACTATTATTATCTATTTAATACATTTACGTTGCCCTCGAGAGCCTCGGACGCGACACCGATCCTCCTCATAATAAAGTAATCTAACGCTAAATAATGAAACTCTCAAGTTACCAGCTATCAGCATACACAAGTTAGTACTGAGTAAATTACGTCTGTCAACACATTATAAGATACGATACGCACCTGACACAAAGTGCTCCGAGCATATTCTTGCGTGTTTTGAGGGAGTTTCTTGCCTGTTTATCTTCGCAAGCCATAACCTCCGTGGTTGTTCTGACAAAAGCTTAGTCTTCTCACATTCATGAAGTCTAATGATGGGTATACTGTAAAATCCAAGTTTAACGGAACCTCCGGCACGATTTGAACATCCATTGACCCAGCAGGAGATGACCATTTTCAACTTTATCACGACATTAACACGTTTCAGCTTCTTTTTCTATTGTTTTGCCCACAGCATGCCAACACAAATGGCGCCGGGTCGGCAAATCCCCGTATGTAGTGACGTCATGTGGGAACTATGTATAGACAACTAGCATTAGCTTAAACTACCTTATCACCTTATGTGCGCAATACTTCAAGAAATACACAATACAATAATTGATAGTAGTGTGTAAATAGATGTTATATAATCCAACTTTTTGGCTAAGACATAACAGACATATTTCCCAGATTTGCAGTATCAGCGTGAATTTCTCTCCATTATATGCTGCTTAATACTGTATATCTATTATTAAGTAGGCTATTAAATGTGATTGTATTTCAATAAACCTACTGGGGTTAATTCATTTTTGAACATTGTCTCACTAAAAGTACAATGAGCAGACATGCATATCAAGCCTATACGCATACTTGTGCTGAAGCGGGGGGCTCCTCTACTTTTTCGATAAAGCAAATGTTAATTTCCTATAATCCTTCACAGTTTGGCTCATCTATAATACAGTATAACCTTTTTTAATCATGCAAGTGATGTACCACTTCAAAAAGGATTATGTTGATGCTTAAACGCCTATGAAATATTTAGTTATGTATGAAACATAAGCTCATTGTGACTAACTCATCAATAACAAAAAGTGTTGGAATGCCATTATCTTCCCCACAATGTATTCTCAACCTTGAAACTTGGAGAGAGTTATAACAGAAGGTTATGAGTCACCAAGTATTAAATTAGCCCACAGAAGAATCATGTTCATTCAGATAAATGCCTTGCTTTCATAACACATTTATATTACCATAGTCCTAGCTGGCATACAATTTTCTCTCAATTAACCTCAAATAATCTAAGTATAATCGTAATTCTCAGTGATTTTAGTAGTTCAGTGCGTCCATGATTTGACATGACATGACTGAGACTATCACGCTCATTTTTTTCAGGAAATAAAATGTGCAAAGAGATTTGACTCCCGGATCATTTACAAAAATCAAAAGATTCTGTGCGAAAATGTCTGCAGCACAGACAACTGAAGCCTCTAATTAAAACATTCAATGATCTTTGTAATTAGATCCCTGGAATTTGGAAGTCTGTTTATGTTGTGAAGTAAAATACAAGTCGTTATTTACATATGACTTTGGAGGAGAATACAATACTGTCTTTTATAAACAGTAGTTATACAACAAACTATCGCTCACGCTTTAAGTGTCTGTCGCCATCTTGTGGTCATACATTTTACTCATGAAAATATTTTTGTCAATCATATATTCTTTCACGTCTGATAGATTTAACCTCCTGAGACCCGAGCATTTGTCTGGTGTGCATTTTATATATTTTTTTGCTATTTAGGATAAGTAGGACCCAATAAGTATAATACCTAAATTGTGATTTTGTACAGGAAGTAGTTTTTGAGAAAAAACATGTCCTCGTATGAGGACAGTGGGTCTCTCATAACCTAAAGAAAAAATGTATGCTCTTTGAGGCCGGAAGGTCCTAATTAGTTGAAATTCAAAATTTCAGCTTGATCCAATTAGTACTTCTCTCAAAAATCAATGTCCTCATATGAGTACAGTGGGTCGACCTTACTATACAATACAAATAGACTCCATTGGTCTAAAATAGTATATAACAGTTTATTTGAAAAATGTAAACATCAAAGTTAGACATAAAATCCAAACAGCTCTATCTTCAAAGCCTAAAAATGTCATGGTGTGGACATTTTGACCTGGTTGAGTTTGAATCCTGCCTGTCCTGTTGATTGTTGCCCCGCCCTAATGTGATTCACCTGTGTGTCCCTGTGTGTGTATATATACCCTGTGCCCTTCCTCTCTTGTTGTCCGTCCATTGTCTCCACCACGTTTGTCCTGGCTTCAGTTCTGTTTTTACATTACCTTGGATTTATTTTATTAAATTACTTTGATTTTCAGTCCTGCAATTTGGGTTCCCTTGTTCTTCATTCATCCACATGACAAAAAATTGGCTATACATAAATAAAACTGCAAAATACTGTGTAAACTGTCTATTTCAAGCCTTCAATATGGCTGAATTGAATTGATAAATACAATACTAGAACAAATAATGGCAAATATTATTAACAGTCCTAAAAGAGTAAAATTCTGCTGAACAGCTTTTGAACCGGGGCTTTTTTCAAACTAGCTCCCTCTCTTTTTCTAGAAAGCAATCTGCCTGTTTGGAAGAGCCCTATTGGCAAGTGTGAAATGCTGCAAAGCAGTTGCGTTCACTTTGCAAGCACAGGTACACATTGCATGTCATGCATCGGACACAGGATTTTCCAATGCAGTCTTGTGCTCTGCAACGCATGGGGTTTTTCAAGGCTACCATCTCCGGGTTAGGGTTAGGGTTACAATATCCCCAGTCGAGGTCAGCAGCTCTCCATCTGCACCATACACGGTGTTGGCAAAGAACTGCTTCCCCCTCCTGAGGCGCCGGAGGGTTTGCCAGAACCTTTTTGAGGCCGACCGATAGTCATGCTCCATGGACTCTCCGAAGTCCTCCCAGTCCCGGGTTTTTGCCTCTGCAACAGCCCGGGCCGCGGCACGCTTGGCCTGCAGGTACTGGACAGCTGCCTCAGGAGTCCCACGAACCATCATTGCTCGATAGGACTCCTTCTTCAGCCTGACGGCATCCCTTACTGCCGGTGTCCACCACCGGGTTCGGGGACCAGCACCAGAGACCTTGCAACCACAGCTACGAGCCGCTTTATTGGCGATAGAGGAAGAGAACATGGTCCACTCGGACTCAATGTCCCCCTCCTCTGGGTCCTGGGAGAAGCTCTCCCGGAGGTGTAAGTTGAAAGTCCGTCTGACAGGGGGCTCAGCGAGACGTTCCCAGCAGACCCTCACTACACGCTTGGGTCTGCCAGGTCTGACCGGCTTCCTCCCCTGCCAGCGGATCCAACTCACGACCAGGTGATGATCGGTTGACAGCTCCGCCCCTCTCTTCACCCGAGTGTCCGAGACAAGCGGTCGAAGGTCAGATGATACGACAACAAAGTCGATCATTGACCTCCGGTCTAGGGTGTCCTGGTGCCACGTGCACTGGTGGACACCCTTGTGCTCGAACATGGTGTTCGTGATGGACAGACCGTGACTGGCACAGAAGTCCAACAACTGAACACCGCTTGGGTTCAGATCAGGGGGGCCGTTCTTCCCGATCACCCCTCTCCAAGTGTCACTGGCATTTCCCACATGGGCGTTGAAGTCCCCCAGGAGAATAACAGAGTCCCCGGGCGGTGCACTGACCAGTACCCCTCCCAAGGACTCCAAGAAGGCCGGTACTCGGCACTGCCGTTAGGCCCATAGGCCGTCACAACAATGAGAGACTTGTCCCCCACCCGGAGGCGGAGGGACGCGACCCTCTCATTCACCGGGGAGAACTCCAACACGTGGCGGCTGAGATGGGGGGCAATGAGTATGGCCACCTCAGCTCGCCGCCTCTCCCCGCGGGAAACTCCAGAAGCTGACTGACAAGTATGAGATGATGATGCAATCATCCCCATCTGAGAAGTCATAGAGGACTTCTCAGAGTTGTCTGCAATTGCCAACAGCAATTGTTCTGCTCTTGATAATGAAAGTGTGCCTGTAATGATAATTTTAAAAACCAACATCAAAATCTACAGTATATCAGTGACACATCATAGCTTGGCTATCATGTGCTAGCTATAGCCTAGCTATAATGTTTATGATTAAGCATTTAGCAACACTTCACAATACTTAGCATATACCACTTAGTACTTAAATATACTATTTACAACTGTAAACCACATAACTGAGCAAATGTGTGATTCAAAATAACTATTTACAACTGTAACTTCATCTAAATCTTCCACACGGTTAGCTAAACAGATAGCGGTACATAGTCCTAGCGTCCTCAAACGAGTGCTTCACTTTTACTGACATCCTAGCCTGCTACTACAATCAAAATTTTTCAAATTTCAAACTCCATATGAAGCTAGAGACATTATTGTGCATAAATAAATTGATTTCATTCATAAAATGTTGATAGAATTTTTACCTGGGGCATTTTTCTTCTGTAAACTCTTGTAGAAGTGTTTTGCTGATATTCCCGCCATTTCTTTCCTACTGCCTTAAGTGTAATTCTATCATATCACCACAAGATGGCGCGGGCAGTGTCCCTAAATGTGGCCATCAGGTCAAGGATGTAAAAAATTGAGTATCATTGTGCCAAGAGGCAAAAATGTAATGTCCTCGTATGAGGTCGCAGGGTCTCAGGAGGATAATGTCGTTTTATGCTATTTATGAAAACACATATTCTAAGTATTTCATATTTCAAGTGTCTGAAATTTCTGAATTGTCAAACAGTTTAAATAATTAAATAAACTGAAATAGAAAACACGTAGTTTATTATTAAAATAATCAGCCAGTTTAAATGAACAATTTCTAGCATTATTGACTTGAACAAGGCCATCTTTAATGCAGCAGTTTCCTCTGAGCCACATCAAATAAGATCATATCAGTAAGCGCAGTATTATTCAGTATGATTATATTACATTGTTTTTTCACACTCAGGGCCATAGAAAACTGAGCCTATCAATGGAAATGTTTAGCGGCCTGCAGTGCAAATCAATGCTTTCTACAACCTGCCTTATGTGGTGTCCAGTGGTTTGAACTCAGCAGCGACTACAGAATTGTCTACATGCACAAAGCCCCTGTCATGTGGTCAGCCTTCTTTCCCGGCTCCTTATCTGTAATGTAACGTAAGCCAGGACATCCTCTTCACACCATACAATCTTTGAGTTTTACAGAGCATTTGAAATCCACTCCAAGTTTGTAATCAGCACCGGACGGGTTGAAAGACTCGAAATTCCCCTTTCATCGTGGGTAATATGAACTTGGCTCTGGTTGGTGAGGGCATTTTGCCATTTCCTTCAAGGTTATCCAAAATTTAGGGCAAAGAAGAGCTCTCATAAACACATTTTGAACTTTGATTAAAGGTCTGTTGAGTTTATTTGTGTGTTTATCTGACTCATAGGTACCCATGGGAGTATCCTATAGTTTAATTATAATGCTATTGATTGATCCTTGTTGTTAGAATCAGCTAACAACAATCTCTTGATGCCAGTTATTGATTACAAAGCATGGACCTGTGAAAACCACTTGATTTTGTGATTTACAAATGGTTGGGCTTCTTGTACATTGTATTATAGGGCATTGTTTCACTGACAAACATCGCACTTCTCACCACAATCTGAAACTCTGCAGCCTTTATCAACAATGCAGTGTCATTCTCATACAAATGCTATGGTTATCAAGTGTTTATTGAATCATTTTCTAAGCCACACCAAACAATATCTCAAGGCACACTGGTTGAACTAGGCTGCTATTTGGGATGGGTCCAGTCGTTTCGTTATGCATATTGGGTACCCATTAGGTCTTTGGCTTTTATCCCATATAAATACATTTCATTTTAGTCTCCCTTTTCCCTTTTATGACCCCATAGGAATTGTACATAGGGGTAAGTGTTGATAAAAAAATAAAATAAATTGTAAAATACAAAATATTGCATCTACCATTCTATAACCTTCATTCAGTCTTTCATTTTAATGAGGTGTGTGTGTGCGCAAGTATGGACCCCAACAGCCACAGATACAAGACAAAGTATAAGACAGGCCTTGAAACATTGCTATAATTGTCCACTTATTTCCCACTTGACCACTGTAACCTGTAATGAAAGAAGGACATGACACAGTTTGACAATACTGCCTGACAAACCATATAATCCCTATTGTTCATTGTGTACCACAGTGAGAGGCTGCGCAGAGCTGAAGGACTGTTTCCATGGCAGCTCCAGTCTCAGAGCAGTTTAAAGCAGGAAGCCAGACGGAAAAGAGCTAAATTGTTCCAAATGCTTGTGTTGGCTGTAGGCTAAAACACAGACAATCTGCAGTTGCAAGTTTAGAAAACATCTTAAAGGGGTATTGGGTAGATTTCACAATAACACATTGTTTAGTTAAATCTATTAGTTTATATCCTTCTCGTTACCGATTACAGGACTTCATGGCACTCTTATTACTCTACAACTTCCCACTGTAGCCAAAGTCAAACATAAGCATGTATTTGTTCCATAGCTTTTGTGGTTTGACTTACACTTTGTAAACTCCATATAATTTGCTATTATGATGAATAAATAAATTATAATCAGCACAAAACTTTTACCGTTAATCTAAGACCATGTCGGATATTCTTGTGAACTATCAAAGACATACTGGTGTTTAAAGTTGAAAGATGATGGCCTGTTTGGTCCTTAGACTGTTTAATCCCCTAATCATTGACAAATTCTCACCAGGCGGGGGCACTATAACCACTACTGGAAGAAGGCGTGAGGTGTTGGTGCTTATTGTTGCTTTCTGAGTTTCTAAAACGAGAAATATATTATTTTCCATCACAACATCTCGTAATCTCACAGGTTTAATCCGTGAAGCCTCCTCTAACCTCTCCCTCATTTTTTAATATTACCACTCTGTTAAGATCTCATGTTTCACTTTCACTGACCAGTGAACAATGTGCCTATAAGATTACAATGTGATTAATTCATTGTGCTGACTGCATGTCTCTGCGCTAGTGGAAAAAGTGGAGGCTACTGGAAAATGAGCACTTTTTTTTGTCTTTTTTTTCTGCAACACTAGACAATATGATCTTAGAACTCAAATTTCTAAATTCATCAATTATTTGTAAGGAAATTACTCAACACACTCAGTCACTTCAGTCATTTCATTCTTCACTCACATCCAAAAACATCATATTCCAAAGGTTTGTGCTTGAAACCCCTTTTCAATATAAACAAAAAACTCAGATTTTAAAGGTTACAGGCAAAAGGTAATATTCACTTGTTATTAAAAGGATGATTAAAGTAAATGTAAACCATATATGACAATCCTTATGTTACTGCAGTTATTAAACATGACATATTATTTTAATTGCGCCTTCAAAAAAATTGCTAAATTTATCATGTTGCCTTTGATAGATAGCAGTTAAAAATGTAAGCAATCCTCATGAATGAGCGCGGTTGGCCACAACATTTCAGTAGTATCACAGCCTGTGTTGTTTCTATCAGGAGGGGGTCTGGCCAATATAAATACAGCCATCGCAGTAGACACAATCCCTGGACAGACTGTGCCGCATCACTGGGCAAAGCTGCAGGATTTTTTTCAACAATTGGCGATGTTGTTTTTAAGACATCACGATTAGCATTTCAGTAAACAAATTGTATAATTGAACCAAAACTTAATCAATCTCATAAAGGTGACATTGTAGAATTAAAAACCCTGTTTTGCAAAGAGTGTTTAAAAGGTCCCTCTTTAATCCCTGACGTGTATTGTCTTGGTTCCAAATTCCAATATTTTGAGTCCATCTATATAGTGGCATAATTACAATATAGTACTAAAATGACATATTATTTCTCACCCATAAACCCATATGTTTGTCACGTAACAGTCTGTTTCATCAACAACATGCCCTGCGGTGTCAAACACTGCGGCAGTTGAAATCTGAGATACAGCTGTTCCATGTGCCTTTGGGCACCATCAACAATATTGTATGGTGTCATTTTTCCTGGATATCTGGATATTTTCAATGTACTATAGGGGCCAATGGGGTTATATTTAATTCAATATAGCAATGCTATAGGCTGTAATCACATTTCTACTACAGTCTGGCACAGCAGAAAGTGCACGATCAGAGGCAGAGATAAAGATTTGTTTCTTTGTGATTTGTTTCAACAGTTGTGTTTTATAATACTTTTATTTTCAATATCAGCAGCCTACTGTAAGTCACTATTCAGTAAATATATTTTAACAACAACAATGTTGTTTATTGTTTATTTTAGTTATATTCTCTGCTGCTAAAGTACGTAATGAATATCTGTAAAATATGTTTTTTACCTCATTATTTAATTATCTATTATTATAGAATGATCTGTTTCATGTGTGCAACCTGATTGCTCTTATTTCCTCCTTTTATTCTGCAGTAATGTGTGCAACAATGACACTGGGACAAATAAAGGTCTATCTGATCGTATCTTATCTTCTAGCATATTTCTTCTTTGTAACTTAATTATTTGAAATAATTTATTCGAGGCTGTGTCAGGGATGGTGTGAGTTACATCTGCTGACGTGTGAGACGCTTACACTGCATCTGCTTCATCCTCAGCACGGTGAGCGATACAGCTCCTCCTGCTGTTGCTATTCTGAGATTCAATACATTTGCACTTCCTTCACTTTACAACTGCAAGGTTTGCCAGATTTTCAGGTAACGTCTACATAGACAGTCTTAAAAGTGTTCATATTGGTGACTTCAAACTTGACTTGTATAGAAAATCAGATATTAATCAATACTAAGACCAGTTTAGAAACTACAAATAGTGCATAAACAGGACAAATGTAGCACTTCCTGGGAATGTTTTGATACAATTTAAACTTTAAATTCAGATGAACGCATTAAAACTTGGGTTTCCTGTAGAAAATATTACCTATTTGAGTTAAAAAATTCAGTGGATTGTTCAAATTGTTCAAAAAGAGCCTTTATTGATATACCATGGTGGTATCAAAATTTGTATTTTTTTAAGTTTGGAATGTTATATGTAGACAAAACTACTTTAACTAGTGGATGGAAGTATGTAACTAGTAAGTAGGAGAGTGTGCATAAAAGCTATATTTCCATGTATGATTACACTCTATTACACTACCTACAGTATATTACTCTATAACATGCAATATGTGAAATATAAAAAAGCAATTGATGTATGTTCTACACCACTGCAAATAAATGAATCAGAGCAATTTCTAAAGCACAATTCATACAGTATTACCCAATGTTCTTTACAGTAAAAAAAATTAGTTACATTTTGAATAGCAACAGAGTTCATTGACCGTTAGTGTCAACATAACAGTACAGGTGATGTGTACATGGGCCAGGGGCCCCAAACTGTGACTGTGTAGAAAAATCCTTCGCTGGTTTCATCCTGTCTGCAGAGAGATCTAGCATCCCACTGTGCTGCTCTGCACAAACACACTGACAGCTACTGTTGTGGTTTATGATCAGGAGACAGAATGCATGAAAATATGAGTTAACTGAGAATATTTGAAAGGCTTCATTTTTGGCTTGTATAGAACTTCAACATCTGATAAGATTCAGTGTAAGAATAAAGTGTCAAATATGATCAAATGTGTGACAAATATGTTAAAAGTTACAGTAAAAAGTTTAACAGATATTATGTATGGATAGCAGGTTGAAAACCACCATCAACACAAACACCGGTGATTCTCACGTCACAGAACAACGTCGATTTCTGTGAATGCGCCATATTTGCTTACATACAAAAACAAGCGTTTTACACAGTTTTAATATTATGCTTGACGTGTTGTGCAGTCTGGGTGGGAGCGCCGCCCTTCGGCATTCTCCGGCTCTTTCCGGAGTGTGGACTCGGCTCGGCTCGGATCAGACTGCTTTATGTCTGGCTCACGGACCATGCGCGGTCGCCATGTTACAGCCTCCTCCTCCTGAACCCGTCACAGACACAGCACCTAAAGGAGCAGCTCCTGAGGACCAGTGAGACAGCAAAACCCCTACACCCGCTCTCTCTGCGATGGATTAAAGCGTTTTCACGACGGCGCTAAAAGGCCTTTGGGTGTTTAATGGAAGCCTGCACTGGACTGAAGGTGGATCGTTTTGGTTTTGTAATCTTTGAGCACATCCTCAGTGAAAACAGAGAGTTTAGCTGCTAGCCGGTGACTCCTCTGTCCGGCTAGCACCTACATCAGCGCTGACTTCAACAGCACCTCCTTCGTACACCACGGAGGGATTTAACAAGTCTCCTTTTTTATGATACCACCAACATGTCAGCTCTAGATTGAATCGATTTAATCGGATAACACCGGGAAACTTCCCAGGCATCAGCTGACTTTAGCTTTAGCTGCTCAGCACTAGCCTCTGTCGCCTCTGGAGCTAGCGGACAACAGGGCTGCGCATGGGAGGCTGAAATTAACACAACTTTGGCTGAATAATCACAACAGTCTCCACTCTTCTTCAGATACTTTATTTTTGCTTGTGCTGTTGAAACATAGTTGTGTCAAAACGGCGCCCTCAACGAAGTGTAAGTTTAGTGCATACTGTCAGAGAGCGAGCGCCCCCCGGACCCTCTCCAAATGCATCATCCGGAGCCCGCAGACTCGGCCAGCGGCAGGAAGATGGCGCATCAGGCCGTCTTCCACCGGAGAGGGAGTAACACGGGCAGCGGGAGCTCAGTACTGTCTCCTCCGGCAAACTCTGCAGTCAACATCAGCCACGGAACAGTGGAGGAGTTTCAGCCCGCCCTGTTGATTCAGCCGCCTGCAGGCTCTTCCTCCCCGGGTCCTCATCACCCTCCTCCCCATAGCCTAAACCTGGCCGCCCAGGCCTCTGGGGCTCAGACCAAGAAGAAGAGTGGTTTTCAGATAACAAGTGTGACCCCAGCCCAGACCTCCGTGAGTACGAATAACAGCATTGCTGAAGATACAGAAAGTTATGACGACTTGGATGAGTCTCACACGGAGGACCTGTCCTCCTCTGAGATCCTAGACGTGTCTCTTTCCCGGGCAAATGATGTAGTTGGAGCTGAGAGGAGCTCCTCAGAGGAGACTCTCAATAACTTTCATGAAGCAGAGACCCCAGGAGCTGTATCTCCAAACCAGCCAGCTCATCCACACTCTATTCTGCAGGCTGGAACACACAGTGGAGCCATGGTAAATGGGACTGTACACCACCATCATCACCACCATCACCATCATCACCACCCTAACCAAGCCCAGGCCTACGTCGGGAATCCCCCATCTGCTGGAGCATTACCCAACGTCACCCTAAAAATGCCTTCAAACATGGGGGCCCCTCAGGAGAGTGTTTCCCAGGCTGCCCCTCCAGGTGTTGGGGTCATGGCCTCAGGAAGTGTGGCTGGAATGCAGAGCTCTGCTGTGGGCACTACAGTTAGCATAGTTAATCCCCAGAGCAACAGTGTTAGTAATGTGAATATGTTGAGCTCTGCCAATGTGCCTGTGAGAGGGGGTATTAGCTCAAGTGCTAGCAGTAGCACTTCTGGTTTTCCTCTCAATGTGATAAGCAGTAGTGGAACTAACCTTACAACAAATACTAATGCCACCAATATTCAGCAACAAACCAACCAAAACATAACTATGACTCCTTTGAGTTCTGCTGCTGCAACTAGTGCCTCAGGGGGGACGGGAGTCAGAGCAGCTGCTTTACCTTCAGCCGGTGCCCCTCACACTTCTGCACCCCAACAATCGGGCCCTGCCCACCCTGCCACAGCCACCACGAGCTCTCGCTTTAGAGTGGTGAAGCTGGACTCCAGCTCAGAGCCCTTTAAGAAGGGAAGATGGACTTGTACAGAGTTTTACGATAAGGAGACCCCTGCTTCTGCACCCAGCTCTTCTGCCTCTGACAGCAGCACAGTTTCTGCCCGTCAGTATGTGAGCGAGAGCTTCGCTGCCCCTTCAGAGCGTGAGACCACCAGTGGCAGTTCAGTTAGCAGTAGTGTGAGCACTTTAAGCCATTACGCTGACAGTGTGTGCAGTAGTGAGTCTACACAGCATGTCCAGGACTATAGCTCTCCTCAGGGGTTTCAAACCATGGCCCCTGGTGCCGTGAACCACTTGTATGAACAGGTGAAGACCACTGTGGCCCAGCTCCCTGCTTCTTTGAGCAGTCTTCAGTCTCAGCAGCTCACATACGCACAGGCTGTGTCAGGTCAGCCCACTGGGCCTGTCACTGTCCAAACACAGAACGTCAGCTACCCTGTACCACAGCAGCCTGCCCCAGGGCAGACAAGGCCTGATTTCACTCAGTCTCTATCAAATGTGGTGGGAGCTTCTCAGCCTACTACCCTCCAGGCCTCTGCTGTGGCTCATATGGCTGGACTGTCTCACCTGGACGGTCCGCAGCAGAAGCCACAGTCTCTTCTAACACAAATCCAGAACCAGAGCATCGGCCTGCTTTCCGCCACAACTGCACCTCCTCATAAGAGTGATCTCCAAACCTCTGCCCTGCCTGGGAGCGCAGGGGGGAGACTCAGCCACGACTCCAGCATCGCCCAGGCCCACGCTGCTCAAGCCAGTGCCCTTTACGCCAGTTTGCCCTCCTTCACCACCACCCAGCTCCAGGACGCACAAAGACTTCTCCTCCAGCACCAGTCAGCTTTGCTGGGGCTGCCCAAGGGTCCGGGGGCAGAGGCCGGGAGCGGAACTGCTGCGGGACAAGAGGCTGAGGGCAATGCTACTGCTAGTGCCTTAACGTCCACCACCAAGACCATCGATGGAGAAGATGAAGGGTAAGAACTTAACTTTTGGCCACACTTAAAAAATAGAGTGACTCATTCAGATTTTATAATGGTGATTTAGAATGATAACTGCTGTTATGGAATTCTTTCAACATGAGACTTCTATGAGTAATTCAAACTCTAGTATTACTTTACAATGATGTGCAATTTAAACTTTAGTTTTGTTAGTGACTTACAGGTCATGCCTTTTTGTTTAATTGATATGATAAATTATCTGCTGGGTAATTTGAACCAAATTACCATATTCGATATTTACTGTAGTCCTATTTATTGGGCTTCTTAATTATTTCAGACCTAGGTGAACTCTTTGAGAATTACCATAATTTGATAACTAAGGAGACTCCTAATAGTGATGCTGCAGTGTAAAAAACCATAAGCCAAAGCCTTTTTTTCCTAACTTTCTTATCACGTTGAAGTGAGATGCTGATGTTGGTATGTGATGAAGAAACGGTAAAGGCCTGAGGATGACGTATCCTCCCCTCATCAATACTCTGCAGTGATTAGCCGTTTTTTCAAACTCTCTTTAGCTTTGCTTCATCATCGACATTTACAAGAAGTGTTGTCTCGCATGTTTACTAGATGTTAAGAAACTATGTTCTGTTAAGTGGAGTAAGCCATGTGTCTTTACTCGTTAACAATAGTATAGCGCAGCAGCAGCCTTCCTCTCCTCTCTCTAAAAGCTTATTGATTTGGTAAGAGCTGTTCCTCAGCCTTTCATCATGATCGCCCCGAGTCACACAAGTTTTGAGCAACTAGGAATTTGAGTCTTAGAAAGATTTGTGGTAAGCACCAACTTTAAATCACCTTTCTGGAAATTGACATGTTGCTAAAGATAAGCAGCTTTGACTGAATTCTTGCCTACTGTTTATTCAGAGTTCAGCAGTTCGTTTTTCAGCATACTTTACATGCCTCAAATGTCATATTTGGAAAGAAGCGTTCTTGTAGGAAGTTAAAGCTGCATGCACTAATTAGTTACATCATTCATGTAAGCAGAGTAAAGTGTGTTAAAAGAACAAATGAGGAATGAGTTATGTCTTTAAAAATGCTCTTGACGTACATTCAGAAATATTTCAGCCGGCTCCGAGAGGCCACTTCCATAGTCAGTCTTTTCATCCATGTTTAGACAGAGTTATGCATGGATATAGATCTAATGTATTTATTCTTGCTATTTATTAATCACAGTTATTACATTTATTAATGAGGTCTGATTTTTGACTATGAATTACTGGTTTGTAATGGTAAGTTGTTTGTTGCTTATGTAAAATGTGCAGCCAGATGCATTGGAAACGGTTAAGTGTTTCTTTGTCTATATGTAAAAACATTTCCAGCTGTAATTAACCAGTTTTTGATTAATTAGTTGGTCAATTATTTTATCAATTTTATTTGTGAATATCCTGAAACGCACATGAGATATAGTAATTTTATACATTTGACCAAAGCTCAAGTGATGTCTCCAGGGACGTCTCCATAGATGACTTGGGTTGTACAAAAACACTTTGCAGAATAAAATGAAGTTGTCTTTACATTCTAGAATAATCTAAGTCATAAATCCTCTTCTCAGAATAAATCTATAAGATTAAAGCCATGTTTGATCAATTACTAAATTTATTGACTACTATATTACAGTACTACATTAAACAATTAACTTATTCTGGAATTTTTGCTTTTGGCAGTTTGTATAAAAGCTTAAACTTAGTCAATTATTGGATTTAGGCACATAAATCCCTAATCAGACCTGAACATGTTGTGTCTGTCAAGTAATTAAATCAGTTTGGCAGCCTATAGACCACAGTTTAATGGCCCGGGGCATGTTGCCATATTGTTGCTGTATTAGTGTTAGCTGTTCAATGCGTTTGCCCTCTTTCCAGGCTCGTGTCAACAAATCTCCCACTGAATGTGTGGGACGACCCCGCTGTCTCAATAAATCACAGGCCAAATCAAAGCAGTGAAAGCACCCGTTTGTTTAGGAAGCACACATTACGTTTCCCTCTATATGTTTATAACGGAAACACACGCTGACATGTTTGCTGTGGTGTGATGTATATTTGACTTTCTCGACCTGTGGTTAGAATGTCTTTGTTAATGTTTGCATTACCTTAACTGTGTGCGACCAAAGAGCTCTTGGATTGTTATGATAGTTTACATATGTGTGTATATTTGTTAAATCATTGGCGGAAAGACTTCAGGGTCTGGTTTTTTTTAATCAGGAAACTCTCGAACTAATAGAAGACTTAAAAATATACAAAAATACATTGATACATACTTTATACAAAAATGCCGTCTTCATGATTTGAATTTTTTGATTGGATAGCGTCATCACTTGTTAAGGGAGTCGGGACGGAAATTCAACATTGACACTGAACATTCAGCACTTTTTAATGTGTGATTTACGAGATCACGGGATACCAACCTTTAGTGAACTTCACCAGCAGTCTTCTCTGCACCAAAATTAATAGACACAGCTGCTTACAGCGATGCCCTACTATCCATACAGTCAAAATAACTATCTTATATGGAGATTGAAGGTCCTTCTATATGTGCTTAAATAGTTATTTCCAATGGATTTGCTAATTTTATCATAAACTTTGCCAACTTACATATTTTGTCTTATTTGTATGTAGTTTGTTGTTAAGTTACAGTCTCTGTCAAAATAAGTAACTCTCTTACAGTAAATGTGCCAATTTTCTTTTTTGTTTGCATCTGTACCAAAGACCATAAGACAAAGTTTATTTACTGTGGTTTGGCAGTTCATTAATTGTTGTTAATTTAGTTTTCAAGCAAGACATCAATCACAGCGCGTCAATTGTCAACTTCACACTTGATATGCGCTGAAAGAACTTTTATAACCGCAGGAATTTAAAAACACAAACATCATGTAAACTCCGGTTTAATTTGACGAGGTGTTGCACAAGAGTTTAGGAGCAGGAACTGAGTCTCGGACAGACCTTTACCGCTCTAGATTCACTTTTCAGAATGTTTGCATTAAATATTATGTAAAAGAAAAACGTAAGACAAAAAAACGTGTACTGCCCGTGAAGGAGCTTTGATCCAAATTCTCTCTAAAGAAACCCTAACCTCAACTGTAATCAACCTCAGAGCTTGATCAATATTTTTCCACTTTCCCAGCCCTACTTATAAATTTATTTAAGTGGCATCAACTTTTTTGCCATTTTTTAATATATATTAAACAACAATAACAATAAATTCACTATTATCAAGGTTTTTTTCATTACCATTGTTAATTTCAGGTTCAGGAGCTACATAAACATAAGTATCTAATCCATCTAACTAGTTTCTTGCTCTCAAAAGTGTTAGGTTCTGTCTCTAGTTTTCAAAATTGAAAAGGGGAGATTTTATCAGTATGAAGGAGAATGTTGGGGTAACAAGTTGGGAGTTTAATGCATCTAGTCACAGTTAATATTATTATTTATTATTATTATTACGGTTCAAAAAGTTTATTTCTTGTACAATTTAAGATTGTGAACCGGATATCTTTTGGAGGTATTCTGTGTACACCTGCTCAGGGTTAAGTCATTGGGCTAGTCAGCAATTATATCTGTCCATATCATAAATGTGAAGTCATTACAATAGGGCTGTAACCATCAGTTACTTGCAACTACTCCAGTATTGAAATGGTCAACAAGTTTAGTAATCAGTTGATCTGTTTAGGGCTGTAGATTTCATTTCTGTAATTGGGTAATCTATGGATTAATATACTAAATTAATAGTTGCAGATTACAGTAAACACAAAACTTTAAATCAGTACTCAAAGCCCGTCTGTTCAATCAAGCTTTTCCATAGACCCCCTTTTTTTATTTTATTCCCCATATGAAGCATCTTTGAGTGTCCAAAAAAAGCACTATACAATTTTGATTTATTATTATTATTCAATATGTTCCATTTCTAGTCATTTATTATTGCCAAACCTTTTAGAATATTGTTTGTGCCAATCAGATACAGCTCCAGGTAAAACAAACTAATCTAAATATTTAATTACAGTCCTTGTTTTTTAATCAACTAGGATTTCCTCTTATATATGTATGTTTTGTTTGTGCTAATGACCGCTCCATCACTTTCATTATGTGTTTCTGTGTGCGTGGGTTTGGCCTAATACTGAGTGGGTGTGAGTGGCAGTAGTGATGTCTGTCTGCACCACTGCTGTTTTCAGTGTAATCTTCCCCCTGGCAGCGCACTGGGTCCGCTGCGCTTTGTGTGGAGATCAGCAACATCCCCCCAAACTCACAACAGGCAAAGGAAGTGACCCGGTCCACACCATAGTGGACCGAACCAGCCCAAACCGGCCTGACCACCACTGACCGATCCCACCATTGTGTAGAGCCCTAATGTGACTGCTGTTTTGACTGGTCCCCTGGGAGACATCATGGCTTTGTGTTTGGTTGGTGTCTTCCTAAGTGGTTCTGTCATTGATAATTGAAACTAATGTAGGGCTGATATATGCTTTACTGGAGAAAACTGTGATTTTATGATTTGAAAGATTTATTTCACGATGCCGAATAATTAATGGAAGCTTGAGCAGGGTTTTTATATCTAAGGCTGATGTCTGCTAAAATGGAGTAAGTGATACTTGGTTAGCACTAAACACAACCTGCTAAAGGCGACAAAATTGACATTCTGACATAATTATTCATTATTTTCTAATATCTTGCATTATAAAAAACATGGCCATATACCTTTTATAACAGACACTAGAAGACTCGAGAGAAGGGATGCATTGGAATGATGTTTAATGAGTTATGATTGGATATATTGTTATTACGTGTTTAGACAATGTTATATTGTAATTTGGAAAATTTAAATGTTGTTTTGTCATAAATTTTGCAGATATGAGTGACGCATAAAATTGAATAGAGACCTAGGAAGCTGAGCCGATGTCATATTGTCTTTGGTTGTTATTATTATTAAATGCAGCCATGAGGGTGATTTTGATGAGCTCAGGCATAAGTGTGTAGTAGAGAGAGGATTCAGGTATGGCAGGTGGGATAGTGACCAGCAGGAGATATTCCAGTCTTCACATCTTCATTTTCACTTTAGTTCCAAATGTACTGTAAAGAAACTAGGGATGTAAATCGGCGACCGTTTAACCGGTGGTTGACCGTCACAGCGTTAACCGGTCAAAGCTGTCGGTTAAAAAAGAGAAAAAGGGGAGAGGGGAGGTCTCTTAATAACGCTATTTTAAGCCCTATTTGCACGGTGTGACGAGCGGGTCCATATCTAGCTGTGTGCGCCCATGTATTATAAATTCCGGGACGACTCTCACGCCGCACGAGCCACATATGCACGCACGCGCACACACACACACACACACACACACACACACACACACACACACACACACACACACACACACACACACACACACACACACACACACACACACACACACACACACACACACACACACACACACACACACACACACACACACACACACACACACACACGCATCCTCTCTCCCCTCTGTTACCGTCAAAGTTGCACACTGGCGCGGGTCAGAACTACATTTGAGCTTACATTTACACACACACACATACCGGTCTGTCGCGCTCCTCTGTGTCACGGAGCCCAAAGGATTCGCGCAAATACGCGGCTCCAGTCAAACCACATGGAACATGTTTGTGTTTATGGTCCTCGGGATCAGCTCCACACACATCACTTGTATTTAAACTTTTGTGAAGACCTGTGAGACGCGGCTCGTCACTCGCTGCTCTGACCATGTGAACGAGCCGTCGTTTGCTGCTAGAAAGTTTTGGTATTAACCCGCAGCACAGCAGAATGGGAAGATTAAAAAAGCAGTTCTCTGTGCGCAAAGGTGCCGGAGCTGTTGCGGGTTTGGGCGCCGCTGTCTCAGCTCTGATCCAGTAGAACGCAGAGCTGCACTTATGAAAAGTACGCGGCTCGAAATGGCTTTTATTTCAAAGAACGTGGACTATTTTAAACTACGCGGTTAACCGGTTTCAACCGGTTAATGAGGCTCGGTGGTCGGTCATGAAAATTCATAGTTTTTTACATCCCTAAAAGAAACATATATAAAGTCATATACAATACATACATTTTATCAGTATGTGTTTTACTAGAACCCATTGGCTCCCAAACGTTTTAAAGGGCACAATTTTTGTCCCGTTATGGGGAAAATTCAGAATCGAATCAGGATTTGCCTTGGCCAAAAGTTGAGGAGAAAAAGGAATGCTTCGCTTTAGATAAATTAGGCCAGCTGATGGTGAACAGCTGTTTGTTAACGCAATGTACTGGACATCACATGTGTTGAGTCTGGGATACACCTTTTCATATACAGCGTCTAAAACAAGCACTCGACATGTTTTGTGCTGTTTTTCTTGCTGGTGAACTTTATACTACATTTCAATATGCCATTATCTCTTTGTATCTGGGCTTTTCATTTCATTACATTGAGTTCTGCAGTAGCTTTACATTGTCCTACCACATGCTGTGTCCATATGTTGTTTACCTTGGCATGCATCATGTAAATCTAGCCACAATTTTCTCGTGATCTTGGTGGTTTTTGAATATTGCATTTGAAGATTTGTAATAAATATAGCTAGAATTTAGTGAGAACATGTTTGTTTCACTGTCAGAATCTATTATTTTTTGCAGCTGGAACTTTCCTCTCCCATCTGTTATGAATTGAACTAAACTGTTTTTCAATTACCAAATATGATCCTCTGTAATTTTGTTAGTTTGATTAGAGCTACATGGGGACAATATTTGTGCTGAAAATGAAAAGCTAATGGTTCATTTACCATCCGGCTGTTTTATTAATGTTGCATGTTTGATTGTGAGAGGAAAGGTTTATCAGAGCCCGTCTTTGGTCGTATAGTGGTTTGGAGTTTGGTTTAAACTATAATATTATTTCACACATTACCTTTTGTTATGGCTTTAAGGCGTATTGTGTGTTTTTCAACAAGGTAATTTAATCATTACAAGTAAAATTTCACTTAAATGGCAATTGTGCGATTGCTTTGGGTGACATTTAATTCCACAAACTATTTGTTGAGTACAAAAGTAAACATCATTTGTTTGTTTTTGCTGATGACGCCTCCCCTGTTTTTACCACACGGACAGAGCCAGAGAGCACCAGAACACAGCAGCACAGCAATGCACTGTGGGTAATGCGAGACAGACCGTTTACTATGTCTGTAACAGCAGAGAAGGCCTGAAAGGAAAATAAAACTGCTGCCAGCTTTGTGTTGCTGATTAACCTGTGTCGTTGTAGACTGCTTTATTTTAGTCTCTTCCTCATTAGTATTCAGCGCAGCGCTATTGGGCCATTGATTGCACGCCCCCTTTTTCTGCGGGTTTATTTTCCATCAATAAAACAGGACTGTTTCAGTCAGAGTGCAGCGGGGAAACTAATGGCTTGTAATGGATGATAATGGAGAGTGTTTTTAGCTGCCTTTCATCACTGCCCTCTTGCCCCTGAAGAAGTGTCTGACCGAGCACACGATACAGAGCCCACAGGGGCAATGATCTGAGCTGCACCAGGAGGAAGTGAGTGTGTGATTCTATATGGAGTCTCCATATAGGACTTGACAGAGAGATAAATTCACATAATGTAGTCTCAACATGGTCAGTTATGGCACAGACAAAGTTATAAAACACTTGTTTTATTGTCTTTATCAACAAACGTCGAGAAGAAGCAGCATGAAACATAAGCTATCGTTTGTCAATTGTCATATTACGTTATTGATCATTTAAATCATGAGTACTAAAATTATTATTTGACAAAGTGCTGCCATGAATTTTGACTTGCATATTTTACCCAAACCCCAGACTGAATCATCTTTGATTTATATCTTGTATACGATCACGTTCTCACCCTTTACCTCTATGGTCCAGGGAGCCTCAGGGTTCTGGGCAGTATCTTTGCTGAGTTCGGGGCTTTACTTCCAGGCCCTCACATGCTCCTCTATGAGCGTTTGATATTTCTCAATCTTCTCGTGCTCTTTCTAATGTTATCATCACTTTGAATTGCCACAGCATAATCCACTACAGCTTTCCTCTGTCCTTGGTCCACCACCAGCACCACAATATCTGGTTGGTTTGCTATTACCGTTTAAACATCCAGTCTATACAGTGGGAGCTTTTCCATTTATAATCATATCTATTTTCAAAACAGTCTTGTCAACCCCTAATCAAAACGCAGCACTAAGCATAACGTCAATAAAACAGTCATAATAATAAAAGATATCCAAAAGAAAGACAAGACATAAACAATGTGGAAAAGTAGAGTTTAAAGCAGTTATGGGAAGGCTGGTTGGTAAAAGTGGGTTTTAAGAATTGATTTGAAAGAAAGTACTGATGGTGCGAGCCTTATCCCCTTGAGCAGGTCGTTAAAAATTATTATTAAAAATATGCTTCAGGCAAGTGTTGGACTTTGTTGGTGTCAAAATGTTATAAAACATTCTCTCATTTACAGTCAAGTTACTATTCACAATATCTGTTATCTGCCTTCTTGACTACTATTTTTTGCTATTGGCTGTGATGAAAATTACCTCTGAAATTAATTCTTTCTTTGAGTAATCACAGCCCTAATCCTCTTTATGTAACTGGCAATGACTACACGGAGCCTACTGCAGTCTTTATGTTGTAGTCTGTTCGGTGGTAGAGAATGGGAACTGAACGTTATTGATCTACACGTGGAAAGGAATGACTTTGGCTGTGTACAGTTTGAGGTGGCCCCAGATAAAGGTTCTCTGAAATGAGGGGGCTTTTTGTAGATTACATTGAAGTTTAGATATTCAACATCTCGCTCCATTTTCTTTAATAACAGCACGACTTTGAATTCTAAACAAAATTAAGTGGAGTCAATTATTGCTATCTTTTTAATCAAACCTGGTTTTACTTCACTTCCTCAGAATTGGTCCATAATTCAGACGAGCTGCTTAATTAAATGGAAGATCAATGCAGGTCACACAGCCAGGAGGCATTAAATTAAATGTGTGGAATGAAGGCCGTAACACTTCCCACTATCATTAAATGAATGTGTAATTTTGGAGACGGACCAATGTAATTTTGGATGAAGCTAATGAGTCACAGATGTTCTTTTGATAATGGTCTATTTGATTTAAATTGTGTTCCGTGTTTGGTTAGCCACCTGACATGGAGACAATCAGCTTGGGAGTGATGCAGATAATGGTTGTAATTTGGCCGGGATATTCAGAGCTTGGACAGGATATGGACGGACTGCATGGGTGCCACAGTCACAGCCCTAAACATGTGGACAATGTGCTGAATCAAGGGTGCATTCCTGTGGTCTGTCCAGTCAGCTTCAGGAATCGCACACTCACATGCACCGGCTACAACCAGCCGTCAATGGGAACTATTCAAATACCACCTCGGACAGGCTTCAGACAGGGTTTAGGATTAGGTCATGGATTGGATTGGATTGGAAACATTATAGGTGCTAGTTTAAAAAAAGAAAAAAACATTAATCTGTGTCCTTAGTCTTAATGGACATCTACTTACATTTAGGAGAAAATTCATTTCCATCTACAGTATATGCGGTTTGTGCTTGTCTTGTCATTAAGTTTTGAATTAACCTGTTAATTAAGGCAACATGGCGATCAATCCTTCAAACTAAACGTACTATTTACTGCCTGACTTTGTAAAAAGTAATATACATTTTTCAGGAGAATTTTTCAATATTGGTTAAACAAATAATACATTTAATAAATAAAATGAGCAAGAACATACAATTTTGAGTACTTCCTAAAGTATTTGACTTATTGGTAATCTTAAGTGATTAAGTGGCATCTCTTCTTAATATCCTAGAGTCAAAATTTGCAACTTTTGCATTTAATACCAAAATGCATTGCCAGTTATGATGACTGAATAAACCATTTCTAAACAAGATTAAAATTACACCCATTCCATAATTCAAACATCACAAACTCCCAAGCTTTCTTCACCTTTATTCAGAAATGTGATGTTAAACTGACAAAAGGTGGATCCCCAGACTATTAAGTAATATTAGTAACATAAATTAAATAGATTGAAAAAGTTGTTTGAGGAAAGTGTCCTGAGCTCAAGTGGCTATTGTTTGGTGCCTAATGCGTAAAAATTAGGGCTGCACGATATAACCACAAGGTACTTCATGCTGTGTATTTACAATCCAAAACTCTACAGACGACGTCGGTCAAACCAAAGGCCATGCTGCATTTGAATGTCATTAATGTTATGCTTAATATTTTTGGAGGTTTTGGCAGTTCAATGCAGATTACATTATAGGTGAAAGACAAAAACTTTTATCAAAATACTAAACATCCATTACAATTATTGCTCTAATTTCCAAGATTGTGCAGCCCTAGTTAAAATTCTATGGTGCACTCATATTGGTTATTTTCTGTCATAACTCCATTGTTTATACAATCATACAGTATTTAAATGACACTGTCGGGCTGTTGTCATAAGACCCTAATTGATCTCCTTACACTTGACACTGTTCCTTGGCCACATGTCACAGCAGCAAAGTGGAACACAATACTGTGAGTGTCTGTGGGCCTCCTACTTAACAGAGGCTCTGCTCATATTGTGGAGACTTTTCTCATGCTGATGTAGCCTGATACGTCTCAGCCTTTTCTCCTCAGAGCCCCAATGACGCAACCGCCCGGGCAACACTGGTTTCCCCACAGGCATTGATATCCATTCACTGAGCCTTTTGAAAGGGCTAATCCTCCTCTTGTTGAATGAAAAGGATGGTGGATGTAGTAATGCTCAAGATACTCAGGTTTATCTCACTTGCATACTAAGGAAGTGACTCGTAATTGTCGATTATGTTACCAACTATTATGTCACAAACTATTAATAGAACTGAAGGTCAGCCAGTATTTGCCACTATCTAAACATGTTATGGTTCATCACATTTGCATTGCATGCATTGCATTTGATAACTAGCAGTAATGGTAACTATTTAAACTTTTGGTAAGCTTCCTAAGTAAAAAACTGTATTTTTATATTCTCCTTGGGGTTAGACTGATGGAAGCGAGGCTTAAAATAATGGAAAACAAAATAACAAAAACGCTGCAAGTTATTAAAGTCTCTAAAAACTGGATTACCTAATTCGTACATTGGCTCATGTCTATCAAACTGTAAAATGTTTCTATTTGTCTTTCAGTCATTTCTGAGTCACTTTTCCCACGTGTTTTGGTTGAGCAGAACCTGGACAATGAATGGAGGCTTTGATTGTGGCATTTTCTGTGACTTATGCCTCTAAAAAAAGACCAGCACTGCCCCCTAAAGGCAGGACATGCGTTTGTCATGTGATATATGCTCACCTCCAATAGCTCCAAATGATGGTGAGGTTTTAAACAGGGCTTTTTTTTATAGTAATGAAATGTTCTTCTTTACAGTTAAAAGAATACATTTTATTTCTCTTAACTCAATTGTGTAAAAATCCGGTTCACAGTGGAAACATTATCCAGACCAACCTGTAGTTTTAAGCTACTTTATATGTGATAATGAAAGATTAAAGGATAAAGGAAGAGGTGACGCTAATTCAGGGTTTCTTGAATGGAATCTGAATTGTTTCTTTGTTGCTGGTGGTTTAAACTTTCAACAGTATTTGCAGAATTTAGTTTGAGTCTCCAGGCTGCGTCATGTGAAAGATATCGAGGTCACCAAAATGAGGCTTGACTACAGGCACCTTTTTGTTTCTCAAATCCAGGGTAGATTATTTGTTACCATATGACTGATTGTGGGATATAATACTGAGGATATTATACTGAGGATATCTTAACCTTGACCCTGATTTTCTTTATCATTTGATAAAAAATATGACTCTAATGTATAGGTTTCCCAAAAATATTGCATTAAGATTATATCCCGTACCACCTTCCTGGACAAAAATATTGTTTTGTTGTTGTGCAATGTATTGTTGTATACTAATATATAATATCTTTTTGACTCGATGGTTAATGTCTCACAATCAAAATGTCCTGCATTCCTCGTGTTGAAACTTGCATTGACCTGTTCCTGCCACTAGATGGAGGTCTGTGTCTGTGTCATTTATGCCTTTTCTCGAGCTGCTCTGATGGTCTCAAGTAGATATGTCACATTGTTAGTATAATTTCTATGAAATAAATATTGTTGATGTATATGTGTAATATTCCTTATACTACATTTGACATGTTACGGTATTTTTTCCTGACTATAGCTTTTTTAAATTGGGAATTGATATGATCGTATCTGTTTATCCTGAATAGACTAACATTATTGATCCACATGGAAAATTAAGGTACCAGTCCTTTTATAATACATTTTTTATGGCCTGATATTAACCCAGAATGTTTGGGTTCAATTCACTTCATGTTTACTTTTAATCAAAGTGATTGTTTAGGTTACTTGGAGGATCAATGGTTGTTAAACACAAGTAAACCCATTCTGTAATGAAGGTATTAAGGTATAATTTATTGTCCGTGGCAGATGATTTTTTTTTATCTTTTTGACCGGAGCTCTTTTGGTTTAAGTTAGCTCTGATTTGAGGAAAGACGAATACTCTGTAGTCATCTATTCACATGGACCATCCCCAATACTGGAAGCCAAAGTATAGATCAACCTACTATAGATGAGCAAACTCACACAAAATGTAGAAATCAAGGCCTTATCGCCCACTATTTTCCTCCACAGTCTACACACACATGACATCACCTCCTATAGCAAGTGCAAAACTACATCGGCCAATATTTAGCCTCTAATTAACATTTACAGTAAAAAATTCATGCATGTATCATTCATTGTCTTCTCTTTTGCTCTCTCGCCATGTCTCTGCACAATCTGGGTCACGATATTCAACAGGTAAGAATTTCTTTTAGCTTAAGCCCTAACGAATTCCATGTCTTGTTGCCATCTCATAGAAATGTTCATGTTTTTTTATCACTTGAACTTTTAACAAAACAAACTTGCGCATTCATCACACAAGGAATTACATATTTTTTCTAACCTCGAGAAAAGAGAATGTTTTTTTTTTTCCTTAACCAGAATTGTGAATGTTTTATTGCTTGGGATATGATTCTAGTAAATGATGGAATAGCTTATTTTGAGAGCTGCTCTCTTCATAACATTTGGAGGAGTTTTGGTCGTTTCAGTTTAAGTCCCGTGCTCTGGTTTTAGTGTCCTGTACAATGCTGTATAATAGTTTGTTTGTGACTGAGCCTGTGATCGTCCCGGTGTCGTCAGAACGGCACAGTTAATCCACTTCTTCCTTTATAATCTTGCATGTTCCAGACACAAATAGGACAGTTCTAAATGGGTCAGGACTTTTATTTGTTTGTTGGTGATGATGTGAAAAACCAGAGGAACATCTTCTGCAAATGGCAACGATCACGCGTGAGATATTGAAACTGTGAAATCCAATAATGAACCCGTAAATTTTGGATCAAACGCTGTGTAAATTTTTCCAGCACCAAAAGCAACAGGGACAATATACAGTGCCTTGCGAAAGTATTCGGCCCCCTTGAACCTTTCAACATTTCGCCACATTTCAGGCTTCAAACATAAAGATATTAAATTATTTTTTTTTTTCATGAATCAACAACAAGTGGGACACAATCGTGAAGTGGAACGAAATGTATTGGATAATTTAAACTTTTTTAACAAATAAAAAACTGAAAAGTGGGGTGTGCAATATTATTCGGCCCCTTTACTTTCAGTGCAGCAAACTCACTCCAGAAGTTCAGTAAGGATCTTTGAATGATCCAATGTTGTCCTAAATGACTGATGATGATAAATAGAATGCACCTGTGTGTAATCAAGTCTCCGTATAAATGCATCTGCTCTTTGATAGTCTCAGGGTTCTGTTTAAAGCGCAGAGAGAACCATGAAGACAAAGGGACACACCAGGCAGGTCCGAGATACTGTTGTGGAGAAGTTTAAAGCCGGATTTGGATACAAAAAGATTTCCCAAGCTTTAATCATCTCAAGGAGCACTGTGCAAGCAATTATATTGAAATGAAAGGAGTATCAGACCACTGCAAATCTACCAAGACCTGGCCGTCCCTCCAAACTTTCATCTCAAACAAGGAGAAGACTGATCAGAGATGCAGCCAAGAGGCCCATGATCACTCTGGATGAGCTGCAGATAACTACAGCTGAGGTGGGAGAGTCTGTCCATAGGACAGCAATCAGTCGTGCACTGCACAGATCTGGCCTTTATGGAAGAGTGGCAAGAAGAAAGCCATTTCTCAAAGATATCCATAAAAAGTTTTGTTTAAAGTAAACACCAAACATGTGGAAGAAGGTGCTCTGGTCAGATGAAACCGAAATCGAACTTTTTAGCCACAAAGCAAAAGGATATGTTTGGCGTAAAAGCAACACAGCTCATCACCCTGAACACACCATCCCCACTGTCAAACATGGTGGTGGCAGCATCATGGTTTGGGCCTGCTTTTCTTCAGCAGGGACAGGGAAGATGGCTAAAATTGATGGGAAGATGGATGGAGCCAAATACAGGACCATTTTGGAAGAAAAAGCCAAATCTACAATGGAATGGTTCACAAATAGACGTATCCAGGTGTTAGAATGGCCAAGTCAAAGTCCAGACCTGAATCCAATTGAGAATCTGTGGAAAGAGCTGAAGACTGCTGTTCACAAACGCTCTCCATCCAACCTCATTGAGCTTGAGCTGTTTTGCAAGGAAGAATGGGCAAGAATTCCAATCTCTCGATGTGCAAAACTGATAGAGACACACCTCAAGCGACTTGGAGCTGTAATTGCAGCAAAAGGTGGCGCTACAAAGTATTAGCGCAAGGGGGCCGAATAATATTGCACGCCCCACTTTTCAGTTTTTTATTTGTTAAAAAAGTTTAAATTATCCAATAAATTTTGTTCCACTTCACGATTGTGTCCCACTTGTTGTTGATTCTTGACAAAAAAAAATATTTTTATATCTTTTTTTTTTTTTTTTATTTATTTATTTACACACCAGGTGAACATATACATAGGGACAGTCAATAAGCAAGCAATACAAACAATGTTAATATTAGTTATAGAGAGGACTTAAAGAAATATATAACTATACCTGTGTGTGTGTGGGTGTGTGTGTGGGTGTGTGGGTGTGTGGGTGTGGCTGTGTGTGTGTGGGTGTGTGCGCGCGGCGGGGTTATTAACCTAAATGGGGGGTAAGAGTGACAGATATATAAGATGTAATACAGTGATAGACGGTATACAGTAAGACCATTTACCAACGGACTACAGAATAAATAAATAATAAATAAAAAATAATAATAATAATAATAATAATAACACCAACAACAGTAATAATAATAATAATAATAATGGTAATAATAATAAAGATAAAATAATGATATAAGTACATCAATAAACTAATCAATTAACGAGTCACAATAACAGCAGGACAACAGTAACAATAACAACAGAAAGGAGATTCAACTATATCAAATCATTAGCCTCTTAGATCTATATATCTTTATGTTTGAAGCCTGAAATGTGGCGAAATGTTGAAAGGTTCAAGGGGGCCGAATACTTTCGCAAGGCACTGTATTGGCTTGCTGAATTTTGGGAACAATACTAAAAACACGTGTAACTCTTTCTTGAGATCTGAGCAAAGCCCCACCTTATTAATAATCAGTCTTTCCACCTTTTGACTGTTACAAAATACATTATATTGCAACTGCGACTATATATTGCAACATTTAAACTCCCACCATGTACCTTTTTTAAGCCGATGGACTGAAATGCATGCTAATATGCTTTAACAGTTCTGAAACAGTCCTGTCCCTTTTGTATAAGAATTGTATAGCATAACTAATCTTGAAGAATGTTCTAAATTGTGTTTTTTAGCTTTGCTTATAATGATCTGAAGGTTATTCTTGCATATCTGCCTTTTCTGATTTTTATATGGTTATATGGTTTATATGATTTTTATATGGAGAAAGAGTTTTTTTTTTTTCATTTGAAGGAATGATGACCCCTTTAATTTTTTTTACTTGAACTTTGACGTTAGGTTTAGGTATTCCCACTATAGGATTCCTCACAGAGAGGGTTACGCACAGGAGAAGAGGGTTACGCACAGGAGAAGAGGGTTACGCACAGGAGAAGAGGGTTACGCACAGGAGATGAGGGTTACGCACAGGAGAAGGTTGACATAACTTTTAGCCACTTGTCCCTGTGTTTTGTGGCTACATTACCACGGCTGTGCGTTGGCTGAGTCCTGCTGATTGTTGTGGAGGAGGAAGGAAGGCGCTTGTTGAGACCGATGTGTGGAAGTGATAAGAATGACTCGTATGTTTCTTTAAAACAGAGAAAGTGGTTTGAGCTCTGCAAGTAACAAGCTTGATGATGCAATTGTAGACGCTGAACACGTTTGTCGATTCGTCATAGTAAAGGATATTGGGGCTGCAGGTATTGATTTATTTTGGTAATCTATTACTTTTATCGATCATTTTATCGAATAAACAGATCATTTGCATTGTGTATTGATACAAAGTACAGCACTAACAGTTTATTAAATGTACTTTTATCAGTTCAACACATTTCGGGTACAATGCAGCTCTGAGAGTTCTCTAATCAGATAATAACCGCATTGACGTTTAAAAAAATTAAAATGAAATAAAGATATATTTATTTTTACAGTATGCTAGAATTCTAAATGCATTCTCTCGCTCTCTTCTGCGTGCCTGCATCCTGAAGTACAAAGAAGGCCTGCATAAAATCAATCCCAAATCCTCACGCAGACAAATGCAATCACATCCACGGACGCATGTTTTAAATTCCAGACTGACACGTATGTTGTTTTTAATCTGACTCGTCTGAGATATGAGCTTAACGGAGAAATGCTTAATGGAATTATGCTCACCTTTTTAATATAGGTATGACAGAGCTTCGAGGCCGTTTTTGCCTTGAGGAATCTAAGTAATTGATATGCGTATCTTGAACTGTTGCTGCCCAATTTGAAGTATTCATTTTTTTTTTTTTTTGTGTAGAGCAATATCGCCTGAAGTAGAACATGTATTATGGAATGTTGGTGCCACTCAAGTTCCCTTTTGTTGAAATTTAGGTGGTACTCATTTAGGACTTCAAAAAAAAAATCTAGATTAATTCTAATTTAGGAAAGTTTTTACCCATTTGTTGACCCATAATGATCCTGTTTAGACATTCCTGTTTTTGTCATGGTTTTCATACTGTGGCAAATGTCATGCTATCCCATCACTTTGTAAATTACCACAGGCAAAATATTATGAAGATATTAAATAGGCACTTTGTTTGGTCAAAGTAAGTCCTCTGTATACATATGACTCATTATGGTTCCCGCTCATCTATGCCCCTTTTGACTGCCTGCTTCACTGTTATGTGCCCTCTGGGTGAATCTTGTGTACTTAAGCAGCTAATCCTTCTAATGCTAGGTTTCAGTGCACATTATTCAAACCTGCTGCTCTCGCCCAGTACACGTTACATAACTTTGGGTCTTCTCTGTGGTCCTGGAAGCCCGGGCTCTATAAAACTGCACATGCTGCCGTTTGTCAGAGCTACTGGTCGGACTAGTGATTTTGGCCTTTGCTTGATCAATCCAGCACGAGAGGCTGTGACACAAGATGGAAATGAAACAGAGATGCCCAACAACTCAATTTAACAGTCAAGTATGAGTCTTTTTTTATTAAAAGAAAACAAGTTTGAACCATAATGCAACTAAAGTAAAATACAGAAAAATAAAAAATTAGACACTGGTAAACAGATATTAAAACTGCATACATGGCCTTGGTTTTTATGTTTGTGATCGCTACAGACTCTTCTGTGGCCAAGGCGATCCCAGGCCACCTGAGATAGTCCCTCTATAGTGTGTCCTGGGTTTTCCCCAGCGTCTTCTGCTGGTGTGAGTCGGGACATGTCCAGAACCAAAAAGGCGTCCGGATACCCAAGCCCGAAATCAGCTGGTCCCTCTCAGCGGCTCTACTCTGAGGTCCTCACCCTCTCTTTAAGGAGGAAACTCATTTAGACTACAATCTTATTCTTTTTGGTCATCACCCAGAGCTCATGACTAGAGTTGAGGATTGAAAGATAGATTGAGCTGTTGGCTCTCATCTACACTAAAAAACTAAACATTTTCATTACATTTAGTATTCTAAACGACAAATATTTGCCATTGAAATGCTTTAAGTTTCATGAAAATATATGCAACGTAACATTTGTAATTCATGAAGTATTTACTGTATTGATTTGGAACAGAAAGTTTTATTCATTCTCCTGGGGTCCATAGTTTACAGCATTCACATTTCTTCCAAGATCAATATTAAGCCTACATCTTATCCAGCTATTGGCATATTGATTAAAGTCTACGTCACAGTTTGAATGAATGGATTACACAAGTGGATAGTGTAGTATTTTATCTTGCCGCTCTGGTGACTTATTGGGTACACAACTGAACCCAGTGTTGTGTGGGATTAGAGACGTATGGTTATAGTAGTTTAATATTCAGTAAATATTATGTTGGATCGACTCTGGAATTTTTACATTATTATTATTAGTTGATTTAATAAATGATCTTGTTTGAGATTCATTCAGTCTTATTGAACATTAGGTACTGAACGATCTCTTCCCTTCCCATAAAAGAAATACAGAAAAGAACGTTTCTGTCTGCTTTTTGTGTTTGTAAAAAGAAGTGCAATCGTAGCAGCTGAATTTCAGAGGTTCCAAGCTTCAAAATAATATTCGCATGAAGCCGTAAAGATGCCGCCATGGCAAGAGCTCGGGTGTGTGCCGTCTGGTGCACACTGGGGTAGTCTTGCACAGTTTTTCCAATGTGGTTTTACTGCAAATGGCAAATAAATGAATCTGAATCTAATGTATGTTTATTTTATCTATGTGTTAATACCTGAGCTGAAGTTGATGGTGCGACATGAAAGCTTGTGGTTTTTCTCTCAATTTGCTGGATATTTGCATTTGTCAATTATAGATTTTCGAATAACAAGACGGGTGAATTCTGAGCTTTAAAATAAGGTATAACATTGGCCACTATTGACAATCAGTATTGAACTGTATTGTATTGTATGTACTGGTTATTATGATGGTCTGCTACTGTCAGCCCAAATGCACTGGCAGCCCCCCCTTCTCTCTCTCTCTTACTGGGGTCAAAATGGCCATTCATCATTCCTCCTCTTTAGCCCTGAGTCATTCTCCATAGACTCACACACGGGGACTTACTGGTAAAATCTGCTCCACAATATTAAACCTGCGCTCGTCCCAAAGCTTGTGCAATTCATCAGTTTAACACAGGCCTTTCTCGCTGCGCTGGGACATGCCAGGCCTCTTTTATCATTAACTTTGGCAGATTGCGCTCGCCCCGTTGCAGCAGTGATTCAATTATTTACCTGCAGGGACAGTTCAAAGGAAATGATTCAACCGGAAGCAGTCAAGCCAGACAAGCACTTCTCTGTTCAGCTCAGAATATTACATCAGGGTGGTGCGAGGTGAGTGACCAAGAGGTGCTGCAGAAATGTAGGGATGGCGAAGCTAGCTGGTCCAATTTAGGGGTGGAGAAATTGAACTTCTCATTTGTTTGCGGGCTATAATCGGTAATCCAATCCATCAAATGCCAATCCATTAAACGAAATATGTCTGCTATGGCTATAAACTACTCGTCCTGAATTAATACATGTACAAAAAATTGACTCAAGTGTCATACAAGTGCGATTAAAATATGATTTTATTTTTTTTATTTTTTAGGGACAATAAAAATCAAGGCAGGCTAACAGAAAAAATATGCATTACAAAAAAAACACAATGCAAGGACAAAAGACACTCAAGTAGAAAAAAAAAGCACATCCATATTTCTCGCTGTCGGATTGTTTGCAAATCATGTTAAATGTCTAGGATATAATTGATATATTATTCTGATCCTTTTTTTTTTAATGCGTTTTGTAAATCCATGTATTAAAGGACAACTCACCCTCAAATCCACTTTTTTTTGCTGATAAACGGTATAAATGAGTGTCCAACAGTGCTGTCTACATATCCTGGTCATAATTTTGTCACTTTGGTGCAAATTAGTTGAAAGTTAAACTTTCTGCCTAAAACCGTCTGTGAGGCGCCATCTGCAGGCGACCTGTATTACTACATTTGAATTTTGAATCTGGCGCCAACACTGGCGCGGCAGCAAGACTTGACGTCTGAAGCAAGACCTGACGTCAGCAGCCCCCCGCCCAGAGCTATATAAACGGCCCAGTCTCGTTCACGCCCCCTTTAGTCCTCCAGGCTACGCCCATTTAGAGGAAGATTTGAACAGGAAATGTGAGTGACGTAAGCTCCGAGGAGCGGGGGTGGGAACCACTTTAAGTGTCATGCATTATAGCTGTATGCCAGTCCAAAACACACGTCTTCTCATGCTATAGGTGGAGCCACATTCCAAGCCATGAATGTACAAACATCTCCATGGAAACCAGCAAATACAAAACACAGGAATAATACACAATGCATCTTTAGCAGACTGACTCGTGATGAAGAGTAGTTCTTAAGCCAATTGATGTCTATATTAAACTTTATTTGATTGTTGACTATTTAAACACAAGATTACTGAAGATTTTTTTTGTTTGTGTTTTTAAAAAATGTAGTCATGGCTTAAATAGCATGATTGTATGGAATATAGTGAGACCACTTTGGGTCAGAAACCCATGGTTTACGCACTGGCCCATTTATTAGGATTGGGCCAGTGTGTGTGTAAAATTACTGTAGTAATTTTAAAGTCAAAAGTCGAGGCCCGGGGGCCAGATTCTGCCCGCAAGACAATTTTTAGTGGCCCCTGAAAAATGTTTTCATTATTATTGCAGTACCTTCCGTAAGTATTCGGCCCCCTTGAACCTTTCAACGTTTCACCACATTTCAGGCTTCAAACATAAAGATATAAAAAATATTTTTTTTGTCAAGAATCAACAAGTGGGACACAATCGTGAAGTGGAACAAAATTTATTGGATAATTTATACTTTTTTAACAAATAAAAAAACTGAAAAGTGGGGCGTGCAATATTATTTGGCCCCCTTGCGCTAATACTTTGTAGCGCCACCTTTTGCTGCAATTACAGCTGCAAGTCGCTTGGGGTATGTCTCTATCAGTTTTGCACATCAAGAGACTGGAATTCTTGCCCATTTTTCCTTGCAAAACAGCTCGAGCTCAGTGAGGTTGGATGGAGAGCGTTTGTGAACAGCAGTCTTCAGCTCTTTCCACAGATTCTCGATTGGATTCAGGTCTGGACTTTGACTTGGCCATTCTAACACCTGGATACGTCTATTTGTGAACCATTCCATTGTAGATTTGGCTTTATGTTTTGGACCATTGTCCTGTTGGAAGATAAATCTCCGTCCCAGTCTCAGGTGTTTTGCAGACTCCAACAGGTTTTCTTCCAGAATGGTCCTGTATTTGGCTCCATCCATCTTCCCATCAATTTTAGCCATCTTCCCTGTCCCTGCTGAAGAAAAGCAGGCCAAAACCATGATGCTGCCACGACGATGTTTGACAGTGGGGATGATGTGTTCAGGGTGATGAGCTGTGTTGCTTTTATGCCAAACATATCCTTTTGCATTGTGGCCAAAAAGTTCGATTTTGGTTTCATCTGACCAGAGCACCTTCTTCCACATGTTTGGTGTGTCTCCCAGGTGGCTTGTGGCAAACTTTAAACAAGACTTTTTATGGATATCTTTGAGAAATGGCTTTCTTCTTGCCACTCTTCCATAAAGGCCAGATTTGTGCAGTGCACGACTGATTGTTGTCCTATGGACAGACTCTCCCACCTCAGCTGTAGTTATCTGCAGTTCATCCAGAGTGATCATGGGCCTCTTGGCTGCATCTCTGATCAGTCTTCTCCTTGTTTGAGATGAAAGTTTGGAGGGACTTTGTCTTCATGGTTCTCTCTGCGATTTAAACAGAACCCTGAGACTATCAAAGAGCAGGTGCATTTATACGGAGACTTGATTACACACAGGTGCATTCTATTTATCATCATCAGTCATTTAGGACAACATTGGATCATTCAAAGATCCTCACTGAACTTCTGGACTGAGTTTGCTGCACTGAAAGTAAAGGGGCCGAATAATATTGCACGCCCCACTTTTCAGTTTTTTATTTGTTAAAAAAGTTTAAATTAGCCAATAAATTTTGTTCCACTTCACGATTGTGTCCCACTTGTTATTGATTCATGACAAAAAAATTAAATTTTATATCTTTATGTTTGAAGCCTGAAATGTGGCGAAATGTTGAAAGGTTCAAGGCACTGTAACTATCAACATTGTGGTAATGGGTGACCAAGGCAGGTTATACATCTATTTTCTCAGGAAAACAACCAAATGTATTCTATTTCGACTCAATAACACACAAATAACACAATATAAAATGTGCTTAACTTTATAGATGATCCAATTTTGGTTAAATCTAAACAATAAACACATTGTTTTCAGATGAATAAACCAGAAAATAAAACTGAAACTCATGTGACATTAAAGCCATGTTAAAATACCTTCATAATGTAAAAAACTATTATAAGAAAAGCAAATCTCTTCTATTGTTTCGACCCCTGACCAAAATGAGTTTGACACCCCTGATGTAGTAGCTGGACTTCATGTGGAGTTTTGACTGTTTTTATAATTGATAATTGACTAAAAATTTTAGTCAAACAAGAAGACCGCCCCACTAAACATCTCAGTCAATTATCTTATCTCAATCTCCTCGCTTCACATCTATCTCATATCTGATGCAAGTAATTTTCCTACTTTCCTACTAAAATCATCCGGAGTACACTCATTGTTTTTGCGGTTGACCTTGCCCACCGCGCACATCCCTGAAATCATGTGACCCTGACTCATCCCAGAACATCTGTTGGGACAAGTGGAATCCCCCCTTTGTCCCGTCTCCGTGCCCAAAAGCCAAACCTGTTGATTCTTGGCCGCTCGCCTGTAATCCGCTGGAGTCTGTGTGCGTTCGTGTGGGTTTGTGTTGGTTTTCTGTCTGCGGGACCTTTGGACATCTTCAGACCTGCTCCTCAATGAGACCTGACAACATAAGACCCTGCGGGTGACGGGGGTCCGGGCTGTTGAGATTGAGTGTTACAAGTTGGAGTGGACTGAATGTGACACACAAAATGTAGGCTCGATTTGTCGCTGGTGATTTTGGGTGCAATATATATGATCTAACACACACATTAACTTTCAAACAGGATTTTATCAATTTACTGTTAAACTAGTATTTGAGTGAAACATCCCAATTTAAGTCTAAAACATACATAAGCGTAGTTTTTTTTAAAGTTATCTGGGCTACACTGACTTAAAAATTGCTGATTATGTGGAAATATGAAAAAAGTTAACATTTTAGATACATATATTAATATAGTTTGTGGTAAAAAGATTAAAAATGATCCTAATTTGTATACACATTGGCTGTTTGGGAACTTTCTTCTCTTAATACTTTTGCGTTTGTGTACACATCTTGGCATGATCAAAGCAAAATTTCAAATACCATAATAGACATAATAGTTTGGGAACTTACAGTAAAACATGTGGCTATTGTTGCATCCCTCAGGGGACAACTCAGTTCTTTCTATTCTAAAATGCTTGCTGGCAGTCCAAGCCTTAGAAATAAATGAAACTAATTTATATTCATATTCATATAAACGAAATGTACAAAACACAATTTAATTATTAGACTTATTGTCATGAAAGGAACAAATACGTGACATAAGTACTGGAGTCATCAAATCAAGATAATGTAAATGCCAGCCACTAAAAATAAATTACTTGCTGCTAATTTTTTTATTTTATGCCTTGCTTTTCTTTGCATTCGTTTTTACACTAATTCAACCACACATGACTAGTATCGTCATATTCAATTTATGTTCCAATCAAATATTAAAAAACCGTTGTGAGACCAGCATGCAGTTTGGAGAAATGTCGACAAAAGCCAAAGGAAAACCCTGTTATTGGGATATTTGCTGCGTCCATAAGGTCTCATTGCATCTTTAGCTCAGAGCTGGAGATCACTGGGCCACATGCTAATGACTGTTGATAGTTTACGTAACCGCGTGTCACATGACCCAGCCTCGTCACCGCCCTACCGCCCCATTCACGTCTCCGCTATTCACACAAGCATCCGCTCAAATGCATTATAAAGATGACGGCCCGGCGTACACCTCACAGCATCAGCCTCACCGAGAGCCTCAGCCACCCTTTAGCCCCCATCACGCACTGTACTTGAATGCATTTGTCTCAGCAGTAGCCGCGGTCCAGATTATTTGGGGGTCTTGAATTAACGAGCAGACAAATTTACAAGATTACGGGTCTAGATTGTCTTGACAAAGAGGCCAGATGAGAGTGAGGGGGGTCGAGATGCCCCTGAAGCTTCTCTTCTGGGAGCTGGAGCAACATCTCAAAAGGTAAAACGGAAGAATTGGGACTGAATCAAAAAGGCCTGCGTGAATGTCAGTGTCCCAGATGTAGGGGTGATGCAGCGTAGTTTGTTAGCATGGTTGATCTGGGCTTTTATTGTTAGCATGGTTGATCTGGGCTTTTATTGTTAGCTGTATGAAGGCAACATGCAGCAGTTTTACAGTGTTGGGATTGTAGTTGTGTGTACTTGTACTAAGGACTGTGAAAGAGACTAGGAATTTGTTAAAAATGACCAATTAGCCTTTTGTGAATCATAAAGACTGAACAATCATGGTGTTTGGACCGGTTCAAGCTTTGTAATTCATTTATAGGTTGAGACTTGATATTGATTTGCAGTTGTGTGGGTGTACTGAGTCACTCCTAATTATGATTAATAATGTTTGACGCCATGCCCTAGTTTCAGAGTGGAACATACTGTTTTTCCTTGACTTGTATTTGTTTCCATTTATGTGAATGTTATTATTTTTTCCAAAAAGTCAGTATAATTTCTGTTGGTTCAGACCATAAACCATAACTACATTTTTCACGACTTCCAAAAGATAGGTTCATCTCCTCTTTTTACTAAAATGCTGTTACAGTTGGGGTACTTTCAAACCTCAAATAATGGAACTCCAAAGAAAGGTACTTTTACAAGACTATTGGGACAGAACATTTTTTGCTACATAATTGACAAATAATCATGTATTTTGTTTACTTACAATATTCAAAACTATATTTAGAATGTGGGACCCTAATGGCAATCCCAAATAGGACTTGGGGTTCCTTTGCTGTACACTAGCTAAACGATACAATGGCTAATATAACGTATAGTATGTTTTTATCGGAATAATTAGAAAAATGTTGCATGTATGATTTGCATGCAGACTATAGTGTAATGTCTTCATAGAACTTGTTTTCTTATTCAACATAAATTGCTTCCTGATTGTTGCATAACTTTGTGGAACTTCGTGGGCACCTGCTGTGTATATATATATATATATATATATTTATATAAATCTGAATAAAGCCAAAATTAGCAATCCTCACTTTTTACATCAGCGTTCCTCTGAGTTTCTATCTTGAGAGGTAGTCCCTGACCTGTCCTTCAATAGATCCATTTCTCAGAAGTCGTTCCACTTTTTGCCCTGCTCCCGTTTGAAGTCGCCAGTGCACGCTTTGTGTTTCTAAATGCGTCTCACGTCAAAGGACCGTTTTAGTCCTGAAGCTCCTCTGTTGTTGATGCTGGTTATTTGGGTAATTGGTTAAATCCTCTTGCAGTCAAAGAGAACGGAAGAGATCACAAGCAGCTTAGTGTCTTAGAGAGGGTCAAAAAGGACTACGCACTTGTCAAAATAATCTGAGCTGAAGGGAGATGAACATTCTCAGTCATGTACAATGTGTTTATAAATGTTAATATGAAGTCAATTTAACAATGATCCATGTATATATTTTGGCTGAGGGTAAGCATCCATATTTTCCCTGATTGTGCGACTAATATTACTATAATCTTTTTTAATATTTTTGTTTTATTTGTAACAAAATACAGCTTATAGTATAGACATTCCACCAACCCAACTTGCAAATTGTAATAGCCTCGTTCTGCTTGGATGCTCCTCATAATGGACTTTGAGGCACAACGTATGTCTAGATTCAGATTCATTTATTTGCCATTTGCAGTAAAACCACATTGGAATACATTTGCAAAAGTCGCCAGTGTGCACAAAACATGTACAGTGCCGAAACCAATTGTAAAACAGTTTCAATACAAGTGCAAGATCATTCAGGTGAGTGGGACATTGTTCTTAGAGACGGTAGAAAAAGTAAAATGTTCCTGAAATACTGAGCCGTTGTAAAGTATATTTTGGCTGTTTGTTCATAGGCGACTTTCAAAACCCACCAAACAGAGCCAGCTTCTTAAACACTTCCAGTTTCGCCTTTGAGCGCCGCCAAAGCCAATGGAAACACTCCTGGAGCTGTAGATTATTTTGGCAAAGCCCTGGTCTATATTTTACATGATGACTTCAGCCCCTTTTTCCACTTGTGGTGAAGAGCAGCGTTCAAGCTTCAAAAGAAGAATGTGTAGTTTGTAATTTAAACCGGCGTATTATTAAAAGCCATTACATTCCGCTGGATTTCCTTTGTTAACGCGGGGGAGTGGATTTATCCCAGATGTAAAAGTGCACGTTTTGTGAGTTATCTGTGTAGAAAAAAAACATTGGCAACAAGTTAGTGGGTTAGACGTGTGGACTGTCGAGCCCCTTATCACAAATTAAAATGGCACGGTGGCTGAGTGGATCTCTCGCCTCTCAGCAAGAAGTTCCTAGGGTTGAATACCGGTCGGAATGGGGTCTTTCTGAGTGGAGTTTGTTCTCCCCGTGCTTGCGTAGGTTTCCTCCGGGTACTCCAGTTTCCCCTACCAATAAAACATGCACACTAGGTTAAATCCTCCAGCTCTGGTCCTGACCAAGCCGAGCATCAACTTCTGGAGATGGGTTCCCGGGCGCTGTTACTACGGCGACCACTGCTCCTCACGTAAGCCTTAGTGGCATCAGGATGGGTCATATGCAGAGAATTAATTGCCCTACGGGGATCAATAAAGCGCACCTTTTTTAACTTTTCTTCAGGAGTAGAAACGGGTAAATGAGTTAAATCACAACCATCGATACTTTCTCTCCTGTAGACTTGGGCTGTAACTAACGACTATTTTGATAATCGATTCATCCAGCTATTATTCTTTCCATTTTTCAATTTGTTAAGGAAAAAGACATGAGAATTTAACGAGGTAAATATAAAGGATAATTTAATGGATTATTTTGATCATTAAATTCACTTGTACAGCATTAAAATGAATGTCTTACAGATCATAATGAATCTATATGGAGCCGTAAACAATTATCAAACATAATTTTTACATTATCGAAAAGTTTGTTTGCAATTCATCTTTAGAGTCTTGGTGTAGACTGAATCTTCCCCAAATCATGAGTTAATAGTTCAGCATCAAGCAAACTTTTAAAGAGTCTTTTTCATGCACTACAATAACCATTTCACACACCACATCTAAAACATGTGTTGGAACAAAAATCAAATGTTGCATAAAACAGGAGACTGATGCCACAAATATGACGCAATGATCTTTTGTCCATTGTCAGACAGTATTGTTGTGTGTGATTCATGTTTCCAGGTAACTCCCTGAAGTGTTTTTCTCTAGTGTGGTATTGTAGTTCAAAACATTGACTTATTTAATGCATTTTCCGTATGGGCTTTTGTATTTCCATTTTTCTGACTTGATGCTGTGGTAAAGTAACATGGGGATTTGGTAAATATATATATCACATGACGTCCAAATGTTTATAATTAGGCTAAATAAGCTGCACTTTGACGACATTGGCTAAAATGTAATCTATTCATTCTTAAAGATTATTTTAGTTTCTGTACACTCACTACACAGACCACACACAAATACAAGTAGGACCATAACACAAGCTCAGCCAGAATTGTGGAAACAGTGTAAATCTGAAATCATTCCCTGTGTAACTGTAGTATAAATAAATAATTTTGTTTTGTTTTTTGCACTTCTGAAATGTGCAGAAAGTTGTAGAACAAACTTTATCTGTGTTTTTACTGTATTGTGTTGTTTGTATCGGAGTTCTTCTTTTGCTGCAGTCGGACAGGAGGTGAGTGGGAGTCCGTTGAGTCATAATCTGCGGCTGTGGGTCTGTGAGGAGAGAGTAGTTCTTGTGTTTTGTGTGTTTTGAGCATAGTTTTGAGGGAGGAGGTGCTGAGCGTGACGCGTTTCCATGATACTCCCCTCTGTCGAGCTGATTAAGGCAGTTTTGGTCGTTGTTGGACCTAGTTTGACGTTTTTATAGTGTTGTACTACAGATATGCAGATATTATGATGATAATTTGTCTATGAAGGTACATTACGTTGCCATTGCTGAAAAAATTTAACACAAGTCACCATCGCCTCTACGACTTGGCTTGATTATGACTAAAGGCTGTCTTAATTTTTATAGTCCCAAAAAGGCTGTCAATTATAATATTAAAATAATAAAATTGCCACATCTTTGTTAATACTTTTGCTGTTACTTGCCTTATGTTGTGTGTACTGGATTTAACTCCCACTGTTGAAAGATGTTTTTATACAAACATTTCTGCGTCATGATTGCCTACCTTAATCATGGCTGCTGTATATGTAATGAGGTCTTCTACACGTTCACTCAAACGGACTAAAATGGACTGGACTGGACTCGGACCAAACTAAACCCAGCCAGTAATGGTCAAATAGCACATTGTCTTTCAATAACTGACAATTTTATATAAACTTTCTTTAAAAAACCTTGGTCGGTTGTAGTGATTGTAAAGAGGATATTATTAGGGACCTTATTGTGGTTCACGTCTTGAAGAGCTTATTGCATAAAGCAGGTTAAGCTTCAGTTCAAATGTCATGTCGGGACAAGTCCCTCCCTCCGCATTGTCCACTCTCTGACTTGACAAAGGGTTAAAATGGCTGTAATTATGTTAAAGTCAACCTCATGTTCTTTTTAGTTTAGTTACAAATTTACTTCCATTGGAAAAAATAACATCCTCAACATTCCATTTTCACTTGAATGTGCCTTTTGTTTTGACTAATAATCAACATTTCTGCTAGCCTACTTTCTACTGTACAATTTACAGACTTCAATGTCAGTTATCTTTAGACCTTTAAAGCATCTACTTTATCCACTTATTATATTGACCATAGTATAGATGTTTTACTATCTTACTACATTTCTTAATACCCTTTTTAGAATAGCAATTTCTTTGTGGCATCTTTTGTCTCGCGCTGTCGTTCACATTTCGACCACACGGGAGCGCCCTTACCTCACCACATTACTGTACCGCTCTGTGTGTGTGCCTTGGACAAAGCATCTTGACTTATCTCTTCACTAAACTGCCTTTCCGCGCAGTTTAGACTACTGGTCCTGCACATGTGGACATACACGCGTCACCCACACGTTTTTTTAGTTTCGTTATCGAACTCACGCTGGAGACTTGCCCTGCGTGGTCAAGATATAATAATAATAATAATAATAATAATAATAGCTTGCATTTGGTTTATCACATGCATCCCAATAACGAGAGACATCACCAAAAGCAACATAAAAGCAAATGTGCGTGTGTTGTGTCTGCGTAAATCTCCTCTCTCATGTTTTCTATCGCCACAACTCGCTCCTATCCAGTTCTCCCCGGTTGAATCCACCTCTTCTCAGCTCGCCTAATATATTTTATGCAAATTTGCGTCAGCTGAGGAGCAGGTAGGGGCGTTCCTGCATAGATTATACCAACTAGCTCCGAGTTTATCCAATGGGAGGGCTGGATGGTTGGATATATTTACGCAGCCTGCTCCCTAAGCCGCAGAGTTTGCAGCCGCGATGAGCTGACCTTGGTGTAGGCTGTGTTGTACCGCTGGTCTCGGTGCATTCGCCTTGTGTTGGTGGATTTTACATTGATTTTCATTTCATTTATTTATTTTACCACATCCTAATCGTGTGGATGTGCGTGTCGGCTCTCAAACAGGCCATCTGTGTTGTTTTTACGCACGGCGACTTGGACACAAAGATGAGCAGCATGAACGCGTCCTGCTTCTCCGTGGCCATGGATCTAGGCGTTTGCCAGCTAAGACATTTCAACTCAATTTCGTTTCTGTCGGCGTTGTTGAGCACGGAAAGCACGCATCTCACGCTTGACAACAGGTAAAAGCAGCATAATGTGGTTGTGGAGGGTGGAACATATTGGCGTCTCGATGGCATTGCAGAGACCCCGCTCCAGATAATCTCTCCGTGTCTGCCTTAAAACACACAAAAGAAACTCGCAGCTTTCCAGACATGTCCATACATTTATGAAATCCAGTGTGTTTTACGGCTTTTACAGCGGATGCGTTTTTTTTTTCTTGAGAGAAAGAGAAAGGAAAATCTCTTGTCTTGCCTCTGTGATCACCGCAGTAGCTCAGCATAAATGACTATAATGTAATTTCCTTCTTTTTTTACAGTTCATCCGGAGCCAGCGTTGTGGCCATAGACAACAAGATTGAACAAGCCATGGTGAGTGTCTTTACGACTATTTTTTTGTATTAATTATACTAAAATCCAGTTAGTTTTGAACAAGTTTCTTAACATTGCATCACGCTCTTAGCAACGTAAACAATACAAATACATTTTTTACATTGATTTAACCATGTTCTTTGATTGTTTTAATGAATCCATGTCCTAATAGGTCTCTTTGAATGAGTCTTTTTAAGTTGTGTTTTGTTACCTCGGTTGCTAGGCAGACCTTAACTCACACAGCTGTTAAAAAAGAACCCTGCTCCCTGATTGGCTGATTTTTGTTGTTGTTGACTGACGGTTGTGGAATGATGACGTCTCTATAGTGGGTTTTGCTTTCGCTCTGTTTAATGATTCACCCCAGGATCCACCTAAAGTGTAGATGTAAGTCCGTTAAAGAGGAGCCACCTGCTTGGATATGCCCTTAGAATACAATGGTGCCATAGAAACTTCTTTAGTGAATTGATACATTTGTGTAAATTCTTAATCGTACAGGGATTAGTCAAAGCAAAGGAAGGTTTCTCACCCATCATCTGTACTTCTAAGCAGAAAAAACTGCTAGCAGAAAAACGGGAAAACCTGCTAAGTAGTACAGATGGGTGAGAAACCTTCCTTTGCTTAGTGAATTGATAGTTTTAGTTTGACCAAAAGGGGACATTATTATCAGACCTAAATGTTTAAGCATGTGTATAAAAAGTAACATGAGTTTTTTTTTTTAATCAACCCACGTGATTTAATATATTCCCATGTGCCCATTTTTATTTTTGGTACTTTCTGAAACTGGACTTTACCTTAATTATTAGCTCGGTCTGATTGGCGTTCTGCTCTGACAGCCTTATGTAAAGCTGTCTTATCTGTTATAACTGTCATATAATGTAAATAGTCTGCTACAGAGTCACCTTAAAAGTATTCAATCTTGTCAACGTTTCCCTGGTTCCCACGCAAATAGAAGAAATTTGATGCCTACAGGAGACAAAAACCTGTTTCAAAGACAAAGAGGAGTTCCTTGAATTATGCAAATCTGCAGTAAAATATGATTTAGTGAATCAGCCTGTTTTCTTTGACGGTAGTATCCTTTGGCGTTTACTTTGTTTACATTAGCAAGCAGAAAACAAAAACCAGGTGAGAGAAGGTCCGTAACAATGTTGTCAGTCGTCTGCACTGATGGAAAAGGCCTGAAAATGTTGTTTAATGCTTGGCAATTATTAAGTAGATCATTGAAATCTCTATAATCTAAAAGTTGATTTTGATTTTTTTTAAAGCATTTGACATAATTATGGTAAAGCTTTTTGAGTGTGACGCTACACGGTTTAGGCCAGTGAAGATGAGAAAAGTGGATTTGCTTTTATATAGAACATTGGTCAAGGGTACATCAGAATCATAAATTATTATTTTCATTGTCTTTGTAATAGGAAGTCACAAACTGGGAATTTACTTCAGCTTATGGAGCAACCAAGTTATAAAAAAAATGCATATAAAGGCATGCATTCAAAAAATCTACTATAGAAGTACACGACCATTAACAGTGCAGATAGTCGACCAGTGTTGAATCACAGGTGTCCAACCCAAGGCCACAGTTGGACTTGTATAATTGTACTTCACCAATAAAACTCCAGATTCAAGCATAGAAAATCAAAATATCTAAAATGGATGGGAAACGGATTAAAGGTGGAGCTCTGAAGCTTTGAGAGATGGAGACTATAATCAATAACAAAAGTATACAATATGTAAGAAAAGTGTGGGAATCCAGGACGGTGTAAAGAACCATCTCCAGGAGTAGCAACTTTGGCACCAAAAAACACTTTACTGTAAATAATCAATGGCCCACTTCATATAAGGTTGTTCCCAAACTTAAATAACATAATTCTGGCTGTTCTGGGGTTCGGGGTATGCTATGTCCATGTAGGTTCATTCCACAGCTACATTTGAACCAAATATGGAATTTAAATTGTCAGTATAAATGAACGCACTGGTTCCAAAGTGGCTGAATGACACTGAAAGAACCTAAAAGACCAATAGTTAAACTTAAATAATACAGTTTCTAGTTATTGCAACGTCTTGTGTAATGTGAGTAATATTAGACTTGATAAAAGCGTCTCTTTTGACTCTAACCTCTCCCTACGGTTAGAGCGATTCTGAAACTCGTGCACGGATCTGTCCCACCTCTCCACCCGCCTCCCAGTCTATCAGAATCAGAATAAAAATCAATTTATTGCCAATTGCAGATGAAACTACATTGGAACATAAACAGGGGGCACCAACACCACAAAGCACACAGACAAAAAGAATGAAAAAAAAAAATGGCGAGGCACATATAAAACTAATAAAAGCATTATTATGAAGTTTAACACCTTCATGTGTGTGATTTCCCCCAGGACCTGGTGAAGAGCCACCTCATGTACGCCGTGCGCGAGGAGGTGGAGGTGCTGAAGGAGCAGATCAAAGAGCTGATCGAGCGAAACTCCCAGCTGGAGCAGGAGAACACGCTGCTAAAGACTCTGGCCAGCCCCGAGCAGATGGCCCAGTTCCAGGCACAAGTGCAGACGGGCTCCCCCCCTCCCTCCTCCACCACCACCACCACCTCCACCGCCTCCACCGTCCCGGGCCTGCCCCTCCTCACGCAGCCCGCCTCGCACTCCACCGGCCCGTCTGCGTAGCCAAACCCGGCTTCCACAGACTTCCACGTCGAGCTCGAGAGACGCAGAGCCCGCCCCTTGCCTATAACAGCATGTGTGTTGTTTTGCTGTTTAAGACGAGATTTTTTGCACATATTTAACCCGGCGGCCGGCAGCGGTGGAGGTGACAATCTTGAATGCTGTACTTGCGACTGGGGTGGTCGGATCCCGCGAGGAGGAGACTCATATCACACCGAAACAATTTGCCAAATAATAATAAATAAACAATTCGCAAGACAAGATGAAACCACACGGACATATCAGCTTGAATGTCTTACCAACATTAGCAACAACTTACAAATCACTGTGCCTGCGCCTGGATGCTTTAGAGGGGTGGATGTGACTGGGGAGAAGAGATGTAGGATTGTAACGGGTTAACAGCTTGCTCCATGATGTAAATAACTCTTCTAGGGCTGATGTTACAAATGAAATGAGAAAAAAAGCCTTGATTTTTGGCATATGCTGAAGAATGTGTGTTGTCCCCATCTGGAATGGGAAAAGCAACGGTTTCTGGTGGGTGAATACTTGGGAGAAACAGACTATGTTACTTTAACCTTGTGGGCTTTGGTGGGACGAACAAAGCGGTTTCTTACGGAGATGACGAGAATCTATATTTTCAGTATTTTGAAATCTCATTTGCCCTGCGACTACAAAGCTCATCGTTGCTGATTTTCTCAACCCTGATCAAAGCGGCATGTCATTTGAATATGTTTCATCAGGGTCGGGAGAAAACCGGGGCTTTACGCTGCATATTTTTTTGTTTCCTTTTTACAGAAATTAGTGATGGGGAAAGGTGGATAATGTATATTTCTGTACAGTGTAAGTACATTGTAATATAGCGGAGGCAGAGGAGGAACAAATGATATTTAGGTCACGCAGATGTGGGCGGGAATACGGTCTAGCTCAGTCTGTGTCTATTTTTAATGCTACATCTTCAAGACTGTCGATCTAAACGGCTAGGTTATTTAAACTGTAGACATATCTCTCACGACTGCAACCTTTTCACTTCTCTCTTCAATGTAATGCACCTTTTTGTTTTCCCTTTGACAGTTAATTAATACTGGATGAAACATAGCTGAAAAAATACGACCTCCGGAGGTGTTTTTCTTTTTCCTTTTTGTGTATCAGTTGTATGCTCACGTTCTGTGCATGTCTCTGCGATAACACGGATGAAGTAATTGTAACGTTCAAGCCACAAAACACTTGACAGCTGCACTTCAAGACTTTCAATAAACGTGCTTCAAGAAGAATTATGCATCTGCCTCTGTCTGCTCTTTGTCTGTATCATGGGGTGTCCAAACTTTTTAGTGAGGGGGTGGCTTTAGGAGGACTGAAGACAAAGATTATAAAACAATTTCTACCTGGTTCTGGCTGTTCTGGGGTTCAAAACGGGGTATGCTATGTCCATATACTGTAGGTTCATTCCACAGCTACATTGGCCCCAAATATGGAATTTAAAAGTCTAAATGAATGTAAGATTCGAAAGTGGCTGGATGACATTGAAAGAACTTAAGACCAATAGTTAAGGAAGATTCATCTAGTCGTCTTTGTAGAATTAAAAGTATTGGGTTCTTCTATACCAGACAATATAAGGTTTTGTGTGTAATAACATCACAAAACACAATATTGTCTGGTATAGAAGAATCCAATACACCCAAAAGGTTTGTTAGCGTCAAAGAGCCACAGAAAAAGGCCTAAGTTGGGACACACCTGGTCTATATGATCAATGTCAGTATATTTCATATTGGTACAACTTCCTGTGATTCCAAAAGTATTGCAGTTTACTCTGAGATTCAGGGAGGAAAAGTGGAAATGCTAGTTCAGGGCTACTGCTTTATTTTGACTACAACCCCACTGTGGATAGTAGTTGCCATATGCCTTCAAACTTTTAATTTTCTACACTTGTTTGGGAGAAATAAGTAAGCATTTGCAAAGTGGGTTCCATAATCTCAATTACAAATCAACAAAATTCTGTTTTGAAGAGATTGAAGAAAATTGATGGATCTGTCAGGGCGAGACAACTCTTTTAATACATACTGGAAATATGGACCAAGTGAACCAGGGTGACAGAGGTTTACTCAGTCCTCACATCAGACCTTCTCCCACTGATGTCTGCTCTTGTGTCCTTGGGCAAGACTCTTAACCCCACTTTGCCTGAAGTCCCGCTGAACCATCAAAGCTATGGTCCCACCGACAGAGCAGACTCCTGTGGACTCTGCACCTGCAAGAGGATCAGTGAGGGGCTGGTGCTCTGGTACTCTGACTGCCACCCCCCGACCCAGAAATGGATTAAGGGGAAGAAGATGGATGGGTGGGTGGGTAAGTACAGTTGTATATCAACGCTTTTCATGACCCGAAGATGCTTCACTCAGTACACAGGTGAACTATAGCCACAGCTGCCCTGGGGTAGACTGACTGAAGCGCGGCTAATCTGTGGGTGAAATGTGTCCCCATGAGGCGCCATGGTCTTCCCAGAGGTCTCCCATCACCATATCACCAGGCCCTGCCAGGTCTTAGGTATTACTGTGAGGACCATACAATAAAAATGCAATTATTTCATTATTTTGACTAGGAAAAGTTCATACAATTTCAGATGTTTTATTTAATGGTTGCTTTAAAGGGTCCATTTTCCCAGATGATAAATGGCTTTGGGAAAATAAGAAGCCAACAGCGTGTGAGTGACTGTATCTGTTAGTTTGATGAATGGGTTAAACTATTGCAGGACTGTGACACATTTTTGTAAATAAATCCTTGAAAAAAGACATTTATGCAACACAAGTTTTGCAGAGAAGTGTTTGGAGTCTGGTCCCAGACGGAGACAGAAGAAGGATCAGAGTCAGAGTCACTTGCTCTTGATAAATGATAAAGCTCAGTTCAGTTCAGAAATTTAACATCGTCCAATGAGCGTTTGTGACATCTCAATAATTTACAATAAAACTTTCATTATATCCAACAGATGTGCTGAAATGGTGAGTGTGGATTATAAACGGAAGTGATAAGTTACAAAACGCTGTTACTGTTTAGAAATCAATCTTGAAAACTATTAACTTTGAAGTGAAATATTAACATTTATGTGAAACATGTTTAAACCGAGGCCTTCCATGAAATGATGGATATGGTTTGGTCTCAAGGATCTGTGTCCGAGGTTTTATTCTGCTTTCAATCAGGAATTGATTAGAAGTTTTATAAATCACTCATACGACATTTTTGCGAGATTAAAGCTGAAGTACTTAAATTAGAAATCACAATCAAAATGAACTTTGTTAAATAAGCCATGCAACTGGTTCGTTTTTCTCTACAACAGTTTGTTTCTGTCACACATTCAAACAATGGCCTCTGTTGCATCTTTAAATCTTTTTTTTAAGTTGATAAAAATGCCAATTACTACATGCAAGTTGTATTAAAATCCATAATTTAATTGAAAACTTGAGCTCATTGATTCAGCTGTGTATGAATTCAGGCCGTAAAAAGTGCTGAGTAGAGACTTTAGCGTGACGCCCGCTCTCCTCCAATCACAGAACGAGGCAGCGTCCTCTAGCCTCTATAGCGCTGCTAAACACAGTAGCATGTTAGCATAATTGGCTATAACTCCTCTGTCTGTAACTGCAGACACAGCAAAACAGCCCAAACCACCCAATAGTGAGGAAGAGAAGAGGAACTAAAGCCAAAACATGATCAAAGAAGAAATCAAGCCCGGGTGAACATAGCTAGCTTACACCGTATCCTCTGGAGAGACTTGTCTATGGGAGAGACCTGTGGGACCGCCTCGGACTATCTATGCTCGGACTATCTACGCTTATTTTGTTGTACAGCTTACAGGAAGTTGTGCTCATGCTAATGTTTGCATATAGATCGCAAATAAAACTAGACGTCTCCGTGGGATGAGAGCATAGGGAAATGAGAAGCCTGTGAGCGAGTTGGGGGCGGTGCTAAACATTCAAACCTGCAGAAACAGGTATGGCTCCTTTAAAACTCCTTTTTTAGATGGAAAAGTGAAAACTCCGAGGACCAGCCCTGGCTCTGCTCCTGGGGTCAAGTGGCTCTGAGGTAAAAGATAACCACAGATGGAACATAAAAACACATGACGTTGCTTTTACAAGATTGTTTCTGTTGGGACAAACAACATATATTATTAGATATTTATGTTATTTATGAAGAAAAGATTTAGAAATAGATTTTTAGTGCTCAGTATTGTTTGACAGAAATATCAAGGTCGCCTTCATAGAGTCAAACCAACCAGATGTATTTGACCTGTAAAAATGGGTAAACTATTGCTGTTACTGTTTATTACAACTATGTTTGAAAGTTGAACTCTGAAAAACAAATTCATGTCACACAAGTTATTGTTCGGTCAGTGTTGGTGTCACGGTGATCTTTGAGTCTCTCTGCTCTGGTGCAAGCTTAGTAAATGTGTTCTCTGTATTTAACTCCAGGATCCTTCTCCAGATGTTGAATTTTGGTTAAAAAAAAAAAAAAAAATTTAGAACGACCTTTTGTGCATAACCCTCAGACGCCAGAGTTTTGTCGGCAAAGATAGAGGACGACTGAAACGAGAATACAGCCAGTGTGCCCCAGGGCAGCTGTGGCTACAGTAGTGCTTTATCAACACTGTGTATGGAGTGAAAGAATAATGACATATAAAGCGTCTTTGAGTGTCCAAAAAGCACTTTATAAAACCAAAGCATTATTATTATTATGATGTAGGAATCCAAGCAACAAAAGTGGCCTGGAGAGGAGTTTATTGCCTTTCAGATACTTTGACAACTAAAGTAACTCCAGTAGGATTTTTATTTTATTATTCTTTTTAAAAACTTGATAAACCTAGATTATTTTATTTTTCAAAAGTCACTGAAAATGTTCCAATAATTATTCATTGGAAAAACTCACTGCCAGAAAAGAAAAAAAATATCCGTTGCAAATTTAAAACTAATGTGAAGTAGAAAAGGTCCAGAAGCGGGAAAAGGGTTGGATGAAAACTCCCAGTGTGTGTGTCTATTTGTGTGTCTATTTGTGTGTACGTGTAGGTGTGTATAACCCTAAGCGTCTGAGGCTATATATTTTTACTGTACTTTTTAAAGGAAAGGACCCCACAGAAACACATGAGCCATCTACGTCCTTCAGTAAGTAAACAACAGAAATAACTCAAGGAAGAAGAAAAAAGACAATTCCCGATTCTCAGGCAGTTGATAAAACGTAACCATCAAACTTCTGAAAACGTAGAAAATCAAAACGAAAATGTGTCGCTCTCATTTCCAGTCAAACAGAAATGAATCAGATTGAACTCCGACTCACAAATAAAATCTCCCAATTTGCTAAAAAAGTGAAAATTACCTTTTTAATTGGCAGTGAAATTTGCCACAGCTCTGAAGAGGTTGGCTATCTGCGCAGAGATTGTTCCCACTTACAACCAGACAAATGAGTAATCAGAAGGCAAAACTACAGGTCAAATACAGGTCCCAGCCACTTCTCTGTACTCCGAAGGATTCTCACAGACACTGAGTCAGAGAAAGTGAGTGTAACGAGTTTTTTTTTCATAACAATGCTTATTACCACATAAGTTGTATCATAATCCGTAATGAAATTGAAAACTTGAGCTCATTGATTCTGCTGTGTATGAATTCAGGCCGTAAAAAGTGCTGAGTAGAGACTTTAGCGTGACGACCTTGCAGAAACGGGTATACAAGCTCCTTTAAATAGGTCTGTAAATAACATGGACCAAATGACCATAAGTTCAAAAGACAAAAGCGGTGGCACAGTAGTTTCAACGGTGGAACTAGTCGTGACGAAATCTGTTTATATTTACAGTCTATGATTAAAACCATCTACATGGCTCTCAAAACTGTTAGGTCAGTTTTCACATTCATGTATTTTTGATCTTACCTCTTTAGACCATCTTTTACTTTCTCAAAATTATTCCTGTAAAGTAGAAAATGTATGTATAACAGAATATTCATGAAAAATAAGGTAATAATGTACAGTCAAGGCAGGGCTCGTAGTGGTAGAGGATTGGCAGCCGCAAACTTAAGACTCCATACTGAACTAACATTATACACTATGAGGGGTAAGACACATCATATAAAAAAGAAACACATTACAAGTTATAAAAATACCCTTCCTTCAAATGCACTTTATCCAAAAATCTCCAGGAACGATTGAAAACAGCTGAGATCAACCCACAAAGCTCCATAAATGCTGTATTTATTTGAAAAAAGACACTTCTGACACAACACTGATGTGATATGGCACATTGTCAGCAGCAGGAATCACATGTCTCTGAATATTCTCTTCATTCACACAAATCAACAACAAAACTTGAACATAATAATAACAATAATTTAATGCACAGATCTGGTGAGGAGTGTTGTGCCGGTGGTGTTGGGTTTCGACTGTCCGTAGAAAAGCTGTCGAGAGGTCTGGACGGGAATTCCCAGAGGTCAAAAATGAAATGGGAGGACAGGGGCTGGTGGTACTTTATGAGCGAGGCACTGAATTACAGAGAAAACGCAGGATTGTGATACTAACATATTCATTTATGTACTGTAGATACTGGGTTAAAAACTAGATTTGAATCATTCGTCTAGTTACTTCATGTGAGGCGTTTCTACAGCCAATCAAGCTTCCGTATTTGAACAATATTGCACATTTTTAAGCTAAAAGATTCAGTTTTTTTGCCATTTGCAGTAAAACCCCATTGGAATAACTGTGCAAGACTGTGCAGTGTGCCCCAGACAGAGCGGATATTACACACCTGAGCTCTTGCCAAAAGTATAGATATGCTTTTTGTTTCATTATCAATAAGTAATGAGTAGAAAACTATCTATTTACAATAACCCTACATTATTTAACTTTGACTGTTGCGTTAAAATGACACCTTCTAAACCAACGGTGTGAATTACTGGAAAGACTTTTGGCTCAGGGCGGTTTTATGATCTAAATAACAAACCTCCTCATTAACAAGACAACAAAACCCTTCCGAATTTCAAGTTTTACCAGCGGTTTTAAAGGGGGAGGCACACATTTAGTCAGACAACTCTAAATATTGAGCTAGATAATACTTTATTTTGGTTAAAATCAGCCCTAAAATGTGTATTGTCTCAATGGCCTCATGCAATCATTTGTCTCCTACTATCTACTGTGCTGTAAACTACTACTATATGTATCTACTTATGCTGAACATCTACAATGAAACGACTTTTAAGTAATTATAATTATATTATCTAGAAACCTTATGCGTTTTTAGCAGCATTTTGTATCATAGCATTTGACCCTGTCCTCCAAACCGATCCTTTATCTCGCGGTGATGTCATGGCGTACAACAAAACCCAATGACGGACGCGTCTTGTGTCTGGATGGATTTATAGTCTCTGGTGCGGTGAGGAGCGCGTTGAGGAGCACGGCGGGGCGCGGTCACATGCCCATACGAATGCTCTGGATGATCTGAAATATGGCTGCAAGAGAAAAGTAAAAAACAAGATAAGAAAGTAGTTCTTAGCAGTTTCTTCAAAGGGGACGTAGTTAAATGGTCTGTTCAGAACCAGTGTCAATGTGAACGTTTGCAAAAAAAGTGTGTAAAAAGAGCCTTGCGATGCTTTCAAAGGTGTCTTGTAACTCTCAACCTGTGGCACAGTCAGTAATAACTGCATAAATAAATAATTGCTGTTGTGCCTACAGTATAGCACACTTTTGACAAACGTTATCACATCTTGATTACTTTCAGCATTTGATCACACAAACAAGTAAAGCAAGTTGAAAGTCCATGTTGCCCAGCGACAGCCCCAAAACATCACTGCTCTATAGGAGATCTGCAAGGAAGAATGGGCCAAAATACCAGCAACAGTGTGTGAAAAGTTACAAAAAGCTTTATCATTTCCAACATTTTCCAACAAAGGATATATAACAACGATATATGAGTATTGAGATTGACTTATTTTTCACCATCATTTGCAAATAAATTCTTTAAAAATCAAAAGCCTCCTTTATCTTTTAAAGAGGGAGAACTTGCACAATTGGTGGCTGATAAAATACTTTTTTGCCCTACTGTAGCTAACTGAAAACAATAGTTCAGAGATATTTGGATCTTGAGCCCCAAAATCGTGTTGTTTTCATATCGATGTCCCGCCCTCCTCTGTTTCACCAATCAGAAAGTCTGATCCGGGCACCAGAACTCCCCGCGTCGAGCTAATCTCACTGGTAAAGTACCATGTGGCTGCAGAACTTAAAAAGGTCTCGTTATGATTCTCAAATCATTAACAACAAAACAAGGAATAAAACTTTGTGAAAAAAGTGTTGGCTATAGATTTGTTGTTTTTATGGTCCCAGCTGGATTCGTCTGCATATCTGGCAACCTGAATCAGGGAGAGTGGGAGAGGCTGCAGTACCACTTTTGGCAATACTGCTCCTTTAAAGTTGGAGAGTGGAAAACAAAGTATGACATTTTTATTCTTTTCCTCCAGTCTTTCACAAGGAGTCCCCCGTTTCCTTCTTTCCTTTTTGTTTATTTTTCAAGAATCAATGTAAACAGCTGCGCATTCAATCAATAATTTATGTGTTTTTGTTTTATATCCCAGAGTTTTAGCATTAAGTTTAAGAGTGTGTTAGATTATCTTGATATACTGTATATGGTGTTTACAGTAAGTAGGTTATTCCAAAGTAAACCAGGCGACAGTGAGCGCCTCAAACCTCAGAGTTACGGCTGCTTTTGAAACAGAGGAAATGCGTGCCTCCCTCGGGCCACGTCTGCAGAGACATTCACACTGGCAGCTCGTCAGCCACATTCTTACTCTCCGTCAGCCTCGTCATTGTCTGCCATTACATCTTATGTTTCTTCAAATACACAGAGGGTCAAACATAGTGCATACTGCGAGTTAGACCAGTGTTTTTCAACCAGTGGGCCGTGGTCTGTTAGTTTGCTTGTGGAAATGATCCGATATCACCTCATTGGTCAAAATAATGTGAAAAGACTGAGATGATTTGAAAGACTTACTGGTGTTTGATTGATTTTCCGTGTCAAAACACTTTCATGAGAATGACTTTAAATGGTGAATAAAGATGTGCCACGGCTTGAAAAGGTTGGGAAACAATGAATTAGACAACACAATTTTGATAAAACATCCATCCATCCATCCATTTTCTACCCTTTAATCCATTTCTGGGTCAGGGGGGTGGCAGTCAGAGATGCCACCCAAGTCTCATAGCACCAGCCCCTCACTGACCCTCTGCAGGTGGTGAGTCCACAGGAGGACGGCTGCTCTCTGAGTGTGAGCATAGCCTTGATCTTTCAGTGGGGGCTTTGGGCAAAGTGGGGTTAAGTGTCTTGCCCAAGGACACAACGACAGCAGTCATCAGTGGGAGTCGGTGGAGAAGGTGTCGAGGTGGGAAACATAGTTACAGCTAAATTATCGGCACAAGAAGGTCCTGGTTTCGATTCCACCTCCAGGGCCTTTCTGTGTGCAGTTTGCATGTTCTCCCTGTTCTTCTACATAAAACATGTATAATAGATACTTTAGTGATCCCTGTCGGCGGAATTCAGGTGTCGAGAAGCAGCAGAAACACATAATAGCCTGAAGGTTGTGGGTTCGAGCCCACCGCAAGACCTTCTCCACCGACTGTCACTGCTGGCGTTGTGTCCTTGGGCAAGACACTTCACCCCCACTTTGCCTATAAGGAGCGCAGAAGTAACAACACGCTGCATGCATTGATGTGATATAATATATATATATATATATATATATATATGTGTGTGTTTCACAGATTTGTCTCAAAGTCCACATCATCTAAACACATGTAGCATCAAAAGTTAGCAACAGAATTTTAATCGGTTAAACAATGTAAAACAGCAGAGAATTTCAAATGTATTACTCATACAAAGTTTGATTAACACCAAACTTGAATCTGTCGTTCAACTCCTGGGTCTACATCACCTGGATATGAAAGTTATGAAATTACAGTTATATCGCCTCCAACAGAGTGAGCCAAAGTTATACATGGGGAGGAAAACATCTCAAAACAAAAAAACAAACCAGCCAAGCGTCATTTTCTCTATTTTTAAAACTTTTCTCAGTTTGTTTTAAGCCCATATTTTTCATCTGGTTATTTTTTATTGTATTTATTTATTTATTTAACTTATAAGTTTCTTGACTAAATGAATTATTTTATTGAACTTGTTTTAGATTTATCTGAAAAAAAGATTTGCCTGGATTGAACCAAAGCTGGACAAAAAGTTAGAATGGCTTTTGTATTTATTTATTGTTTCATTGGTGGAGACCTCTCTGGATTGTAGCCTCAATATTGGACATGTTTTTGGGGTTAATCTACACAGACACGGGTAGAACATGTAAAAAAATGTAAAATTCAAAACAAAACAACAGGGAGCATAAGAATATTAAACAAAATAAAACCTTCTGAGATCTCACTCTACATTTTTTTTTTTTAATCACATTCAAAAAATGTGTTTGGCTCCCACAGAAACACATTTTTAGGTAAAAGCCTTTTGGCTTTCTCCTGGAAACTTCCCAACCTCTGGTTTAGAAGAACCTTAGGTTCCATTGTTAAAAAACAAAATACACTTACATCAATGGAACCTGCTAAACTTCAAGCAATAATTCATTTTATTTTCAGTACAGTGTTTGGATGACACACTTCAACATGTATGTGTGTGTGTGCGTGTCAAGGTAGTTGAAATACAGATACAATATTATTGTCATCCACACATTGTCACCATCGCCACCAATAATAATAATCCACATTAATCATGACCAAAAACCATTTGGGTTTTCAGATTATAAACAATAATAATAATTATAATAACAATCTTATTAATAATAATAATAATAATAATCACTATCATTATTAACCTCTCTATTATAATAACAGTAATAATAATAATTCATAATTTCATGGTGTACTGCTATCTTCCCTCCACTGTTCCCCCTTCCCTATTTTAGGTGTATTAGTTTTACAGTTTCACTACTTTGTTGTGTGACATGTGTTCTACAGTGCATTAAAAAGGCAGACATGAGGGGATGTCCCGAAGTGGGTTTCTCTCCCACGTCCGACCGGCCCTATGTGTATTTATAAAAAAATGTCATTGCTACTCTAACGCGATGCATTAAAAGACAGGAGATGGTGGGGGGAAGAAGCTATCATCACCATTGCACATCTTTTACTTTTGCGTTGGTGATTCGAAATTGGCAAATGACCCAAAATTTGTATCACCCAAAATGAAATATATCAATTTGTTTCAAAAGACACATTTAATTATTCTTTTATTTTCTTGAACTTAAAAAGGAATCTCCCACGGCAACAGAACATGATGACGTCATCGTGTTTGTCGCAGCGGAACATTCTATCACCACAGCAACCAGCATTCTGTCATCGTAACCATGGGTCCGAAAAAGTCTACGTGTGTGAAGACAGACAGGACAAGATTTCCTTTATTTGATTCGAGTGGAGTAAACCGTTAGCACAGTTTGACAAAGCATCGATACAAAACTGACAAGATGTGGTGTTTCAGAAGAAATAGGAGTAAAAAGCAGCTTTACAAAGCCATGGTGGACAATTTGGTTCTTGCAGAGGAATCAAACCAGGCTTTGTTGGCTGAGGTCAAGAGACTGAAGGAGGAGAGGAGTCACCTGGTCAAGACTCAAGAGGCCGAAACAGAAAAACTGAACGAGCAGGCGACACAACTGCTGATGGAGAAGTCCGCTATGGAGAAGGACTTTTTGGACTCCACCAATTTGATCCAGCACCAACTTGACACCACCCTCGAGGAGAAAAACAGCCTCTATTTTTCTCTACAAGAAACCAGCGCAGAACTGCAGTCGGTAAAGGACGAGGTGAGGACTTTGGAGATGCGTGCTGAAGAGGACGGCCGACGAAAGGACTCCATCATAAAAGGTATGGACACAAAACTCTCAAAAGTTGACGATGAAAACATGAACACATTAGAAGTAATAAACTCTTGTCTTCTAGATGCTGAACATTATATTGATGAACTGAAGACCAAGATGCAGAGCCAGGAGATGCATCTGAGGAAAGGTATTTATGAGCTGAAGGAAAAACTGCTCAGGTCTCAGAAAGAGATTGAGGAGTTTAGAAAGAACTTTGTACTGAAAAACTTTATTATTGCAGAAATGGAGGAGGAGATGTTAAAATGTAAGGCTCAAGAAGCTGAAACACAAAAACTGAAGGAGCAGGTCACACAACTGCAGATGGAGAAATGTGCTTTGGAAAAGGAATTTTTGGATTCCACTACTCTCCTCCAGCACCAACTCGACACCACCCTCCAGGAAAAAAACAGCATCCAACAGTCTCTACAAGTAACCAGCGCAGAGCTGCAGTCGGCAAAGGACAAGGTGCAGCACCTGGAAGTCGCTTGTGCCAAGTATGAGGAAAGGAACAAGGAGGTCACAAACTTTTCCACAATCCTGAAGGAGGAGAAAGAGGACTTGTCCACAGCACTGGAGTCCCTGAAAGTGACTCTGAATAATGAGAGAGAGGCCTTGTCCACAGCACTGGAGTCTGAAAAACAGACACTGAGGCGTGCTGAAGAGGACTGCCGACAGAAGGACTCCATCATAAAAGGTAAGGACACAGAACTCTCAAAAGTTCAAGAAAACATGAACACATAAGAAGTAATGAACTCTCGTCTTCTAGATGCTGAACATTATATTGATGAACTGAAGACCAAGATGCAGGACCAGGAGATGCATCTGAGGAAAGGTAATTATGAGCCGAAAGAAAAACTGCTCAGGTCTCAGAAAGAGATTGAGGAGTTTAGAAAAAACTTTGTTCTGATAAACTTTGTTATTGCAGAAATGGACGAGGAGCTGATGAAATGTAAAGAGTCAAAGGCAGTGGCAGTAAGGTCACTGCGAAAGGCCCTGGACGAGAACATACGCCTTCATTATGAAATGAAGAACCCCTCCAAGCAGAAGATCCAGGACCCTCAGGAGGACCACGCTCCACAATATCCTCAGAAGAAGTGGAGACGCAGTCGTCAAAATACACACGTCTACAGACCGAACCAACCACCACTGGATACGGTCCCCAAAAACTAAGACTACTGTTACATGTCTCTCAACAACAAAGAATACATTGAGATCATGAACACACATCATTCAGCCAACTTCATCCCTGACAATACACTTGCTACACCAGGTTGTGAAGCTCAGAAAATTAACTTAGACAATATTTCTTGTTGTTTGGATGTTTTTAAATAAAACATAAACAACAATATGGACTTTTCAGAGCTGTGGTTGTGATTTCTGTTTTTTTTCTTCTCGTTACACGCTCAAAGTTGCGTTTATAGTGATCCAGGTTTGAGTGTTTTGATTTATGTGTTCTCCTATTGCTACTGTTTTGTACTATGCGTGACAATACTGACAATTCCACACTTGTGTTGTCTTACCCACACCGTCAGTTCTAACATATAACAATGAAACACATCTCCTTCAGTGGTTTGAAAGTCAGGTACCCCAGCTTTAAGATTATGGCAGTTGACTTTGAGTTAGGTGACTTTTTTTAACCACAGATTCATTTCAATCTGGAGAGAAAAACCGTTTTATTAGAATTATATATTGATTGCCGATTAGTAGGGGACGGCAAAGTGGCTGAGTAGTTACCACTCTGGGTTCAAATCCCGGTTGGAACAGGGTCTTTCTGAGTGGAGTTTGCATGTTCTCCCAGTGCCTGTGTAGTTTTTCTCCAGGTGCTCCAGTTTCTAGAAAATCAGCATTGCTACAGTCACTTTTTATTGTATATTATTCTATCCTGCACAGACTATATTTTTAAGTGTGAGATCAATAAAACAATTACATTCCGATTCAAAAAGTCCGTAGTCTGTCTCAGGGCAGCCTTCTTTGCATTGTACGATGTTGTGCGGTTTGTGCTGTTTGACTTTGCATCGATTTGAATATCATTACTTTTGATAGAAGGACAAATGTTTACTTTCTCACTAGCTCAATTCCATTCAATGTATTTTTGCAAAGCCCTCATTCTCATCAGCAGTTGTTCTGAGAGACGCCAACAGCAGATGAGAGAATCAAACAATAAGAAGACAAGAAATGCAATAATGAAAAAAGCCCAGAAGAGCCATTGGTCCATTGGGAATAGCTAAATTAGCACAATAAAGGGAATTTATACAGCGCCGAGTAATGCCCCTTGTTACTCAGCACCTTGGTGACCTAAGCAGCTCAGTGGAAAAGAGTCTGAAGAACCTTGGGGTCACTTTTGATGAAGGGATGTCCTCAGAACGACCAAACAGCTGATCAGAAACTGTAACCATTTGCACAACATCTCCAAGCTCATATATGGTCTCGGGTCAGGAACTGGAGATGATTGTCCACGCTTTTGTTTCCTCGCGATTGGACTATTGTAACAGCCTGCTTACATGTCTTAGTAAAAAAGATCTGGCTCGTTTACAAATTGTTCAAAATTCTGCTGCGAGGCTTTTGACCCGCACCCTCAGGAGAGAGCACATTACTCTTATCTTGAAGTCCTTACCAGTGCGGGCAGGTCCCGGCTCAAAAGTGGCCAAAATGACGTGCGCTGACATGCTTGCAATACCCCCCCAGGCCGATGGGGGTGGGCCCGGAATAAGAATTAGCCAATGCTAGCATATAGCATCTTCTTACCTCTCGAAACGTCTTTACAGGATGGTCCAAAAGTTGGCTCTTGGCCCAAAGCTCCGTTCCACATGTGTGTCAATGCTGAGGGGGGTGAATTTTTTTGGACCAGTCCAGTTTAGTCGCTGTGAATTTTTGAAGTCACTCGTTTAAATGAATGGGGCTCGTGCAGCTGACGCATGCGCAGATGTGTTTTTTCACATTTTCCAGCCCCCGCGGCCATTTTGAAACTGCCCATAGACAGCGGAAGTTGTGGCACATTAGTTAGAAAGGCGGAGATATTAACGGATTTACAGTCAATGATCCTTACACTGGCTCCCTGTCTCACACAGAATCATTTTTAAAATTCTAGTGTTGACATTCAGGGCTCTTCATGGTCAGGCGCCTGAATATATCCAGGGCCTGATCCACCCCTATCAAACAGGAGCCTGTGGTCCTCCACTCAGAACTTGTTGATGGTCCCGGCACTCGTTTCAAAACTAGAGGAGACAGATCCTTCCAGGCAGTCGCTCCTCACCTTTGGAATGAGTTTCCCCAGTCTCTGCGCATCTTATGGTGCTTTCAGACTGGCAACGCTGAAACGTTGAAGCCCAGCTCACCAGACGCGCATTCTCTAGTTTTCAGACGCACGGGTCTTCACACCGAGATGTCCTGACCGACCGATCTTCTCCAATATGCAGCTTTGCAGCGTGTCTTTGAACAGAGACCTTCCACGGGCTTTATATAACAGCAGTATGTGTTCACGGAGGTGCGCCATAGGTTTTTTTGTATTATTAAACGGTATTTCCGCATCGGCAAACACACTCGAAGCAGTTGCATAAGGTCATGGGAGCATGGCAACGCATATTTTCACAAGCACAGAGTCCCCCATTGTCAACCCTGGTTTGAGTTCTGGTGAAGTCTGGTGTGGGTCCTGTTTTGGCTGTTTATGAGTATTTTCAGTCTGCTCGCTCAGTCCGCTAATATCCCCGTGACCACTTTGCGGCTCTCTGATTGGTTGTCGCACGAACGTCCCAAGGAAAGGATGAGCAGAATCCATCTCCTGTGGGCATTGATTTTTCGCTCCTACTCCCTTTTCACTTTCCCGCCGAGTCTGTGCGTGTCTACTGAACAGTCCGTCCGTGCGTGCCGAGAGGTCCGTGCGTTGTGATGCTTGAACGCGAGTCACCATAGACTTTGCATTGAAACCCGACACAACGCATGATCCAGTCTGAAAGCACCATTAGAGACTGTTGTTAATTTCAAGTCCCAACTTAAGTCTTATTTGTTACAGGCTTTCTCTCTTCACTGTGTCTTTGTTTTAAATCTGACTTGTGTGTGTATTATTTTAGCAGTATGTTTTAAATGTGAAGTGCTTTGTGATCCTGGTCTATGAAAGGCGCTATACAAATAAACTTTACTTACTTACTCAATTTTGTGCCACAATCATAAATAAATGTAGGTAAAGTCAAACTGGATCACCTGTTTAACTTTACATACAGTATATAGCCTGTCTGTGTCGGTGGAGCGTAAGTTGGCTGAATGACTGATTTTTCATCTACATTTCAATTACATTTAATGTCCAGCCGTCGTCTCAGAGGACTTTAAAAACAGATCAGAGAATCAAACAGAACATTGGAGAAGGCGAGTAACTTCACTAGATTAGTCAAGTATAATCTGTCTATGGAGAGGAGAGCTAAAAGTTTTTTATCCTACTGAAGGATATTACAAGAAAGCAATGACATCTCCATGGCAACAAGTGGGTAGAGGTAAAAGTTGTTGCTTTAGTGTATAAAACATAACTTATTGTACGTATTCTAAACTTGAAACGTAATCAAACACAAAGTTAAGGCAGAAATGAACCTGAGGTAAACATTTATTGTTCTTAAAGCAGGTTTTTTTTCGTGTCTCTGTATTGTCTTTTCAAATGGAATGAAATTGTTTTGTTGATATGTTTTTACCTGAGCCACACACAACAAATACGAAGAGTGCGAGGAGCCAGGGCCCAACGGGATACTTCTCCTCCTGTGGCCTCTGAGGAAAAGACAAAAAATAAATAAACAATACATTTAATTTGCTCTATAAATTGTTTAGTCTGTGTGGAGTTGCTCTTGTCGAAAGGAAATGCACAAGATCCTCTTTTATATGTGCTGGAAAACGGCACAAGTCCTAAGTGTCTCAAACAGTTGAGATGTTGCTGCAGCACAGTGTTCATGGTTTTGTACTGGCCCCAGACCAGAGCAGAGAGGATTCATGGTCCGAACCAAGTGGATCAGGCAAAAATCCACTGGAGGAATGCTAACTTTTTGAAAAATGCTAATTAAGCATTTAGCATTTTACTTTGGACTAGAGCAGAGAAAATGCTCCGAACCAAGCGGCTACTCCACCTTGTGACCTGTCCTGCTCCACCCAGACACTCCTCCACCTCTGCTGCTGTGACCCGTCCTGCTCCACCCAGAGGCTACTCCACCTTTGGACCCGTCCTGCTCCACCCAGAGACTACTCCACCTCTACTGCTGTGACCCGAAGGACTGTTGCTGATAATTACGTTTGTTAGCTTTTTAGAATTATCAATTTTATTTTCTGCTGCTACTGGACACCTGAATTTCCTAAGAGGATCAGTAAAGTATATATCGATCTATCTATTAATGCTTGGTCAAATTCCCAACAATAAGTTATTCCTAATGGAGTCCGTTCAAGTTGAAACACACAGATATCATTTAGTTACGTATATTATTGATTGAAGTTGATGGCACCTGTTGCGACACGCCTCCGCTGCTGATAATGTCCACAACAACAGCATTCATAACAAGAGATGGACGTCACACAAAGCAATTTCCCGTAGAATAGAAGACAAGATAATGGTGGAACCAGCTGTATTGCATAAAACACACTGTAAAAATAACAATAATAACCTATGCTCTGTATGCCTCCTACCTCTGAAGAGACAGTTTTCTTCTTTCATGATTAAACTTATTAAAACTAGAAATGTCATAGTGTATTTATAGTTATTTTTGTATTTTTATGTTTAATAACAATTGTGTTAATCTATCGTTTGCCTAAAATGAATAAATAAAATGGAAAAACACATTCCCCATGCGATCATGTATTTGCCTATAGAGTTTCAAGTTTCAACTAATGTTCTGAATAAATTTTAGTCACATTTTTACTGTTCAAAATGTCTGCTGGAGGTTCTGCCATTTGGTCACGAGGAGAAGTCAGTCACAGGGCATATCTGTGCAGAGCCGACGCTTTTTTTTTTGCTGTACAGATTAAGGTTTTATGAGAGTAAAAAAGACAAAAACATATGATTGGCCTTTTAGACATTTCATGCAACATTAACATCTCTTTGTCGACATCAGAAAAGTTTTGATTAAGGGCGAAAAATATACTTTCAATTTTCTTTTTAACACTGTACAAGATCAGATGAACCTGTGCATGTGCCACTCACCTGCTCTGATAATTTACTAGTCCCTTTACCCGCTGATATTATTAATAATTTTAGTATTATTTTTGTGGTCATCTTCTCTGCTGCTGAAGTATAGTGTTGACCATCTGTAAATGTAAAACCTGCCGACTGCTAACTGCTAAATGTGTAATTATTTTTTACCTGGGTGCAAATATGGCTGAGAGTAATGTATTATCTATTCTATTCTATTCTATCATAAATAATAAATCTTGTTTGATGTGTGGAGATCTTGAGTGCTCTTATTTCTCCTTTAATGTCTACCATAATTTGCGGTTCAATGACACCAAAAATTCCTCACTGAGGGACCAAGAAAAAGTAATTTCTTAAACAGTGCTCCATGGATATTCTTTATTTTCCCCTACCCCCCAATCTCGCTCAAAGCTCCAGTCAACTTGCAATGAATATTTAACAATTAACAATGTGTAACTGCTCGGACACTAAAACACAAAAGCTTGTAATTGGGAAATAAAAGAAGGGGAATTAATTAAGTCAGTAGACAATTCACAACAAGCCACTAACTACCAATAAAAAGCCACATTAAGTTTGACAATAAAAGCAATCTTCCATTATGACAGCCATAACACCCAGTGAGACTATTACTTTCTATATAACAACTGTTTTGTTATTACCAATGATCAAAACACAGCTGTAATGGTGATGTTTATCATATTTAAACTTGCCCTGTATCTTGCAGAGGGCGGGGGATGCTCCTATGCCACATGTATAATGGCACATCAGCCTCATCTCCAACACTGACACAACCATGCATCCCTGTATCTAAATAACTAATATTAACCATGTGATAAAGACGACATGTTTAAGGACCAGCAGTGCATTAGGCGAAGATCAGCCACATATGTCACTGGATGTGGGCTAATATCATGCTGGCATCTGTGTGCACCACTCACCAGCGTCTTGGCTACGTTTCCTCTTTGCGTGATGTTTTTGCTGTGTTTTTCGTTGGCCATGCGGATCCTTTGTTTGGCCACCATCTTCCCAAAGACAGCCGTGCGCCCAGGATGAACAAGTGTGTTTGTGGTTATTGTAATTTATTTTTGTGGCTGTTATTTTCACAAGCCCGAGACTGGCGAGAGGGAGAGCCGTCAAGTTAAACATGCCGCACACGCGCACACCGGAAGTGTCTGTCAAGCTAAGACGATTTACTTGTTTTTAATTCGATATATTTATTGTTATTTATTTATTTTATACATCTGCAAAAACACAAATATAGTGTTTCGCTTGTATCAATTTATTAGATTCTAAATTATTGTTGTAATGCCTTTTAAGTTGTAGGGAAAGAACCGGAAGTAGTGTGCTGAACGTTATGGTAACAAATAATGAAATTAGATCTGGGAAATAGATTCTGTTTTGGTGTAACGTTTCATATTTATATTTTTAAAATCTTATTTATATCACTTTTATCTTGTAAATTTTTATCATGCTCTTCTACTGGAAAGAGCATGAGTGCAGTAAGTGCAAGTTACTGTTTGGAGTAACTTGCACTTACTCCAAACAGCCTAAGAGAGAAGACCCATAAACCCCTTAAGGGCTTTATTATCTGCACAATGATGGTGATACATCAACAAGTTTACAGCCAAACTAGTAAGGTAAGTAATGGTAAAGTACTTTGTTGACCCATCCTTCCAATGTCACCAGGGCATGTTAGGATCAGTGGTGGTGACCACCGGGGCCCCATCCCCAGATGTTGATGCTCAGCCTGGTCAGGAGTCAGGGTGGTGGGGTAACCAGAACCCCTGGAGGAAACCAACTCAAACTTTCAAACTCCACAAAATGAGTCTGGTTTGAAGGCATGGTATGTATATAACACATTCAAGAAAGAACTCTCTTCAAAAGTTGGCAGTAGTCATCAGCAGACAGCAGCCAGAATAAAGGTACTGTAGCTGAACATGTAGAAGATTATTGAAAGTCCTGACGTATTATTGATGATATTGACTTGTTTGTTTTGTTTAAAGGGGTTGTTTGCTGCACATTGTGATCTGGGTTATCTGAGTTCACTGTGTCTGCGTGTGGGCATTGGGCCTCTGGGTTTGGCTCGGCCCCCCTCAGTCCATGAGTCGAATACAAGATAATTAGATCAGTTCAAAAACTGAAAGCACCTCTTTCACGTTTCACAGATTTGGTTCAGATTTCTGGACTCTAAATGAGATCAGTCACATTTTGTGTGACTGATGTGATCGGTAATCTGATTTACCCCGATGTCCAGACTGTGCTAATGATCAACTTCACGTGATTCACTGGGCACATGCGCACACCTCAGACTTTCATAGAATTATTTTTTATGGCAAATGAGACAATGTGACCTAGTATGTGAAGCAGTCTGAAGCAGGTCTGTGTTCCCTCATTATAAATGAACCTTTTGAAGTCCAGTCACTTCTATCTTGGAGAAATATGTGTCTATGTTCATAATTCATACTGGAAGCCACTGTTTATAACGCTGCAGTATGAAACTTCTTAGACCTTTGTTACACATGTTTTTATCCGTTTCAAACAATCTATGAACTTCCACCAATTGATTATGATCTATTGAAAAACATTCAATTATCTGAAAATGTAAAAATACCTCAAATATCTGAAGCCCTGCGTTAAACTAATCTCCAACTAGTATAATGTCCCATCCGTGGATCATGCAGGTGACGTGCCACTGCCACATGGACCATGGTGCAATAGCATCAGGCTGTTATTTGGTTTCTATAATTATCCAGCTGTGACTCACTGTTTTGTTTCCATAAATGTTGACCTAAATCTACACGTTTCTCTTTCAGTCCCATGTTGCAGGAAGTCTGTCCCCACCTTGGAACCGGAGCTAAACGGCTGTGTGAGAAAACCTTCTAATATTTGATGATTATTATTAGTTTGTTATGACTGTCATGACATTAAGCAAAAAATGGTGCTGTATAATTGTCAGGTTCATATTTAAATATTCTGTACTTCTGTTCAGAGACTTGATCCTTTGACTCTGCTGCACCCATTGATTTTCCCTCTAATCTCATTTCTATTCTGCCAACACCTTCATAAGTCAATGTAACACCTTCCATTTGATCACATTTTGATAAAAGGTTTTGATTCAAGTATAAAGTCTATCTACTGTTGTGAAAAACGTAGTCTGTGAAAACTCCTACATAGGATTATATGATCTTTACACGTCTGGAAGTTACAGAAACTCATCCACTATATTATCTTCTTGTGTTGATGTCAAGGCCTGAGTCTTAGCTTTTGAATCCATTGCAGCGACTTACATCACACCCTACGTCGGACGTGAAGTGACAGAAAAACCAGGAGGAGGGGGAGTCGTCATGGCAACTGCATCACAAGCTTTGCGTCGGCACGAAAACAAAAAGATGCCCCATTGAGCCTCAACTCGTTCAAACCAAGGCGTGCACGGCCCTCGTGTTACAGCAGCATGGAGAATGTAAACACTTAATTAGCGCCCAGATGTCTACTCGAGTACAAGCGATAAAGTCATTATTTTATTCAGAGAAAGTTAATCACATAATTCCAGACAAAGATGGGGTGAGAATAAACCAGTTAAACTGACTTCACTGATTCATAATTGTTTGAGAATCCAAATGTTTCTCCATGCTCTCACTGAACATGTATAGACACAATATCACACAATAACATTACTAAACTTATTGAGTTCGTTTTGTGATGATTGTTATATATCCATAGTTTTATAAATAGATACTTTATTGATCCCTGTAGGAGAAATGCAGGTGTCCAGTCGCAACAAAGACACAGTCATCCAAACAAACACAACAAATAAATGTATCATTCTAAAAAGTAACTAGTAGTAGTAGATAATCTTTATTTATATAGCTCCTTTCACAGACCAGAGTAACAAAGCGGTTTACAATTGTGGGCATTTGTCTCTCACTCCACACAGAGATGGGAGCGAGGCCAGTACAGGAGGCGCATGCCAGACCTATTGTACATGTTTTTAATGGTAGGGGAAACCGGAGTACCCGGAGGAAACCTACGCAGACAAGGGGAGAACATGCGAACTCCACTCAGAAAGGCCCTTTACCGACCGGGATTCGAACCCAGGACCTTCTTGCTGAGAAGTGAGAGTGCTATCCACTCAGCCACTGTGCCACAGCACTTCCGGTCACAGCAGCAGAGGTGGTGTAGCCGCTTGGTTTGAACCATAGACTGTAAAAATGTATGGACGTAGTCACGCCTATCTCCGCTGTTCTAACTAATGGGCCAAAAATAATGCTCTGGAGCTATCCAAAATGTCCGTGAGTGGTCCCGCCCACATCGGCCCGGGGTGGTATTGCAAGCATGTCAGCGCACATCATTTTGGCCACTTTTCTCCGCCCCTACTGGTTTGAACCTTAGTGATAGTGAATATGCCTAAACTTAATATAACCAGGTAGCACAAGAAACCAGCCAATTAAAGTGGACGATTTGTTTTTACTTTCACTCACAATGCACACATTTTGAGCACTAAACAGTTTATTCAGTGATTTAACTTTTGGCCTGGGATTTGTGAGATAGAGCTGCTAAAACAGACTAATCAATACCTCAAAATCAGACTGAAACTGGCATAAAATCAATATAAATGTCACAAAATTAAGGAAGATTGTGTCGTGATGATGCACTGAACTCTCCCACTCACTCTGTTTGTGCAGCGACTGCTCATTCCTCCCACAGTCCCCCATGTCCCACGCTGCAAACAGCATCATATGTTAAAATAAATAAGAACACACATTTATTTTGGTTGAGAAACGTTAATTTAATCGATCACGGACATACTTAGAATTCTTTTGGTGGTTCTCAGTCTCATTAACCCAAAGCTATTCTCTCTTCTCTCTTTCTCAATCTGGTTTAATTGGTTAGAGCCACTAATTTATATTCCCGGTGTCCCATTTTCTACCAGATATGTTACTTTTTTCAACATTTTGTACTACTGCTTCTAAATTAAAATCTATATTCAACCCACTGCTTCACTGCTGATCCCTTTTCAAAACGCAGATAGCATTAAACCTCGACAAATCAATGAGTTAGGAGGAAGCACGGACTAACTACATTTTGTATGAAAGATTTTGTTATTAGGTTTGTCGAAATAATTGCTACACTTCAGTCTAAACCCGTCTCGGCTTTTGAAAGTTATCGATTTATTATTGTGGCTTTTTTGTAGTTGTTCACCAATGAGCAAATAATTTAAATGATTTTGTTTTCTTTGTATGATTGTATTGTATTGTATGACAACTCCAGCGTGACATGACATATTATATTATAGTATCTGATAGACAATAAGTATATAACTTGATAAAAGAAAATAATAATAGCAGCAAAAAGGTAAAAAAAAAAGATTGATATGAAATTTCAACAGGTTTTTTTCTGTCATATTTACCTGCCACACTTTTCAACAAATGTAGCCTGGATGATCATTTTGCAGAAGAGACAAAAGGGCAAAGCGGAGCAGAGATCAGATGTCTCGTGTTCAAAGCCGAACTTGACCCAGATTCAGCCTCCTCTGGTCCAGTCCCCGGGGGGCGTCCTGCTCCCGCCTCCGTCTGGACCACAAACACACGGTTTCATCAGAGACAGTGAAAAGAGAAATTCACTTTGCTTCCTGTAATCTGTTATGTGGGTAATTTAAATACATTTTCACAACTATGACCCGGTTTAAGCTGGGTTCCCTAACTTTTAAACCACAAAACTATGACATTAAATTCAACCCTTCTCTCCCAGAATGTTTTGGTTTTATCACTCTGTCACATCTTTAGATCAGCTTTTTTCAGAGAGAAAAGCGGAAAAAAAGAGTGGACAACGCTCACTCCTCCTAAGTGTCAAATAGTAATTCACAGGGTTCTTACACGTATGGAGCAGATTACATGTTTTCTAATAAGATTAACACAAAATGATGTGGTCTCATTTCATCTCAAAATTGTACTTTAACAAGACTTTCTTTTGGGGCAAACAGCAGGAAAGAGCCCAATCTAATTAACACATACAAAACACTTCAGGAACCTGGTTAAACAATGTACAGGTGACTGCATGAGTTTGATTATTGTAATAAACCTGATCAGTAATTCAGAGATTCTTTATTTGTCCCACAGTGGTGGAATTTCAATATTGCACCACAAGCAGTTGGGGCAGGTCCTGGCTCAAAAATGTCCAAAATGACGTGTGCGCTGACATGCTTGCAATACCACCCTGGGCCAGTGGGGGTGGACCCGGACAAATAATTAATTCAATGCAAATGTAGGCATCTTCTAACCTCTCAAAAACCTCTACAGGATGGTCCAAAAGTTGACTCTTGGTCCAAAGCTCCGTCCCACATGTGTGTCAATGCTGAGGGAGGTGAATTTTTTTTGAAGGCACTCGTCAAATGAATGGAGCTTGTGCCGGCTGACGCATGCGCAGATGCATTTTTTCCAAGCCCCAGCGATCCAAGATGGCGGTGTATTCAAATGAATGGTTTGTGCTCAGTGGCGCATTGTGCCAGCACGGTCGCTGACATATTAGCTGAACTCGCCTGTATTTGGGCATCGTCTGGTCCTCCCGGTTCTGCGCAGTGGATGATGTCCCATGATGCGTTGCACCAAATACACGGCAGTGCTCTGACCAATCAGAACTGCTCATCAGAGCGGAGTTAGAGCGAGAGCCAGACGAGCAGAGTCTGTGGCACTAAAGTGTGGGTTTAAAGAAAACCGAAGGATTTAAGAAGAAAAAAAGTTCAGGATGACAAGGGACACTAAAATCCCCACAAAATCCAACCTTTATGAAAGCTGTAGGTTCTCTGTCAGCTGAGGTCGGTTTTAGTTTACATTGACTTCTATGGGGAAAATTTCTGGGTAGCACTGGTTTAGTCTGCAGTACCGCAAGAATCTCCCGAGCACATGAGTTATTCAGCTACAAGCTAGTAATACCCTATCCAGTTATTATAATAGATCCATGATTTTTTCACATTTTCCAGCCCCCGCGGCCATTTTAAAACTGCCCATAGACGCAAAAGTGATGGCACATTAGTTTCAACGGCGGAGATATAGGCGTGACTACATCCGTTAATATTTACAGTCTATGATCACAAGCAACAGTAGGAATGAGGCACACACAAACACAAAATAAGATACATGAATATTAAATGTAGCACAACTTTATGCTTAACTAAATCTCTTAATAAAGAAACAAGTTATAAACAGTGTATGCATATAAAGTATAAACCTGTATACTCTAGTTCACAGAAGAATAAACTTGTATGTAACAGTCTGTCATCATAGCCTCTTCTACACAATCTCATATTTTTGTCGATTTCAAATATGTATCGCACAAAGTAAAAACACCAGAATGAAACCAGCGGGCAACATACACCTTTGACCTTTAGGAAAAGTATTTACCGGATCAAATTCATGGTTGTTGGCACAGATACATCACTGTCTGCTCAAACTGGAATCTGATTCTAGTGAGATTCTGTTTTATTTGCAGCACAATGCGTCTACTCACTACGCAGTACAAAGAGAGGGAAAGCGGACACCACCGGGCGATACGTGAAGGCAGTGTCTGTGAACGGCAGATTGGAACAAAAGGACGTCTGCAAACATGAAAGAACTCACTTTTGCTTGACCTTCTCTGCATCATTTCTACTGTCCGTGTTAATGTCTGATTTGGATCATTCTTAAAGCTGCATTGTCTGTTGGGGTGGAATTCGTACTTATTTGATTGGAATGTCCCTCTGTCCCTCCCAACATCATCCACATTGGACACAAACAAGTGACTTTTCCAGGCTCCAGGTTTTTACCGCCATATTGTGCAAAATACTAAATAACAGTAAAAGGAAGATCCTCCACCAATGGGTAAATATGCACATTTAAAAAACACTTTCAAATGTATAAATTATTTGTTTTCTGTTTGCTGCTGCCCCAAAGTTGTTAAAACATTGTAGGGTCTTTTTTTAGCTCATCAATGCTACTTGTTTATTTTTTGAGTTTTGTCTCAAAGGCTATTTCTAATGTTGCACAGACACAATACAACATATCAACATTGGTCAACTATTTGAGTTCACTGTATATTCCAATAGTAATTTTGGTGAAATGCAACTCAACAGTGAGGTTTGTACAAATGTATAAGAAAGTCAGAAGGATGAGTTTAATACCAGCTGCAGAGACATTTAAAAACAATAAAGCACTCACAAGTTTAGACAGCTACAAGAAACAAAAACATGTATTAAAAGAAAATGCGGTTCGGTATATTTTGATGATTGATGACGTCTGTGACTTTTTAATTATATTTATTTATTTGATCGGTACAACACACATTAATGAACAATCATATACAAGTTGTACACAAATTGTAAGTGTGCCAGATTGTAGCAAAACTGCTAATTTACATCTGTAGTCTCGAGGCGGGTCACACAATGATCGTCGCCCGAGCTCGAGGCCGGGCTGGTCGTATCACAGCCGACCCCTCTCACCCTGCACATGGACTATTCCAACCACTCCCCTCAGGCAGGAGGCTGCGGTCCATCAGGACTAGAACCTCCCGCCACAAGAACAGTTTCTTCCCCTCTGCTGTTGGACTCTTGAACACTTCTTAACCTGTCCCCCCGCCCTTTATAAAGTCACTTTACTGCCCATCATACGTCACTTTACTTCACTGTACTGCTGTCACCTTACATTGTGTGCACCATGTGCACTTGTATATTGTAAATAGTAACTGTAACTCTATTTTAAATTTAAATTTATTCTTTAGAAGTGTTTTTTATTCTTATTTTTATCATCTCTTTCTGACTGTTGCACTGAGCCAAAGCAATTTCCAAGTCTGTGACCTCCTGTTACTTACGTGGCAATAAAAATGATTCTGATTCTGATTCTGATAATAATGGGCGGGTGCTATGTGTACTGGGTGCAGCTCTGACTGTCACCCCCTGACCCAGAAATGGATTAAGGGGAAGAAAATTGATGGATGGATGGATGGATGACAATATACAACTATGCAAATTACAGTTAGTTAAAATGAATGACTATATGGAATGGTACATCTGAAATCATTTGATCCAAAGTGATTTTATAAAAGAAACGTGTCAGCGCTCTTCCCCTGGATCTAAGAAAATACAATAAACTTAAACATGCATGAATTTGGCAAAAAGAAAATGAGAGTAATTAGCTATAATGTGGTCAAATCTGTGAGAAGTCGAATAGACGTTTTCCAACACTGCTTTAAAGGCCCTATTGTCCGCTGCTGACGTCCACATATGGCAGAAGCATATTCCTCTCTGTGACTGACCTCTATATGCTCACGTGCACATTTTCCTGCCAAAGTCATATGTTTGAACCGCCAGGTGTAAAATTAGACTTCTTCCTTAAAACGGAGCGCTCACAGGAGAAAAGCCCAGTCAGCCGTGTGATGTTTATGTGGCGCTGGATATCCCAATTTTCATGAGTGATGTGTTCGCTGACACATGCACCCATTAAGGGCTGTATCGGGTAAATAGGTGGAAAATACACCGCCGTAAAGAAAAGTGAGGTTGTACCAGTCTGTGGTACAGACTGACAAGGCATATTATGTGTGAGGTATTTAGAAGTCAGTGGTTCCAAAAGTGGGCTGGGACTCATTCAGTTGGACAAAACATAATTGGATTTCATTAAATGTATACAATATATACACTGTACATGCATGATGTCATTCTTTCCTCCTTGTTTAGGGTCTATAGACTAAGAAAAATACACATGATTTAGTTTTACAGAAGACAAAACAAACATTATTATAAGAGGAGTTCTTGAGTATGATTAAAAATATTGATTTCATTTTAATTGGAAAAATCTCCTGAAAATGTACTTTTATCAAGAAAAAATAGGGAAAAACTAATTTGAATTAATAATTGTCAGCTGATCAGTATATTTATATAAACTCTACATGTTTGATTTATTCCTAAACATGTAGAATTACTGTTGTTAGAGTGAAAAATTCTATTTTTTACACAAAAAACAATTGTTTAGGTTGAAGTTGGTTCAATAATGCACATACTAACAACAGTATAACAGGGTGCTTGCTCTATTACCAATATAAAATTCCAGACGTTTTCTAGACTATTTAAAAACTGATATTTTTTTTCCCAAGACTTAAACTTCATGTACTTGTATACTTGTGTGCCTACTGCCTACTTCATTGGTTGAGATTGTACCAACTGTGTTTATTAGAAATGTTAATTATTTTAACACCCTGTATAATGGATCTATAGGATGCTTTTTCACTCTCTTAATAAGAAGTTTAAGACGCTCTCCTTTAACACAGCGCCAAAAGGACCATTCAAATATATTTTAATTTAATTGGTAAAAATACATCTCAAGGCATCAGTAACTGTGTCTTCCTAGGTTTAACGTCCTGCTTCTTTGAGTGGCCTTTGCATATTCTCACTGTTTCATCTCTTTGTGTCATTATTCCCAAAGCACAAGGCAAGATTATAAAAACTGTATCTTAATAAAAGATCTAAACATGTTTGTAAGAATCTAAAAGGTAAATTTTCAGCACACCCATTATGCATAGAGGAAATACAATATCATTCAGAAGTCAAACAATATTACGGCACACACACAAAGCCCAAAAACGGAGAAAAATTATCCATGTTACGTCCCCTATAAAAACCGCCTCATTTTGGCTTGTGCACAAAAGTTGGGCATACCCAAATGTCTTTGCTTATTTAAAAACACATCTTACATCTCACATGCTTGTGTGATGCATCATTTTAAAGCTAGAGCCTTCTAGTTTATGTAAAAAACACTAAAATAATGTTTGTCATTCCTATTTTCCTCTGCATCCTTTGAAGTTAGGGAAAAAAAAACAATTTTTTTAGCCTCGCCTAACATTTTCAATTTCTAAAGGCCCTAAAAAAGGCATACTTCATTGTAAGTTCACAATATTCAAACCCTCTGTTCATTGTGTTGTTGACAACAACTGTCTAAAGTTTCAGACTTCTAAGTTTTATAGTTTTTATGCAGTTTCTCCTTTTCATCAAGTAGTGCACATTTGGCACAATTTGGCACAAGTGTGCCAAATTGTGCCAAATATCTTTACTTACATTTAATCATCATAAAAACAATATTTTTTATTATTGGTACTTATAAGTTACTAATCTATGTGTGTTTTTCTTTTTTAAATGTCAAAGTTATTTTTTTATGAGTGTAAATTCATTGCAGCTTCGAGAGCGTCTTTTGGCTTCCATTACGCACAATTCTACAGGCACAACATAAGACAGGACACCATTGTCCCACCCCTTGTTCGAAAGCTTTCCTCATTGGCTAGAAGGACATGTCAATCGTAAATCCCGGAAGTAAAAGCAAACAAGTTGGGATCACAACAAAGATCAGTGATCCATGCGCAAACAGCAGCACTAGCTGTACTCACGGGAGCTCTTGCAGACCCAAAAATTGGTCTAGCTTTTCGTGGTCTCATTTGAAAGATAAGGAGCTAAGGAACACGTAGATACCAGATGTTTGGGTGAAAAACAAAGCTAAAAGTCCGTTAAAAGTGAAAGAGTAACATCTGTGCTCTTTTTTTTCGTTTTTTTCGCTAAAGATAAATGCACATTTTTGGATTATTTCTGCAGAATGGATTTTACTTTGGGAAATACAAGTGGATATAATTTTCCTTTGGACTGTTCCAGAGAGAATTATGTATTGCAAGCTGGGAGGAGAGCTGATTTATTTGTACAGCACAAGCCCAAAGGTAAAAAACTATTTCGGAATTGATTTATTTTGTGCCCACATTAGAGCCCTGCACTTGAGCCCTTGGCCCGAGGGCCCCGACGGCCCGATAGCCCGAGGGCCGGGCTTCGGGCCGATGACCGCATAATGACCTCGGACATGGGCCGGGCTCGGGCTCTTCATTTTCAGAGCGGCAGAATACATTTACGAACGCACCCACTGAATATAACGTTCTATCACGCTGTAGTGTTTGTTGTTCTGTGTAGTGTTGTCATTGACGGCACATAGCATTACTTACAGGTGTGTTGCAGCATCTGGGCATCATACAGATGCGGCCGTTCACTCCGCACACACAGAACTCATTGCAACACATCACTACCATGTATAACTCCGCCCTCTAGCTAAGTCTGCGTTCATATCAGTGCGCGGCACTATATACTACGCTAAAACATTGTTATGGGAGGTTACAAAAAAAAAAAAAAAAAGGCGGGCTTGATGCGGGTTTCGGGCCTGAAAATTGAGAAACCATATCGGGCCGGGCCGGGCTGGGGCGCCACCCCCTCGGGCCAGGGCCGGGCTCGGGCCCAGATAATAGGCCCGTGCAGGGCTCTAGCCCACATTATGTGTTATATCTTTTGAATGCAAAGTCACTGACTGATGTGCGCATAATTCCCTTTGGGCTGGCGTGTCCACAATTTGGTACAGAAATCAGACTAAAGATTCTTCAAGGTTAACATCTGCATTTAATTTTCTGTACAATCAAATACAGAATATTCAACAAAAAAGATGCTCCTAAACTAATATGTCCGCTCCCGCTACCCCTGCGCTAACCTTACCCCCCAGAACTCAAACCAACAGTTTTATTCAAGACGTCTGATTGACGTCACTTGTGGGCGTCTCCGAATGTTCTTTTCGGGGTGTGCTGGCGTCCCGTGTCCACTGGGAGGCGTCAGAACTGCCTTTGGAGAATCTCCCAAGTCTGCCTGTGAGATTGGTGTGTGTTTTGGACTTTTGACCTCGCAAGATGAGACAAGAATGGTTTATTCCTGGAGTTAATAATTTGTCCCGTTTTGTAAAGTTGGTATCTCTTTGACTGAATTGTATGCGAGTTTCTCCGATTTCGACCCTCTGTATTCTGTTTGCAATCATTGGGTCCTTGGGGCTTTTCCCCGTGCAATTCTTCAGAGGGCCTATGTTCTTCTTTAGTATACAACATTTTAATGATGCAACAGTTTCCCTACTTGTGGACCTGATTAAAAATCAGGTCACAATCCAACATCGTCGTTTATTGCCATACTTGTGCGTAGTTCCGGCTTGATATCTGTGATTAATCAAATTCGAAACTTTCCTTCTCAAAACTCTTTGATTGTGTCATTTCTGAGTCTTCATCATTAATCAAATGGGTATTATCGTTACAGGAGCATAATCTATTTTAGCAGGTTTCTCTGGGTGTCAGTCCCTATACAACGGTATTTTGATTCTCTAATCTGTTGCTGACAATATCGACAGCTCTTATAATTCTCAAATATACCTAAATATCTACTTTTGTGCTATTACCCAAAGTCACCTAAATGCTTTAAATGTTGTTTGAATATCTGTTGGGTTCTATTCTATCTCATTAATCTAAGCTACATTAATCTAGGCTACACTTCCATGAACTTTATCTACTTTGAAGTAACTACTTTTGGACATAATATGAAGGAAATGGTCTTTTTACCGTTTGTTATTAACCCTGTCTAAAATATAATCTCTATTTTTTTTTTGAAAGCATCTATTAATTTTACACTCTATTGTGACTCCAAATCTTGGTTGTAGTTTGAGCCAAAGCATATTCCCCAATTTTTGAGTTCTGATGGTAACAATTGCTATGGCATAGATGATTTTTCATTGGGTGTTCTTGTGTCTGCATAATCACTATCTATTGTATTGTATTTCAGACAATTCCAAAAACAACACAGTCGTTCTCCAATATTAAAGACATACATCTATATCAAGTTGCCTGATAGGGATTTTAACGTATTTTAAAACGTTCTCTACGATTATAAGGCTTATGAATTTAATTATTTAATAACACAATGCACTTTCATGGCTTCTGTCCGCTGCTTATTACTGTTTAAAGAGTTGTCCCCATACTTAATATGTGGTAAATACATCAGCGGTTTGTATAAACATATAACTTTAACCTGGTTCTCCATGGAGCAGCTCGAGCTGCGTCAAGAGCAATGTTTTATTTGAGCTTTTTTTAGATGTAAAATTGTGTTAAAGCCTGTCGTTCTATGTCTGCCATTTTATTACTACTCTCTATAAACACCTCTGCACAGTTACTCAGATGTGGAAAAAAAAACATCTCTAATCTGACTCCATTTGTATCCGTTTGACTTTAGTTATTAGAACATTTGTCCTTATGTGACTATTTCCACAATAGAACTATTTTGATATATTACACTAACTAGTCTAACTTCTGACTTGTTTATTCTGCACCATCTTCCAACTTACTATGCTCCTCGAATCCAATGACATTATAGCTCCAGACTATTTCATTCTATTCTATTATCTATTATTATATGATCTATTATCTTAAAGAGTAGATCTGTTTGATGTTATAAGCGCTATTATTTCTCCGTTTGAATTTGCACAACACTAAATTTAGAATGACCCCCCTGATGGGACAAATATAGAATTTTATTCCATTTTGGCAACCTCCGAAAATTACTTAATAATTTTTCCCATTTTGCTTTTTTAGGCTGCCCTTTTCTATTATGTTATTTGTTCTTGTAAATAGATGTTTTACACTTCTTTCTAATGATTTAGAAGGTTAAGGACCATGACCACCTTTGACAATACAATACTCCCCTCTGTTGGTCGTGGTCCCAAGTATAAAACATGCATCTGTGTGTGTGTAGATTACTGTTCCAATCCTGTTGTTCCTCCCGGATCGTCCTCAATTCATATTGTGGGCTTTGGTGCCAAAGTAGAGGCTCATTTCCTTATGATCCATACTACTGTGTTATCCCTGAAAGCAGGTGCAGTTTATCTTTCATCTGAAAAAGAAACATTAGAACACAAGAAACGCCCACATTCCCTCTCTTCGCATGGTGCAGCCTGTCAATCAATCCAATTGGGCTAAACATAACTGCATTGACAGACGGTGTGTGACATCAGGGCAGAGGCTGTAGCCAAATACAGACTTAACAATATGTATGTTTCTAATTTTATACTCCCCTAAATGTGAATTACAAACCAAAGTTGTCCTCCGCCCAATGACCGCTCACTGCGGTTGGACCGAATCCCTGTCAGGACAAACAGCAGAGGAGGGGCTCCCAGTACCTTCAGCAAGGTATTCAGCTCAGAGTACTTTCCTCAGAGTACTTTTCTCAGAGTACTCATCCCAGAGTACTCTCACTTTTACACCTGTTCAATAAGCGTGTCATCTTTGAATCTCTAGTACTTACACCGTATGCTGTTGACAAAAAATATATTATTCCATGATCACATTAAAACATTACAGAAAACTTTTGTTATTCCTTGATTCCGTTCAGCACTCCCTCGGTTCACTCCACATACACACTACACAACACCTCACTACACCCCACGTTAGTATTGGTCCAGTTTGTTAAGGTCAACGTAGTGTATTGGACATGACGCACAAACATTATACATACACATGCAAACAGATAACATAACACATATACATACAAACTATAGACAAAGAGGCCTGTAATTTTAACTTTGTTATATTTTTCCATGTCCAATTACAATTGTCTCATGAGCTATTTTATAGTTGCAACTTTCAGAGCCTGCAGAACATGCAAAGCTTTGAGAGATTTTTCCTACAAGGATCCATTTCAAACTTTAGTGTTTTAAACCACGTGGTCTTTACTCGGGCTTGTCACAAACGTGTGTCCCCTATATTGTTAATGAGCTCTTGTTACTTAAAAAAAAACTCATGCACGTGCAATAAATGTTTTTTCCCTTTTTTTTTTAAAGCCAGTTCGGATTCCTTAAAATGGTAAATTAGTTTCAAACTTTAATACTTCACCTTTGTTTCACGTTCATGTGGAGAAAAGACCATTATTTTATGTGTGTGTGTACTTGCGCCAATCATGTCTCAGATAAACTGCCAACAGTTATATCAAAGACATAATTGTCCTAATGTTTCTAATTTAGCTATTTGGAAGAGAAACATGTCATAAAAGATTTCATAAATGTCCCTACATCTTTGTTTTCAACCAATGAACAGTGTTGCGTCTATGTGTTATCAGAAATGATCCAATATCACCTTTAGCCAAAATTCAGAAATGCTTTAAATCATTTTCAAACTTTAATTGTCTGAACAAACCATTTTGTACTAAACTGCAGCGTCCATTAAAAGCTGCAGTTCTCTTTCTACGCACCAGTTTCAACTGTGCATGTGATTGTTCTTATATGAGATACGAGCCACGGTTCAGAGGGTGAAACACTTGCTTTAAATATCCGTATGACCAAGATCATGCAGTTGAAAATCTATAATTCTAAACTTCTCCGCGTCTATAACGTTAATATAATCTAGTTTCAATAATAGAGCTCCTCTACTTGTAAATATACGGCTGTTCTAATCTCCTTGTGTCTCATGCTAAAGCAAGAGTCTAATTAATTGTTAACGATTGTCCTGTATTCATTCATGCAGCTAATGTGGTGTGTATGAAACGAATGACCTAGCTAATGTGTAAATATGACTGTAATATGTCTCGGTGCGTTTGTTGCTCTGTCTGTATATTTACCTTCTGTGTGTCTCATTTAGGCCAGCCACGTCTCAAATGTCCGTTAATGTCTTTCTTTTACTCTGGGCGTCTTTCAATGGTCTTTTGTCTCATAGTGTCCAATGTCTTTGTCTCCATGTCTTTTTTCGTCTTCTTTCAACGATCACTTTCTTTCTTCTTCCGATAACTCTTTCTCACAATGTCTTTCTTCTTCTTTCAACAATCACTTTCTTTCTTCTTCCGATAACTTTTCCTCATAATGTCTTTCTTCTTCTTTCATATCTGACGCACCCAAATGTGTCGAGTCCTTCTTTCTTATTGTTTGGTTTTTCCGGCGTAGTTGGCGGCCTATTCTTCGCATTACCGCCACCTTTGTTTCCGTGGATGGGACAACACTCAGTTTTGTGAAAAAAGTCTGCGGTCTTTTTTTTGACTCCTCACATGCATGGATGGACGTCTTTTTCGAGAGTTCGATGTTAGCTGCTGCAGCCGAATGCTGCGCCGCTGCGACCCGCAAGGGAGAGGGGGAGACGTGATGGATGATGATGATGCTCTGGTTCGTGTGGTTTGTGGCCGGGACGATTTTTTGGCCAAATGAAACAGACAGAAGTTTTCTCGCGAAAAAAAACAGACAAACAAGAAACACAAACAAGTGTGTTAATAGATACCATACCAAATCCAATGATTAATTACAATTCAAAATAAACCTATGAAATATATTATCTATTAACATTTTAAACATTAAATTCTGAAAAACCAAATCTGCATTCAACTTACTATCCTAAGCCCTATTTTTCCAAAAGTATAATGCTCTCTAAGATCAATTCTAACTTTTATATCACCGCAAAATGTAGGGAAAAAAACTTGTCTAGACGCCTTGGATGATAAAAAATAAATTAATGTCTCTTTATAATCTTAACTCAAAAGTTCTGTGATCCTATGACTCCATGACAGTAACATTATCGTGTGTATAAATGTAATTTTCCTACAAAAAAATTCTTTCTTCACGAGAGAGAGAGAGAAGAGAGAGAGAGGAGTGAGAGGTAGAGGAGAGAGAGAGTGAGTAGACAGAACGAGGGAGGGGAGGGGCACTCCCGAACAAAGGAAGCATGGAGTCTAAATACTTTTCTAGCGTTTTTTCGCGACAAGGTTGCTAATATCAGTGGTTAATGGTTTGTGCTCACGTCAAACGACACTTTACTTTTTATCCTTATATAGTCAGTAAGGGAAAACATTTACTATTTGCTACCTGATTAATGGATCCGAGGGTTCCTGCAGAATCTTTTTTTTTTTCCCTGGATTCGCGGTAACTATCGATAACATTACATCAGAATACTAAGAGATAAACTCCCAGACTGATCTTTTGTCATTTCTTCACATGAAACTCGTATACTACAGCCAAGTGGCTCCTTCCTTTCTCATTAATCAGATCATTTTTATCAGAATCCACATTTTAAATACTGGGCTTTTTGTCTGTGTAAATGTACCCTTTTTTTCCCGCCCCCCGGGGGATATGGAGTTTTTCATTATCCTATCACTTCTGACCCATACTGCCCCTATGTTCTCTAATCCTATTGATCTAAACTCTTGTGCCTCTTTTGCACCTTAAAACGGTGTGCCTCTTTTGCACTTCTAAATCCTGTGGCTCTCTTCCTGTATATTCTTTTTTAGAGAGAGACACAGCATCCCTCAAGGTTCAAAACGTCGAAAAAACCTGACTATTGTTCTATCGCGTCCGATAGAATCGCCCATCACGGCGGGTCTGGCCACGCTGCATCATGCTGGGCCGAGATCTCTCTCTCTTCTATTTAAAACAATGTGCAGACGTTAGAAATGGTATCTGCTTACCTGTGTTTTGCAGTAGAGAGAGCCCCAAGACCCAACAGACCCAGTCTATCTATCTGAGCTCATCTTGCGTCTTCTTTCTGTATCAAATCACGTCTCGGGTCACCATAATGAAGCCAATTAATTCCCTTTGGCTGGCGTGTCCACAATTTGGTACAGAATCAGACTAAAGATTCTTCAAGGGTAACATCTGCATTTAATTAGCGTTACAATCAGATACAGAATGTTCAAACAAAAAAGTGCGCCTAAACTAATTAGGTCCCTCTCCTCTACCCTGCCGCTATCCTTCCCCCATACTCATAACCAACAGTGTTATCAAGACGTCTGATGACGTCAATTGTGGGCGTCCTCCCGAATGGTCTTTGTCGGGGGGTGCTGGCGGTCCCCGTGTCCACTGGGAGGCGTCAGAATGCCTTTGGTGAAGCTCCAGCTGCCTGAGAGATGGGTGTTGTTTTGGACTTTTGGCCTCGCCAGAGAGACTAGAATGTTGTATTCCTGGAGTTAATATCCTAAACAGGAATCTCGAAAGAAGACTTCTCGGCCTTCCATTTCATGGAGAAGAACCAGACTTTTGCACAAACGAGTGGAGTTTTGTGCTCGGAGAAGAACGTTGTGGTAAACCTAAACAAGAAGAAGAAGGACACACACTGAGACAAAGGAAATAGAAAGGACATGAGAAAGTGATTGAAAGAAGAGAGGTGATTATTGAAAGAAGAAGAAAGAACAGTGATTGTTTAAAGAAGAAGGCAAAAGACATGGAGACAAAGGACATTGGGACACTTTGAGACAAAGACATTGAAAGACGCCATGAGTAAAAAGATAAGACTTCTTAACGGACATTTGGGACTTGGCTTGGCCTAAATGAGACACCACAGAAGGTAAAATTTAACAGACACGGCAACAAACGCACAGCGGACATATTAAGTATAATTACACATTTAGCTAGGTCATTCGTTCTTCATAACACCACATTTAGCTGCATGAAAGAATACAGGACAATCGTTAGAATTAATTAGGGATCTTGCTTAGCATGAGACACAAGGAATTAGAACAGAGTATATATATGTAGAGGAGCTTATTATTGAAAAAACTAGTATTATTTAAAGTTATAGACGCGAGAAGTTTAGAATTATTGATTTTAACTGCATGTTCTTGGTAATGCGGATATTTCAAAGCAGTGTTTTCAACCTTTTGAACGTTATGGTTCGTATATTATTTAAAAACAGGTCACATGCCCGTTGAAACTGGTGCTTGAAAAGGAACTGCAAGCTTTTAATGGACGCTTGCCATTTAGACAAAATGGTTTTGTTCAGACAATTATTAAAGTTTTGAAAAATGATTTAAAGCATTTCTGAATTAGGCCTAAAGAGTTATATTGGATAATTCTGATAACACATAGACGAACACTGTTCATTGGTTGAAAACAAGTGAAGATGTTAGGACATTTTTTGAAAATCTTTTATGACCGTTTCTCTTCCAAATAGCTAAATTAGAAACAATTGGACAAATTATGTCTTGATATAACTGTTGGCAGTTTATCTGAGACATGATTGGTTGCAAGTAAACAACACACATCGGACAATGGTCTTTTCTCCACCGGATTGAACGTAAAACAAGGGGTGAAGTGATTAAAGTTTGAAACTATTTTAAATTTTTAAGGATCCGAATGGCTTTAAAAAAAAAAAGGGAAAAAAAACATTTATTGCACGTGCATGAGTTTTCTTGTTAAGTAACAAGAGCCACTCATTAACAAATATAGGGGAACAGTTTGTGACAAGGCCCGAGTAATAAAGACCACGTGGTTTTAACCTCTAAAGTTTGAAATGGATCCTTTTAGGAAAAATCTCTCAAAGCTTTGCATGTTCTGCTGGCTCTGAAAAGTTGCAACTATCATAAAATAGCTCTGAGACAATTTGTAATTGGACAGGAAAAATATAACAGTTAAAATTACAGGCATATGTGTATGTTTATATGTTAGTGTATGTTATATTTTTGTGTATGTTATATGATTGTCGTCATGTCAAAATGATCACTCCGTTGACCTTAACTCACTGACTGCCCAGGCATTTTCAGATTGAGAAGTGCATTCTGCCAGCATATCAGGTGATTTGACCCAACTTTGACTAAGTGCAAGGAATATTCATTTTTTAGACGATGTAAACACCAAGCCGGCACCATATTAATGATTCACCTCTCCTGCTTTACTCCCTGAAAAAAAAAACAGTTTGATTCTCCACTTACGTTCTGAGTTATTCGCCATAAACAAAGACATACTTTTCACCCATAACACCCTGGTTGGGAGCAAGGAAAACAGAGGAAACGAGCTGCTATGTAAATCAGAACCATATCAAGCAGGAGAAAGAGATTTAGATGCATTTTATGCAGCTTTAGTGACAATCAAAACATCTTCACATCTTGGTCCATTACACAAAATTTATAAAAACATGACTCTGAAAATAAATACTTTTGATGGCAAATTGTTGGCAATATTATTCACAGATTAGAAAATTTAACTTTCTTCTATACATCAACCAAAACAGTCAAACAACAACAACACAAAGATCAATAAACTATAGATGTATAAATAGAATGAAGCATGTGAATTTGAGATGTTGTGTGTGTGAATGTCAGTGTTGTGCGATGCGAGTGTCTGTTGTGATAGTGAGTGTCACGTGTGCGTATGTGAGTGTCGTTGTGCGTGTAAGTGAGTGTCTGTGTGTGTGAGTGTCAGTTGTGCGAAGTGAGAGTCTTGTTGCGTGGAGTGAGTGAGTGAGTGGTAGTGAGAGTTTGTGAGTGTGTCCGAAAACTCATGATCAGGTTTGCTGAACGGAATCCGAGGCATCAGTTTCAACAGCAGCTGATACGCTGCGAGCGGCGGAAGGTGATGTCTCTGCTCGGGGGCTCTTGTCCGTCGCAATATGGCTGCAGATTACGGACCTCCCCCGGGGTCTCCCCTCTCTCCCCTCTCGACCCACTCACTGATCCGCGAGTCAATCTCTGCAAGCAGTGCTATACTGCTTATAACTAATTCTTTTTTGCCATCACACTAGCATACTATCGCTAAACTAGATCTGATCCGTCTCAATGCTACAGTGACGCTATCATCGCTCTGCCCCCCCCCCCCCCCCTTACAGCAGCACGCTCTCCAAAGACCCCACAAACTCCTCCTCTTTCTCTCCACTGACGTATGACCTTCTCCTGTGGTGCAACTGCATCTACTGGTGGTGATTTATTCATAAGGTACATTTGCATATATTATCTTTGTTTGTGGAGGTCATTAACAAGGTGCGCCAGACATTACTGCAGGCTCACGGTGTAATAACACGAAAGAGTGTCATCTAAGTCGTCTTGGGCAGTGAGCGTCACTATACAATAGAACGACTTTTGTCGTCATGGGCAGTGAATGAGTTAACAAACTGGACCATACTTAACGTGGGTGTTGTGGTGTGATGTGAGTGTGTGTGGTGTGAACTGAGGAATGCTGAACGGGAATCATGGAATAACAAAAGTTTTCTGTAATGTATTAATGTGATCATGGAATAATTATTTTTTGTCAACAGCTACGGTCTTGTAAGTACTAGAGATTCAAAGATGCCAAGCGTTATTGAAACAGGTGTTAAAAGTGAGAGTACTCGGGACTGAGTACTCTTGAGAAAAGTACTCTGGCGGAAAGTACTTAGAGATGAAATAGCCTCGCTAAGGTATGGGAAGCCACCTCCTCTGCTGTTTGTCCGGACAGTGATTCGGTCAACCGCCAGTGAGCGGTCATTGGGAGGAGTCGACAACTTTGGTTTGTAACTCACAATTTAGGGGGGTAAAATTAGAAAACATAATATTTGTTAAGTCTAGTTATATGGCTACCGCCTCTGCGCTGATGTCACACACCGTCTGTCAATGCAGTTATGTTCTTGCCCAATTGGATTGATTGACAGGCCGCCACCATGCGACGAGAGGAAAAGTGGGCGTTTCTTGTGTTCTAATGTTTGTTTTTCAGAAGACAGATAACTGCCCTGCTTCAGGGATGACAGTAGTATGAATTAAGAAAAATGAGCCTCTACTTTGGCACAAATGCCCACAATATGAATGAGGACGATCGGTAGGAGCAACAGGATTGGAACAGTATATCTACAACACATTACAGATGGAATGTTTCTATACTTTGGACCCGACCAACAGAGGGGAGTATTGTATTGTCATAGGTTTTTTGTCATGGTCCTTAACCTTCTAAATCATTATGAAAGAAGTGTGTAAAACATATATTTACAAGAACAAATACATTAATAGAAGGGGCAGCCTAAAAAAGCAAAATGGGAAAAATTATAAACTAATTTCGGATGTTGCCAAAATGAAATAAAAATGTATATTTGTCCTAGGGGGTCATTCTAAATTTAGTGTTGTGCAAATTCAAAAGGGGTGTTGTGCAAATTCAAAAGGAGAATTAATAGCGCTTATAACATCAAACAGATCTACTCTTTAAGATAATAGAATCATATTAATAATAAGATAATAATTAGAATAGAATGAAATGTCTGGAGCTATAATGTCATTGGATTCGGAGGGGCTATAGGAGAAGTGTCAGGAATAAACAATGTAATAATAGTTTAGGACTAGTGAATAATCAAATAGTTCTATTGTGAAAAATAAGTATCAATAATGTTCAAAAATTATTCTAATAACTAAAGTAAAAAAGGAATCAAATAGAGTCAGATTTTAGATGCTTCTGTTTTCCAAATCTGTAGGAACTAGTGCCGATTTGTTTATAGAGAGTAGTAATTTAAATTGCAGACATAGAACGACAGGTTTAAACACAATTTTAAATCTAAAAATAGCTCAAATAGACCATTTCTATTGAGCAGCCTCTGAGCTGCTCCATTGGAGAACAGGTCAAATGTTATTGTTTCATTACAAACAGTGATGTAATTTTACACATATTAAGTTTGGGGACACTCTTTAAACAGTTATAAGCAGTGGACAGAAGCCATTGAATGGCTTATGTTTTTAAATTAATTAATTTCATAGTCCTTATAATCGTAGATTGATAGAGAACGTTTGTAAAATAGTTAAAATCCCTTTCGGCAACTGATTTGATGTATGTCTTTAATATTTGGGAGAAGACTGCTGTTGTTTTTGGAATTTGTCTGAAATACAATACATAGGAATAGTGATTTGCAGGAACAAGAAACGGCCATTAAAACATGTCTATTGCCATTGCTAATGTTACAATCAAGAACTCAAAAGTTGGGAATTATGCTTTGGCTCAAACTAACAACCAAGATTTGGGTCACCAATAGAGTGTAAAATTAGCTAGATGCTTTCACAATAGAGTTATTTTTAGACAGGGCTAATGCAAACGGGTTTTTTTTAAAAGGACCATTTCCTCATATTATGTCCAAAAGTATTTACTTCAAGGTAGATAAAGTTAATACAGTTTATTGCACAGTTTTATTAGATACTGTCAATTCATTGTTTCAAACATAGGTGAATGTTGACAATGCAAAAAAGCTACTGAGGATAGATTAATGAGATCGATTAGAAACCAACAACAGCATTCAAAAAACATGTTGAAAGCATTTTAATGAATTTGGGCTATAGCACAAAAGTATGCCTTTAGGTAGTTTGAGAATTTTACAGAGTCGTGCAAAGATTAGAGAATCAAAATACCTTTGTATAGGGACCTAACCACAGAGAGAAACCTGCTAAACTTAGATTCAGCTCCTGTACGCTAATCCCAATTTGATTAACGATGTTACATTTATCCCAAACGGTACTGAGAGAAGGAAGTGACAGCACTCCTGGTTCACAAAATGTTGTTTGGAAAAAATGAGCAAAAGCCCCACAAAATGGCACAGAGCCATGATAATGACAGCAAACACAGTATAGATAGATTTAGTAGTAAAAACATATGTTTAAGAATATGCTCATAAAAGCAAAATGCAAAACATATTGGTAAAAGATTAGAATAGGTTTAAAACTATAGTGACTAGTTATAGTGCATACAATACAGCCGGAGGTTTGAAGGAAGGAATTCAGAATGACAGCAGTGGTCATCAAAGAGTTTAGTGAAGGATGTTTTCAATGTTGGGTTGTGTGTTGTTGTCTTCCTGTATTTAACTCTTCACATGTATCGAGCCAGAACTAGGATGATGGAATCTCCCCAGTCCCGGTCACCCAGAGAATTATAGAACGATTGTGGACCTATGGTTAATATCGGGTCAAAAGACGGGACTGGACGAAATATTCACAAAATGCTGCACATCAGACAAAGGAATATGCACTCAGGATCATTAAGAGATGACCAGCTTACAACCCAGACAATTATTGACTCCATGAATACACAAATGCTCTCTCCCATCTCGACGATGGGCAACAGTCCAACACAATAGGCGCCCAAGTGGTGGGGGGCATTGTTTGCCAGGTGGAGATGGTTAAAAGACCGGGGCAAGGGACCAGGTCCAGGGCCAGACCCTAGTCCCAGATCTGTGACGTCATCGGCCTTTAGATAGAAACTGCTGGGAGGAAGATTGGCTGTCAGTCGACGAGGGCCAGGAGAGGACATATTAGTTTAGGAGCCACCTTTTTTTTTGTTGAATATTCTGTTATCTGATTGTAAAGATAATTAAAATGCAGATGTTAAACGTGAAGATCTCTAGTCTCGCTCTTGCATCGAATTTGGATACGTCAGTCAAAGGGAATTATTGAACTTCAGTACGATGGTTAAGGTCTAGGGTTACAGGTGTTGGTCTGAGTTAGTAGGTTAAGGTTTAGGGCTTACGGAGGTTGAGTTCCACGTGGTTACGGTTAGGTTAAGGAGTCTGAGTTAGATGGTTAGGTTAGTGTTTAAGGTGGGTATGAGGAACGATGGTTAAGGTGTAGGGTAAAAGGTGGTCTTGAGTAAGATGGTTAGGGTTAGGGTTAAGGTGGCGTGCTGAGGAAGTGGTTAAGGTTAGGGTAAAGTGGTCTGAGTCAGATGGTTAAGGTTAGGTTTAAGGTTAAGGTTAAGGCGGTGTTCAGAGTAGATGTGTTAAGGTTAGGGTTTAAGGCGGTCTGAGTAAGATGGTTATGGTTAGGTTTAAGGCGGTTGAGTAAGATGGTTTGGGGTTAAGGTTAAGGGGTCTAGTAATGATGGTTAGGGGTTGAGTTAAGGATAAGGCGGTCTGAGTAAGATGGTTGAGGTTAGGTTTAAGGCGGGTCTGGAAGTAAGATGGTTAAGGTTATGGTTAAGGCGGTCTGAGTCAAGTTGGATAGGGGTTAAGGTTAACGGCGGTATGAGTAAGATGGTTAAGGTTTGAGTTAAGGTTACGGCGTGTGCTGAGTAAGATGGTTGAGTTAGGGTTAAGGCGGTCTGAGGTCAAGATGTTGATGGTTAGTTTTAAGGCGGTCTGAGTAAGATGGATAGGGTTAAGGTTAAGGCGGGTCTGAGTAAGATGGTTAAGTTTGAAGTTAAGGTTAAGGTGGGTAGTAAGATGGTTAAGGTAGTTGGTAAGAAGGTTAGGGATCATGTGTTTTAGCTGTTGATTGACTGACTTGTGTTGGTGATTTACAATGGTTTTGTTAAGTTCTGAGTTGACTTCTGTTGTGACCCTGAGGGCTATACAGAATAAATTGTATCTATTGGAAGTAAGAATGGTTAAGGTTAGCGTTTAAGGGGTCTGAGTAAGTTAGTTAGGGTTAGGTTTAAGGCGGGTCTGAGTTAGATGGTTCGGGTTAGGGTTGAAGGGTGGGTCTGCGTAAGATGGTTAAGGTAGGGTTAAGGTGGTCTGAGTAAGAATGCGTTAAGGTTAGGGTTAAGGCGGTCTGAGTAAGATTGGTTTAGGTTAGGGTTAAGGTGGTCTGAGTGAGATGGTTAAGGACTAGGGTTAAAGCTGCACTAACTGCCTTTGGAGATTTTGAAGCCGCAGACTCGCTGGCCCTCTTCTTTCTGCTCCCCTCCCGCACCACGAAGCTATCGCCCCCACACACACCCACTGTTGGGACGGAGCTTAGCGAGTCTCCCCATCATGGATTAAATCCGATGGACATGGATTTGCCGTGGCGATGCGTGACCATAGAACGATAGGAACCGGGAAGCGGAGGAGGAACGAGATTTCTTTTGGATGGCTGTCTCGTGTGGTACGCAGTAACCGTTGACGAAGACGAGGAAGCTTCCGGTTAAGCTCGCCATTGTTTGTGCTAACTCAGCCTTCTGTTGCTAACGGACGTAGAGTTTCTCACGAAAGTGGGGGCCATGGTCCCGCTGTGGAGTTTGTCACAATCTGCGGACCCGAACACATTCTCTTCCTTGTTTCATCACAACTCGATCTAAAATTATAATGTCACGCCAGCCCAAATCTGCGCTACTTTTCTTCAAAAGGACGAATATCCCAATGCACTGCATGAGACATGGATAGCTTTTCCGTAATGCATAAAAATAAAGTCCGTTAGTGCAGCATTAACCTTAACCTTTAACCATCTCCTCGACACTTAACCTAACTTAACCCATTCTTACTCAGACACCTTAACCCTAACCTTAACCATCTGACTCAGACCACCTTAACCTACCCTTTAACCGATCTTACTCAGACCCACCCTTAAACCATAACCCGAACCATCTAACTCAGACCGCCTTTAAACCAAACCCTAAACATCTTACTCAGACCAGGCCTTCAACCTAACCTTAACCATCTTACTTACAATACAAATACAATTTATTCTTATAGCCCTAGTCACAAACAGAAAGGTCATCTCCAGAGACTTAACAAAACCATTGAACATCCACCAACCCAAGTCAGTCAATCACAGCTAAAACACATGACCCTAACCTTCTTTACTTCAGACTACCTTAACCATCTTACTCAGACCCACTTAACCTTAACTCAAACCTTAACCAATCTTATCAGACCGACCTTAACCTTAACCCTAACCATCATACTCAGGGACCGCCTTAAAACTAACCATAAACATACTTACTCAGCCGCTTAACCATTACTCAACCATCTTATCAGACCGCCTTAACTTACTCAACCTTAACCATCTTACTCAGGACCGCCTTAACTTAACCCTAACATCTACTCAGACCGCCTTAACCCTAACCTTAACCATCTTTCTCAGACCGCTTTAAACCTAACCTCAACCATTCTTACTCAGCGCCTTAACCTTAATCAAACCCTTAACCATCATATCAGACCGCTTAAACCTAAACCCTAACCATCTTTACTAGACGCCTTCAACCTAACCGATAACCATCTTACTCAGACCGCTACCCCTCAACCTTAACCATCTTACTCAGACCGCCTTAACCTTAACCTTAACCCTAACCTTAACCTCTTACTCAGACCACCTTTACCCTAACCTTAACCCATCTTCCTCAGACCCACCTTAAACCTAACCCGTAACCATCTTACTCCGACCACCTTTACCCCTAACCTTAACCATCTTCCTTAGGACACCTTAAACTAACCTTAACTTCTACTCAGACCGCCTATAAACCTAACTGTAACCATGTACTCAGACCACCATAACCCTAACCTTAACCATCTAATCAGACCACTTACCTAACCTTATCCATCGTACTGAAGTCAATAATTCCCCTTTGATGTACGTATCCAAAGTCGAGCAAGAGGCGAGACAAGAGATTTCACGTATAACATCTGCATTTAATTATCTTACAAATCAGATACAGAATATTCAACAAAAAAAGTGCTCCTAAACTAAAAATGCTCCCTCTACTGGCCCTCGGTGACCTGACTGCCAATCACCTCCCAGCTGTTCTATCAAGGGTCGATGACGTCACGATCCTGGGACTGGTCTGGCCACTGGTCCTGGTCTGGAACCGGTCTTCCATCTCCACCTGAGGCAAACAATGCCCCCCACATGGGCGACTGAGTTTGTTGGACTTTTGCCCTCGTCGAGAGTGGGAGAGAGCATTGTTTATTCTAGGAGTCAATCATTGTTGGTTTGTAGTGGTCATCTCTTATGATTCCTGAGTTGCATATTCTTTGTCTGTTGTGCAGCATTTTGTGAATATCTCGTCAGTCCTCTTTTGACCTATATTAACCAATAGGTCACAATCTTCTCAATATTCTCTGGGTGACGGGACTGGGAGTTCCCATCATCCTAGTCTGGACTCGATATCTGTGAAGAGTTAATACAGGAAGCGAACAACCACACAACCCACCATTGAAACATTCCTTCACTAAACTCTTTGATGACCACTGCTTTCATTCTGATCCTTCTTCAACCTCGTCTGTAATGTATGCACTAAAAATATTCACTATAGTTTAAACTATTAATCTATTTACCAATATGTTTGCATCTTTGCTTTTATTGATGCCATATTCTGTAAACATATGTTTTTTCTAATAAATCTAATGTATACTGAGGTTTGCTGTAATTATCAGTGGCTCTGTGCCCATTTTGTGGGGCTTTTCTCATTTTTCCAAACACATATTGTTGGAACCAGGAAGTGCTGTCACTTCCTTCTATCAGACCGATTGGGATAAATGTACATCGTTAATCAAATTGGTATTATCGTAAAGGAAGCTAATCTATTTTAGCAGGTTTCTCTGGGGTTAGGGTCCCATATACAACGGGATTTTGATTCTTAATCTGTTGCTGCTCTTAAAATTCTCAAAACTACCTAAGATCTACTTTTGTGCTATACCAAATTCAGTAAAATGCTTTCAATGTTTTTGAATCTGTGATGGTTCTAATCGATTCATTCATCTATTCATTAGCTTTTCTGCATTGTCAACATTCACCTATGTTTGAAACAGTGAATTTGACAGTATCTAATAAAAACTGTGATAAACTGTAATGAACTTTATCTCCCTTTGAAGTAAATACTTTGGTACATAATATGAAAGGAAATGGTCCTTTTCCGTTTGATATTAGACCTGTCTAAAAATAATCTTATTTTGGAAAAGCATCTATCTATTTTACACTCTATTGGGTTTATGACTCCAAATTTGGTGTAGTTTGAGCCAAAGCATATTCCCAACTTTGAGTTCTGATTGTAACAATAGCATGGCATTAGACGATTTATATTGGCCGGTTTGTTCTGCAAATCACTATTCTATGTATGTATTTCAGACAATTCCAAAAACAACACCGTGTTCTCCAATATTAAAAAAAAAAAAAAATAAAAAAAGGAAAAAACCACATAAAACAAACTCTAAATCAAGTTGCCTGAAAGGGATGTTAACTATTTTAAAAAACAAAAAAAACAAAAAACCGTTCTCTACGATTATAAGGCTATGAAATTAATTATTTAATAAAACAAAAGCACATTCATGGCTCTGTCCACTGCTTATAATGTTTAAAGAGTTGTTTCCCAAACGTAATATGTGTTAAATAAATCAGCTGTTTGTAATAAACAATAACATTTGGACCTGTTCTCAATGGAGCAGTCAGAGGCTGCGTCAAAAGCAATGTCTATATTTGAGCTATTTTTAGATTTCAAATTGTGATTAAAGCTGTCGTTCTATGTCTGCATTATAATACTACTCTCTATAAACACATCTGAACTAGTTCCTCCAGATGTGGAAAACAGAAGCATCTAAAATCTGGACTCTATTTGATTCCTTTTTACTTTAGTTATTAGAATAATTTGACATTATTGATACTTATTTTCACAATAGACTATTTTGATTAATTCACAGTCTAACTATTATTATATTGTTTCTTCTTACACTTCAACCCTATAGCTCCTCGAATCAAATGACATTATAGCTCCAGGACTATTTCATTCTATTCTATTATTATCTTATATATTATATGATCTATTATTTAAAAGAGTAGATCTGTTTGATGTTATAAGCGCTATTATTTCTCCTTTTGAATTTGCACAAACACCCTTTTGCATTTTGCACAACACTAAATTTAGAATGACCCCCTATGGGACAAATAATAGAATTTTATTTCATTTTCGGCAACTCGAAAATTACTTAATAATTTTCCATTTTGCTTTATTTAGGCTGCCTTTCTATTATTTATTTGTTCTTTCGTAAATATCTGTTTTACACTTTTTCTAATGATTATTGGTTAAGGACCATGACCACCTCTGACAATACAATACTCCCTTGTTGGTCGTGGTCAAAGCTATAAAAAAAAAAAAACATGCATCTGTATGTGTGTGTAGATTACTGTTCCAATTCTGTTGCTCCTCCCGGATCGTCCACAATTCATATTGTGGGCTTTGGTGCCAAAGTAGAGGCTCATTTCCTTAATCATTACTTACTGTCATCCCTGAAGCAGGTGCAGTTTATCTTTCTTCTGAAAAACAAAATTAGAACACAAGAAAGCCCACTTTACTCTCGTCGCATGTGCGGCCTGTCAATCAATCCAAATTGGGCAAAAATAAACTGCATTGCCAGACGGTGTGTGACATCAGGAGAGGCTGTAGCCAAATACAGACTTAACAGATATGTATGTTTCTAATTTTACACTCCCCTAAATGTGAGTTACAAACCCAAAGTTGACTCCTCCAAATGACCGCTCACTGCGGTTGAGACCGAATCACTGTCCGGACAAACAGCAGAGGGAGGGGCTCCAGTACCTTCAGCGAGGTATTTCATCTCAGAGTACTTTCCGAGTTTACTTTTCTCAGAGTACTCATCCCAGAGTACTCTCACTTTTTACACCTGTTCAATAAAGCTTGTCAACTTAGAATGCTAGTACTTACACCGTATGCTGTTGACAAAAAAATAATTAATTCATGTTCTACATTTAAAAACATTACAGAAAACTTTTGTTATGCATGATTCCGTTCAGCATCCTCAGTTACACCACAACACACTCACACCACATCACAACCACCAGTTAGTAATGGTCCAGTTTTGTTAACTCATTCACTGCCATGACGACAAAAGTCGTTCTATTGTTAATAGTGACGCTCACTGTCCACAGACGACTCTAGACGACTTTTTGTGTTTATTACACGGGAGGCTGCAGTAATGTTTCTGGCGCACCTTGTTAATTGACCCACAACACTTGATAAATAGTGCAAATTGTACCTTAATGATAAATCACCCACCAGTAGGATGAAGTATTGCACCACCAGGAGAGGTCATACGTCGTGGAGGAGGAAAGGAGGAGGAGGTGTGGGGTCTTTGGAGAGCGTGCTGTGTAGCAGAGCGATGATAGCGTAACTGTAGCATTGAAGACGGATCAGATCTAGTTAGCGATAGTATAGCAAGAGTGATGGCAAAAAAGAATAGTTACTTGAGCAGTATACACTGCTTCAGAGATTGACTCGCGGATCCGTGAGTGAGTCGAGAGGGAGAAGAGGGGAGGACCCCGGTGGCGGTCCGTATCTGCAGCCATATTTGCGCGGCGCAAGAGCCCCGAGCGAGACACACATCCGCCTCTCGCAAGCGTATCAGCTGCTGTTGTTACTGATGCTCGGATTTCGTTCAGCAAAACTGATCATGATTTATCGGACACCACTCACAACCACCACACGCACTCACTCCACTCACTCACGACACAGACCACTCACTCGCCTCATGCACACCTCACACACACAGACACTCACTCGCACTGACACTCATCGCACCTGACTCTCACTCAACAAGACCACTCGCTCGCCATGACATTCACAAACACACACTCAAATTCACATGCTTCATTCTATTTTATTCATCTATAGTTTTATTGATCTTGTGTTGTTGTTGTTTGACGTTTTGGTTGATGGGTATAGAATAAAGTTAAATTTTCTATTGTGAATATTGCCAACAATTTGCCATCAAAAGTATTATGTCAGAGTCATGTTTTTATAATTTTTGTAATGGACAATTGTGAAGCTGTTGAGTTGTCACTAAAGCAGCAAACATGCATCAAAAGTCTCTTTTCTGCTTGATATTGTTCCTGTTTACATACAGGACTCGTTTCCTCTGGTTTTCTTGCTCAGACCAGGTGTTATGGGGTGAAGGTATGCTTTTGTTCTATGGCGAATACTCAAGAACGGTAAGATGTAGATACAAACTGTTTTTTTCAGAGTAAAGCAGGAGAGGTGGAAATTCTTGAATTTGGTGCCCTTGGTGTTTACATCGTCTAAAAATGAATATTTGTAGGGACTTCAAAGTTGGTCTAAATCACCTGAAATTGCTGGCAGAATGCACTTCTCAAATCTGAAAATGCCTGGCAGTCGTGAGTTAAGGTTCAAACGTAGATTTGTATTTGACATGGACGCACAAACATATAACATACACAAAATATAAACATACACCAAACATATAACATACACAAGAGGGCTGTAATTTTAACTTTGTTATTTTTTCCAAGTCCAATTACAATTGTAGGAGCTATTTTATAGTTGCAACTCAGAGCCTGCAGAAACATTGCCACAGCTTTGAGAGATTTTTCCTAAAAGATCATTTCAAAACTTTAGTGTTTAAACAACGTGGTCTTTATCGGGCTGTCACAACTGTGTCCCCTTATTTTTAATGAGATCTTGTTACTTTAACAAAAAACTCATGCAGTGCAATAAATGTTTTTCCTTTTTTTTTTAAAGCCAGTTCGGATTCTTAAAAAATGTACAATTAGTTTAAAAACTTTAATACTTCACCCTTGTTTTTACGTCATGTGGAGAAAAAGACCATTGTCTATGTTGTGTTGTTGTACTTGCACCATTCATGTCTCAGATAAATGCCAAACAGTTATATCAAAGTCATAATTGTCCTAATTGTTTCTAATTTAGACTATTTGGAAGAGAAAAAATGTCATTAAAAGATTTCAAAAAATGTCCCTACATCTTTGTTTTCAACCAATGAACAGTGTTGCGTTCTATGTGTTTCAGATATAGATCCAATATCACCTTTAGCCAAAATTCGAAATGCTTTAATTCATTTTTCAAAACTTTAATTGTCAGAAACAAAACCATTTGTACTAAATGCAGAGACCATTAAAAGCTGCAGTTCTCTTTCTAGCTCCCAGTATCAAAATGGGCATGTGACTGTTTTTAAATAATTACGACCCACGGTTCAAAGGTTGGAAAACACTGCTTAAAATATCCGTATTACCAAGATTCATGCAGTTAAATCAATAATTCTAAAAACGTCTCCCGGTCTATAACTTTAAATAATTAGTTTCAATAATCGAGCTCTCTACCTTAAATATACTGCTGTTCTAATCCTCCTTGTGTCTATGCTAAAGCAAGAGTCTAATAAATTTAACGATTGTCCTTGTATTCTTCATGCAGGCTAAATTGTGGTGTATGAACGAATGACCTAAGCTAAATGGGTAATTTGACTTAAATGTCTCTTGTGCGTTTCTTGCCTGTCTGTATTTTACCTTCTGTGTGTCTCCATTAGGCCAGCCACGTCTCAAATGTTCCGTAATGTCTTTCTGTTTACTAATGCGTCTTTCAACTGTCTTTTGTCTCCAAAGTGTCCAATTGTCTTGTCTCCATGTCTTTTTCCTTCTTCTTTAAACTATCACTTTCTTTCTCTCTTCTTCAATAATCACCTTCTTTCTTATTTCAATCACTTCTCATGTCTTTCTTTGTTCAGTGTGTGTCCTTCTTCTTCTTGTTAGGTTTCACAAGTTCTTCTCCGTGCACATAACTCCACTCGGTTTGTGCTAAGTCTGGTTCTTCTCCATGAAATGGAGGCCGGAGAGGTCTTCTTCGAGAGTTCTGTTAGCTGCTGCAGCCGAAGCTGGCAGTTTTGCTGCCCCCTGTGGGTGAAACGGGGGAGACGCAGATGGTCCGTGCTGATGGCGCCGATTGGAGGATCTTGTGGCAGACGGCATTTTGGCCAAATGAGACAGACAGAAGTTTTCTCGGAAAAAAAAAGACAAACACGAAGCACAAACACGGTGTGTTAATTACCATACGAAACCAATGATTAATTACAATTCAAACTAAACCTATGAATAATTAAATATTAACATTTTAAACATTAAATTCTGAAAACCAATTCTGCATTCAACTGCTATCAAGCCCTATTTTTCAAAAAGTATAATTGCCTCTAAAGATCATTCTAACTTTTATATCACCAAATGTAGGGAAAAAAAACTTGTCCAGATAAAAATAAAAATAAAATAATGCCTCTTTATAATCTAACTCAAAGTTCTGTGATCCTAATGGACTCCATTTCAGTAAAAACATTATCGTGTGTATATATGTAATTTTCTACAAAAAATTCATTCTTCACGAGGAGAGAGAGAATAAAGACAGAGGAGAGAGACGAGAAAGAGAGAGAGAGAGAGAGAGGAGAGGAGGAAGGGGAGAGAGGAGAGGACAGAACGAGGGAGGGGAGGGGCCGAGTGGCTTGTATGACTCAAGCAATTTTTCAGAGAGGGATGCCAGGAGGGAGAAGGAGGGGCTGTGTGGTTTCTCAAACAGAGGAGTACATGTACGATGAATACACCAAATTCATGAACATCCCTTTAAAATTTGCTACATTTTCCTCGTTTTTTATCGTGACATGTTTTATCAGTGGTGAGAGAGTTTCTCACGTCAAAGACACTTTACCATTTATTAAAATACGTCAGTAGTAATGGAAAAACAATACAATTTGCTACCTGATTAAATGTATCGAGGGTTCCAGCAGAATCTTTTTTCCGTTTTATTTTCTCTGTAACTATCGAAACATTAATCAGGTAGATAGCAAATTGTTATGTTTTCCATTACTGACGGTATTTAAATAACATGTAAAGTGTTCGTTTGATAGCGTGAGAGAACTTCTCACCACTGATAAAACATTGTCACCACGATAACAAGAGGAAAAATGTAGCAAATTTTAAAAGGGGATGTTCATGAATTTTGTGTATTTCAGTCGTACTGTACTCCTCTGTTGAGAAACCTACAGCCCCTCCTTCTCCCTCCTGGCTCCCTCCTCTTAAAAATGCTTTGGGCATACAAGCCACTCGGCCCCTCCCTCCCTCGTTCTGTCCTCTCTCTCTCCCTTCCTCTCTCTCTCTCCTCTCTCTGCTCTCTCCTCTCTCTCTTGGTTCTTTCTCTCTCTCTCGTGAAGAAGATTTTTATTGTAGGAAAATTACATATATACACACGATATGTTACTGACATGGGAGACATAGGATCACAGAAAACTTTGAGTTAGATATAAAGAGGCATTATTTTATTTTATTTTTTATCTGGACAAGTTTTTTTTTCCCTACATTTTGGTGATATAACAAAGTATAAGAATGTTTTAGCGAGGCATTATACTTTTGAAGAAAAAGTAGGGCTTAGGATAGCAGTTGAATGCAGAATTGGTTTTCAGAATTTCAATGTTTAAAATGTTAATATTAATTATTTCATAGGTTTTTAATTTTGAATTGTAATTAACATTGGTTTCGTCATGAGGTAATTAACACACTTGTTTGTGATTCTCGTTGTCTGTTTTTTCCGAAGAAAACTTCTGTCTGTCTTCATTTGGCCAAAAATCGTTTCCTGCCACAAGACCTCAATCGGGCGCCATCAGCACGGACCCTCTGCGTCTCCCCGTTTCACCCACAGGGGGCAGCAAAAGACTGCAGCATCGGCTGCAGCAGCATAACAGGAAACTCTCGAAAGAAGCCTCTCCGGCCTCCATTTATGGAGAAGAACCAGATTTTGCACAAACGAGTGGAGTTATGTGCACGTGAGAAGAACGTTGTGTAAACCTAACAAGAAGAAGATGGGAACACACACTGAGACAAAGAAAGGACATGAGAAAGTGATTGAAAGAAGAAAGAGGTGATTATGAAAAGAAGAAGAAAAGAAAGTGATTTGTTTAAGAAGAAGGAAACAGACATGGATGACAAAGCCATTGGACACTTTGTGACAAAAAGACATTAAAGACGCCATGAGTAAAAGAAAGACATTAAGGACATTGAGAGTGGCTGCCTCAATGAGGACACACAGAAGGTAACTATACAGGACAGGCAACAAACGCACCAGAGACATAATAAGTCATATTTACCACATTTATTTAGCTAGGTTCATTCGTTCTTATACACCACATTTAGCTGCATGAAAGAATACAGGACACTCGTTAGAATTAATTAGACTCTTGCATTAGATGAGACACAAGGAGATTAGACGCAGTATAATTTAAGGTAGAGGAGCTCTATTATTGAAACTAGTATTATTTAAAAGTTTAGACGCGGAGAGTTTAGGAATTATTGATTTTAACTGCATGATTTGGTAATACGGATATTTAAAGCAAGTTGTTTTTCAACCTTTGAACCGTGGTTCGTTAATTATTTAAAACGTCACGCATGCCACAGTGATGAAAATGGTGCTCAAAAGAGAAACTGCGCTTGTAATGGACGCAGCATTTAGTACAAAAATGGTTCTTTGTTCAGACAATTAAAGTTTTTGAAAAATGATTTTAAAGCATTTCTGAATTTGGCTAAAGGTGATATTGGATCATTTCTGATAACACATAGACGCAACACTGTTTCATTGTTGAAAAACAAAGATGTAGGACTATTTTTTGAAATCTTATATGTCATGTTTCTCTTCCAAATAGCTAAATATGAAACAATTAGGGACAATTATGTATTTGATATAACTGTTGGCAGTTTATCAGAGGACATGATTGGTGCAAGTACAAAAACCACACTTAGGACAATGGTCTTTTTTCCACCATGAACGTTAAATCAAGGGTGAAGTATTAAGGTTGGAAAATATTTACATTTTTTTAAGGCATCCGAACTGGCTTTTAAAAAAAAGGGAAAAAACAAAACATTATTGCACCGTGCATGAGTTTTTTGTTAAAGTAACAGAGCTCATTAAAAATATAGGGGACACCGTTTGTGACAAGCCCGAGTAAAGGACCAGCGGGGGTTTAAACACTAAAATGGTTTTTGGGAAATGGATCCTTTTAGGAAAAATCTCTCAAAGCTTTGCATGTTCTGAGGACTCAGAAAGTTGCAAACTATAAAACTAGCTCATGAGACAATTGTTACTGACATGGAAGAAATATCAACAAAGTTAAATTAGGCAACTTGTGTATGTATATGTTTGTGTATGTAAATGTTTGTGTATGTTTATATGTTTAGTGCGTCATGTCAATTCACTACGTTGACCTAACTCCACTGACTCCAGGGGGCATTTTTCAGATTTGAGAAGTGCATTCTGCCAGCCAATTTCAGTTGAATTTTGACCCCAACTTTGAAGTGCCACAGAATATTCATTTTTTAGCCGATGTTTAAAACACCAAGGGGCACCAAAATTAAGATTCAACTCTCCTGCTTTACTTCTGAAAAAAAACAGTTAGTTTCTACCTCTACCGTTCTTGAGATATTCGCCATAGAACCAAGCATACTTTCACCCCATAACCCACTGGTCTGAGCAAAGAAAACAGAGGAAACGAGCTGTATGTAAACAGGAACATTCAAGCAAGAAAAGAGACTTTAGATGCATTTTTGCTGCTTTAGTGACAACTCAAAACATCTTCACACTGATACCATTACAAAAATTATAAAAACATGACTCTGAAATACACTTTTTGATGGCAAAATTGTTGGCCAATTTATTCACAGATACGAAAATTTAACTTTCTTCTATACCATTCAACCAAACGTCGAACAACAACACACAAAGATCACATAAAAACTATAGATGTATAAAATAGAATGAGATGTGAGAATTGAGTGTGTGTGTGTGAATGTCAGTGTGCGAGCGATTCATGTGTCTGTGGGAGTGAGTGTCAGTGTGCGGATGAGTGTCTTGTGCGAGTGAGGTCTGTGTGTGTTAGGAGTGTCAGTGTTGCGGGTGAGTGTCTGTGTGCGTGAGTGGTGAGTGAAGTGCGTGTGAGTGTTTGTGAGTGTGTCCGGATAAATTCATGATCAGGTTTGCTGAAACGAATCCGAGGCATCAGTAAACAGCAGCTGATACGCTGCGAGATGCGGAAGGTGTGTCTCTGCATCGGGGCTCTTGCTCCGCGCAAATATGCTGCAGATACGGACCTCCACCGGGGTCTCCCCTCTCTCCCCTCTCGGACCTCACTCACTGATCCGCGAGTCAATCTCTGAAACAGGTGTAAATCTGTTATAAACTATTCTTTTTTGCCATCACTCTTGCTATACTATCGCTAACCTAGATCTGGATCCGTGCTCAATGCTACAGTACGCTATCATCGCTCTGGATACAGCAGCCACGCTCTCAAGCCCCACCCTCCTCCTCCTTCTCTCCACTGATTATGCCCCTCTCCTGTGAGTGCAATACTGGCATCCTACTGGTGGTGATCTTCATTACAGGTACATCTTGCACTATATATCAGTGTTGTGGGTCATTAACAAGGTGTCGCCAGACAATTACTGCAGCCTCCCGTGTAATAACACGAAAAAGTCGTCTAAGTCGTTCTTGGGCAGTGAGCGTCACTTATACAAACTTAGAACGATTTTGTCGTCCATGGGCAGTGAATGAGTTAACAAATGGACCAATACTAACGTGGGGTGTTGTGAGTGTGTTGTGAGTGTGTTGTGGACGTGAACTGAGGAATGTGAACGGATTCATGGAATAACCAAAAGTTTTCTGTAATGTTTTAATGTGATTATGGAATATTATTTTTTGTCAACAGCATACGGTTCAGTGTAGTACTAGAGATTCAAAGATGACAAGCTTTATTAACAGGTGTAAAGTGAGAGTACTCTGGGATGGTAGCTCTGAGAAAGAAAAGTACCTGCGGAAGTTACTCTGAGAAGCAATACCTCGCTGAGGTACTGGGAGCCCCCTCCCTCCTGCTGTTTGTCCGCAGAGATATTGGTCAACGCAGGTGAGCGGTCATTGGGAGGAGGACAAACTTTGGTTTGTTAACTCACATTTAGGGGAGTGTAAAATTAGAAAACATACATATTGTTAAGTCTGTATTTGGCTACTAGCTCTGCCCTTGAATGTCACACACCGTCTGTCAATGCGTTATGGTTTTGCCCAATTGGAATTGATGAACAGGCGCACACTGCGACGAAAGGAAAGTGGGCGATTTGTGTTTCTAATGTGTGGTTTTCAGATGAAGATAAACCTCGCACCTGCTTCAGGGATGACAGTAGATATTGAATTAAGGAAAAGAGCCTCTACTTTGGCACCAAAAGCCCCAATATGAAATGAGGACGATCCGGGAGGAGAAAAGGATTGGAACAGTAATTACACACACTACAGATGGCATGTTTTATACTTTGGACCCACGATCAACAGCGGGGGAGTATTTTATTGTCATAGAGTGGTCATGGTCCTTAACCTTCAAAATCATTAGAAAGAAGTGTAAAACATATATTTACAAGAACAAATAAATATAGAAAGGGCGCCTAAAAAAGCCAAAATGGGAAATTTTATTATGTTAATTTTCGGAGTTGCCAAAATGAAATAAAAAAATTCTATAATTTGTTCCCATAGGGGGTCATTCTAAATTTAGTGTTGTGCAAAAAAAATTTCAAAAGGGGTGTTGTGCCAAATTCCAAAGGAGAAATAATAGCGCTTTAACATCAAACCAGATCTACTCTTCTAAGATAATTGATCATATAATATAAGTTAATAATTAGATAGAATGAAATAGTCTGGAGCTATAATGTCATTGGATTCGAGAGCTATAGGTTGAAGTGTCAGAATAAAACAATATAATTAATTAGTCTAGACTAGTGAATAAATCAAAATAGTTCTATTGTGAAAATAAGTATCAATAAATGTCAAATTTATTCTAATAACTAAAGTAAAAAGGAATCAAATGGAGTCAGATTTTAGATCGCTTCTGTTTTCCACATCTGTAGGAACTAGTGAAGATGTTTTTATAGAGAGTTAGTATTAAAATTGCAGACAAAGAACGACAGGCTTTAACACCAATTTTAAATCTAAAAATAGCTCAAATATAAACATTGCTGTTGACGCAGCACTCTGAGCTGCTCCTTGGAGAGAAAACGGTCAATTGTTACTGTTATTCCAAACAGATGATGTATTTACAATATTAGTTTGGGGACATCTTTTATACAACAGTTATAAAGCAGTGGACAGAGGAAGCCATGAATGTGCTTTTGTTTATTTAAATAATTATAATTTCATGCCTTATAATCGTTAGAGAACGTTTAAAATAGTAAAATCCCTTTTCAGGCAACTTGTTTAGATGTATGTCTTTTAATATTGGAGAACGACTGTGTTCGTTTTGTGAATTGTCCTGAAATACAATACATAGAATAGTGAATTCATTTGAAGAACAAGACCGGCCAATAAAAATCGTTCTATTGCCAATGCTATGTTACCAATCAGGAACTAAAGTGGTATTATGCTTTGGCTCAAAAACTACAACCAAGATTGGAGTCACAAAATAGAGTGTTAAAATAGATAGATGCTTTCAAAAATAGAGATTATTTTTAGGACTGGCTAATATTCAAACGGTTTAAATAAAAGGACCATTCCTTCATATTAGTCCTAAAGTATTTACTTCAAAGGTAGATAAGTTATTCAGTTTATGCACAGTTTTATTAAGTATGTCAAATTCACTTGTTTCAAACATAGGTGAATGGTGACAATGCAAAAAGTAATGAGATAGATTAAGAGATTCGCTTTTAGAACCAACACAGATTCAAAAACATTTGGAAAAGCATTTTAATGAATTTGATTATAGCACAAAAGTAGAATTTTTTTTTTTTTCTTTTCGGGTAGTTTGAGGATTTTAAGAGTCAGCAACAGATACGAGAATCAAAATACCGTTAAGTATAGGGACTAACCCCAGAGAAACCTGCTACAATAGATTAGGCTCCTGTACGGATAATACAATTTGATTAACGATGTACATTTATCCAAAGGTCTGAGAGAAGGTAAGTGACCACTCTTTCCTGGTTCAAACAAAATGTGTTAGGAAAAAATGAGCAAAGCCCCACAAAAAGGAACGAGCCACTGATATGACAGCAAAACCACAGTATAGATAGATTTATTAGATAAAAACATATGTTTTAAGAATATGGCTCAATAAAAGCAAGAAGCAACATATGGTAAATAGATTAGAATAGTTTAAACTATAGTGAATAGTTTTAGCTGCATACATTACAGACGAAGTTGAAGAAGGGATCAGAATGCAGCAGTGGTCATCCAAGAGTTTAGTGAAGAATGTTTTCATGTGGTTGTGTGTTGGTTCGATCTTCCCTGTATTAAACTCTTCACAGATACGAGCCAGGAGAACTAGGTGATGGAATCTCCCCAGTCCCGCTCACCCAGAGAATATTGAAAGATTGTTGACCTTATTTGGTTAATATAGGTCAAAAGAGGGACTGACGAATATTCACAAATGCTGCACATCTGGTGACAAAGGAATATGCATCAGGAATCATAAGAGATGACCAGTTACAAAACAGGACAATTATTGACTCCAAGAATAAACAAATGCTCTCTCCCACTCTCGACGAGGGGCAAAAGTCCAACAATCAGCGCCCAGTGGTGGGTAATTGTTTGCCTCAGGTGAGATGGATAAGGACCGGGTCCAGGAACCGGACCAGGGGCCAGACCAGTCCAGATCAGTGACGTCATCGGGACCCTTTGATAGAAACTGCTGGGCGGAGATTTGCAGTCAGTCAGCCGTAGGGCAGGAGAGGGGACCTATTAGTTTAGGAGCACTTTTTTTGATTGATATTTGTATTGATTGTAAAGATAATTAAATGCAGTGTTAAACTGTGAAAGATTCTTAGTCGCTCTTGCATCGACTTTGGGATACTGTCAGTCAAAGGGAAATTATGACTTCAGTACGGATGGTTAAGGTTAGGGTTAAGGTGGTCTGAGAAAGATGGTTAAGGTTTAGGTTTGTTAAGGTGTTTGAGTTACGCTGGTTTAGGTTAGGTTAGGCGGTCTTGAGTTAGATGGTTAGGTTAGGCTTTAAGGTGGGTCTGAGGAAGAAGGTTAAGGTGTAGGGTAAAGGATTGGTCTGGAGTAAGATGGTTAGGGTGTAGGGTTAAGGTGGTGTCGGAGGAAGATGGATAAGGATAGGGTAAAGGTAGGTTGAGTAAGATGGATTAAGGTTCGGCGTTAAGGTAAAGGTTAAGGCACGGGTCTGAGTAAGATGGTTAAGGTTTAGGGTTAAGGCGGGTCTGAGTAAGATGGTTATGGTTAGGTTAAGGGCGGGTCTGAGTAAGTGGTTGGTTAAGGTTAAGGCTGGTCTGAGTAAGAGATGGTTTAAAGGTTGAGTTAAGGTTAAGGCGGTCAGAGTAAGATTGTTGAGGTTAGGTTTTAGGCGGTTGAGTAAGATGGTTAAGGTTAGGGTCTACGCGCTGGTGTGAGTAAGTGGTTAGGGTTAGGTTAAGTGCGGTTTGTGAGTAAGATGGTTAAGGTTTGAGTTAAGGTTAAGGCGCTTATTGACGTAAAGAAGGTTGAGGTTAGGGTTAAGGCGGTCTGAGTAAGATGGTTAGGTTTAGGTTTAAGGCGGTCTGAGTAAGAAGGTTAGGTTAAGGTTTAAAGGCTGTTGAGTAAGATGGTTAAGGGTTTGAGTTAAGGTTAAGGTGGTCTGGTAAGATGGTAAGGTAGTTGAGTAAGACAGGTTAGGGTTATGTATGTATTAGCTGTTGATTGGGCTGACTTGTGTTGTGAGTTCAATGGTTTTGTTAAGTTCTCTGAGATGACTTCTGTTGTGACCTAGGGCTATAACAGAATAATTGTATTGCTTGTAATTAATATGGTTAAGGTTAGGTTTAAAGGCGGGTCAGAGTAAGATAGTTAGGGTTGGTATTAAGTCGGGTCTGAGTTAGATGGTTAGGGTTAGGGTTAAGTGTTGGGTCTGAGTAAGATGGTTAAGGTTAGGGTTAAGGTGGTGTGGTAAGGATGGTTAAGGTTAGGGTTAAGGGTCTGAGTAAGATGGTAAGGTTGGGTTACGGTGGTCTGGAGTTGAGATGGTTAAGGTTAGGGTTTAAAAGCTGCACTACTGACTTGGGATTTTGAAACGCCGCAGACTCGCTGCCTCTCTCTTTCTGCTCCCCTCCCGCCACCACGAAGCTATCGCCCCCACACACACCTGTTGGGACGGAGCTGCGACTCCCAATATGGATAATATACCATGGACCATGGATTTGCATCGTGGATGGCGTGACATTAGAACGATAGAAATCCGGGAAGCGCGGTGCGGAACTGAGACTTTCTTTTGGATGGCTGTCTCGCTGTTTAGTAATGCGTACCCGGTGACGAAGACATGAGGAAGCTACAGGTCTAGTCCGCCCTTGTATTGCTCCCCTACAGCCTTCTCCTGTGCTAAACGGACTGTAGATATCACACGACAGTGGGGGCCATTTGTACCTCATATACCCCCCCCCCACCCCCCCCTCCCCCCCCCCCCCCCCCCCCCCCCCCCCCCCCCCACTCCCCCATCCCCCCCCCCCCCCCCCACCCCCCCCCCCCCCCCCCCCCCCCCCCCCCACCCCCCCCCCCCCCTCCTCCCCCCCGCCCCCCCCCCGACCTCACCCCCACCCCTACCACAAACCACACTCAACCCCCCCAAGCCCCCCGAACGAACAATTTCTTCCTTGTTTCATCAAAACTCGATCTAAATATAAATGTCACGCCAGCCAAAATCAGCGTCTTTTTCTTCAAAAGGACGCAATATCCAATGAAACTGCATGGACATGGATAGGCTTTTCCGTAATGAATACAAAAATAAAAGTCAGTTAGTGCAGCTTAAACCCTAACCTTAAACCATCTCTACCTCACGACCACCTAACCCTAACCTTAACCATCTTTACTCCAGACCACTTACCCTAACTTAACCATCTTACTCAGACCACCTTAACCCTAACCTTAAACATCTTACTCAGGACCCCCCCTTAACCTACACCCTAACCATCTAACTCAGACGCTTAAACCTAACCCTACTATCTTACTCAGACCCGCCTTAAAACCTAACCTTAACCATTTACTTACAATTACAATAAATTTATTCTTGTATAGCCCTAGGTCACAACAGAAGTCATCTCAGAGACTTAACAAAACCATTGAAATCACCAACACAAGTCAGTCAATCAAACGCTAAAACACATGAACCTGCACCTTTTACTCGATACCTTAACCATCTTCCTCTGACCACATAACCTTAAACTCAAACTTTAACCACTCTTACTCAGACCGCAAAACCTTAACCCTAAACCCATTTACTCAGACCGCCTTAAACCTAACCATAACCATTTACTCAGACCGCCTTAAACCTACCTCAACATCTTCTCAGACCGCCTTAACCTTAATCAAACCTTAACCATCTTACTAAGACGCCTTAACCTTAACCCTAACCCATCTTACTCAGGCCCGCCTTAACCCTATCCTTAACCATCTTACTCAGACCGCCTAAAACCTAACTCAACCTATCTACTCAGACCGCCTTAACTTAACTCAAACCTTAACATCTTACTCAGACCGCCTTAACTTAACCCTGACCATCATACTCAGACCGCCTTAAACCTAACCATAACCATCTTACTCAGACGCCTTAACCCTAACCTTAACCATCTTTCTAGACCGCCTTTAACCTTAACCTTAACCCTAACCTTAACCATTCTTACTCAGACCACCTTTACCCTAACATTAACATCTTCTCCGACCCACTTAACCTCCCTAACCATTCTTACTCAGACCACCTTTACACTAACCTTAACCATCTTCCTCAGACCCACCTTAAACCTAACCTTAACCCATCTAACTCGACCGCCTTAAACCTAACCTTAACCATCGTACTCAGACCTCTTAACCTAACTTCCATCTAACTCAGACCCCTTAACCCATAACACTTACCATCGTATGAAGTGTCAACAATTCCCCTTTGACTGACGACCAAAGTCGATGCAAGAGCGAGACAAGAGATCTTCACGTTTAACTCTGCATTTAATTATCTTTACAATCAGATACAGATATTCAACAAAAAAAGTAGGCTTCCTAAACTCAATATGTCCTCTCCTGGCCCTCGGTGATGACTGCCAATCTCTCTCCAGCAGTTTTCTAATCAAAGGGTTCCGATAGTCACAGATCTGGGATGGTCTGGCCCCTGGTCCTGGTTGTTACCGGTCTTCCATCTCCACCTGAGAAACAATGCCCCCACCATGGGCGCTGATTGGTTGGACTTTTGCCCTCGTCGAGAGTGGGCAGAGCAGCATTTGTTTATTCTTGGAGTCTAATTAAATGTCAGGTTTGTCAAGTGGGTCATCTCTATGATTCCTGAGGCATATTCCTTTGTCTGATTGCAGCATTTGTGAATATTGTCAGTCCCTCTTTTGACCTATATTAACCAATAGTCACAATCTTTCATTATTCTCTGGGTGACGGGACTGGGAGATTCCATCATCTAGTTCTGGCTCGATATCTGTGAAGTAGTTTAATACAGGAAGACGAACAAACACACACCACATGAACATTCCTTCATAAACTCTTTGCATGACCACTGCAGTCATTCTGATCCTTCTTCAACCTCGTCTGTAATGTTGCACTAAAACTAGTCACTTAGTTTAAACTAATTTAATCTATTTACCAATATGTTTGCATCTTTGCTTTTATTGAGCCATTTTCTCTAAAACAGATGTTTTTATCTACTAAATCTATCTATACTGTGGTTTGCTGTCATTATTAGTGGCTCTGTGCCATTGTGTGGGGCTTGCTCATTTTTCCCAAAACATTTTGTTGAACCAGAAGTGCTGTCACTTCATTCTCTCAGACCGTTTGGATAAATGTACATCGTTAATCAAATTGGTATTATCCGTACAGGAGACTAATCTATTTCAGCAGGTTTCTCTGGGGTTAGTCCCTATACAACGGTATTTTTGAATCTCTAATCTGTTGCTGACTCTTAAAAATTCTCAAAAACTACCTAAAGATTACTTTTGTGTCTATACCCAAATTTCCAAAAAATGCTTTCAAATGTTTTGAATCTGTGGTTGGTTCTAATCGATCTCATTAATCAATCTCCTTAAGCTTTTGCAATGTCTACATTACCTTGTTTGAAACAAGTGAATTTGACAGTATCTAATGAAAACTGTGCATAAACTGTAATGAACTGTATATACTTTGAAGTAAATACTTTTGGACATAATATTGAAGGAAATGGTCCTTTTACCGTATGATATTAGCCCTGTCTAAAAATTAATCTCTATTTTTGAAAGCATCTCATCTATTGTACACTCTTATTGTGATCCCAAATTTGGTTGTAGTTTGAGCCAAAGCATATTCCCAACCTTTTGAGTTCTGATTGTAACAATTGCATTGGCAATAGACGATTATTTCTATTGGCCGTTCTTGTTTGCAAATCACTAATCTATGTATTGTATTTCAGACAATCCAAAAACAAAACGTCGTTCTCCAATATTAAGACATACATCTAAATCAAGTTGCCTGAAGGGATTTTTAAATATTTTAAAACGTTCTCAACCATTTCAGGCTATGAAATTAATTATTTAATACCAAAAGCACATTCATGGCTTCTGTCGATGATTATAAACTGTTTAAAGAGTGTCCCAAATTAATATGTGTAAATACCTCAGCTGTTTGTAATACACAATAACATTTGACCTGTTCTCCAATGGAGCAGTCAGAGGCCTGCGTCAAAAGCAATGTTAGATTTGAGCTATTTTTACGATTTAAAATTGTGGTTAAAGCCTGTCGTTCTATGTCTGCAACTTTTAAAACTACTCTCTATAAACACATCTGCACTAGTCCTACAGATGGGAAAACAGAGATCTAAAATCTGACTCTATTTGATCCTTTTTACTTTAGTTATAAGACTAATTTGGGACCATTATCTGATACTTTTTTCACAATGAACTATTTTGATTATTCACTAGTCTAACTATTATTACTATGGTTTATTCTGGACACTTCAACCTATAGCTCTCGAATCCAATGACATTATAGCTCCAGTCTATTTCATTCTATTCTATCTATTATCTATTATTATATGATCTATTATCTTAAAAGAGCTAGATCTGTTTGATGTTATAAGCGCTATTATTTTCCTTTTGAGATTTGCACAACAACCCTTTGAATTTGCACAAAACTAAATTTAGAATGACCCCCTTATGGGACAAATATAGACTTTTATTTCCTTTTTGGCAACTCCCGAAAATTACTTAATAATTTTCCCATTTTGGCTTTTTTAGGCTGCCCTTTCGCTAATTTATTTGTTCTTGTAAATATATGTTATACACTTCTATCTAATGATTTCGAATGTTAAGGGACCTTGACCCCTATGACAATACAAATACTCCCCTTGTTGGTCGTGGTCCACGAATAAAACATGCATCTTTATGTGTGTGTAGATTACTGTTCCAATCCAGGTTTCTCCTCCCGGATCGTCCTTCAATTCATCTTGTGGGCTTGCGTGCAAAGGTAGAGGCTCAATTTCCTTAATTCATACTACTGTCATCCCTGAAGCAGGTGCAGATTATCTTTCATCTGAAAAACAACATTAGAACCACAAGAAACGCCATCTTTCCTCTCGTCGCATGTGCGGCCTGTCAATCAATCCAATTGGGCAAAAAATAACTGCATTGACAGACGGAGTGTGACATCAGGGCAGAGGCTGTAGCCACAAAACAGACTTAACTAAATATGTATGTATTAATTTTACACTCCCCTTACAATGTGAGTTACAAACCAAAGTTGTCCTCCTCCCAATGACCGCTCAACTTGCGGTTGGACCGAATCCACTGTCGGACAAACCGCAGAGGAGGTGCTCCAGTACCTTCAGCGAGGTATTTCATCTCAGAGTACTTTCCGCAGAGTACTTTCTCAGAGTACTCATCCCAGAGTACAAAAAAAATTCACTTTTACACCTGTTCAATAAAGCTTGTCATCTTTGAATCTCTAAGTCCTTCACCGTATGTGTTGACAAAAAATAAATTAATTCATGTCACATTAAAACCCTTACAGAAAACTTTAGTTATTCCATGATTCGTTCAGCATTTCCACAGTTCACTCCACAAACACTCCCCACACACTCACAAACACCCCCACGTTAGTATTGGTCCAGTTTGTTAAACTCAATCATGCCCATTGTCGACAAAAGTCGTTCTATTGTATAGTGACGCTCTGCCCCAGACGAACTTAGACGACTTTTTTCGTGTATTACAGGGAGGCAGCAGTATTGTCTGGCGCACCTTGTTAATGACCCACAACACTGAATATAGGCAAATGTCCCTGTCATGATAAATCACCACCAGTGGATGCTGTAATGCACACAGGATGAGGTCATAAGTCAGTGGAGAGAAGGAGGAGGAGTGTGGGGTCTTTGGAAGAGCGTGCTGCTGTAGCAGAGCGATGAAAGCGTTACTGTAGCTTGAGACGGATCAGATCTAGTTTAAGCGATAGTATAGCAAGAGTGATGGCAAAAAAGAATATTTATAAGCAGAATACACTGCTTTCGAGATTTGACTCGGGATCAGTGAGTCGAGGCCGAGAGGGGAGAGAGGGGAGACCCCGGTGGAGGTCCGTATCTGCAGCCATATTTGCGCGGAGCAAGAAGGCCGAGCAGAGACACACCTTCCGCTCTCGCAGCGTATCAGCTGCATGTTGTTACTGATGCCTCGGATTCGTTCAGCAAACCTGATCATGGGATTTATCGGACCACTCACAAACACTCACAGCAACTCACTCACTCACTCACGCACACAGCCACTCACTCGCACACTTACACTCACACACACAGACACTCACTCGCACAGACACTCTACTAGCACACTGACACTCACTCACACAGACACTCGCTCGCTCACGGACATTCACACACACACACTCAAATTCACATAGCTTTCATTCTATTTTATGCATTCTATAGTATTATTGATCTTTGTGTTGTTGTTGTACGACGTTTTGGTTGATGGGATAGAAGAAAGTTTAAATTTTCTATTGTGAATAAAATTGCCAACAATTTGCCATCAAAAGTATTATTTCAGAGTCATGTTTTATCAATATTTGTTAATGGAACAAGTGTGAAGATTGTTTTGAGTTGTCACTAAGCAGCAAAATGCATCTAAAGTCTCTTTTATGACTTGGATATGTTCCTGGTTTACATACAGCTCGTTTCCTTGTTTCTTGCTTCAGACCAGGTGTTTATGGGGTGAAAGTAATGCTTTGTTCTTATGGCGAATACCTCAGAACGGTAAGAGGTAGAAAACAAACTGTTTTTTTCAAGAGTAAAGCAGGAGGGTGAATCTTTAATTTGGTGCCCTTGGTGTTTACATCGTCTAAAAAATGATATTCTGTGGCACATCAAAGTGGGTTTTCAAATCACCTTAAATTTGCTGGGCAGAATGCACCTCTAAAATCTGAAACTGTGGCAAGTCAGTGAGGTTTAGGTCAACGTGTGTATTTGACATGACGCACAAACATATAAACATACACAAACATATAAACATACCCAAACATATAACATAACACAAGAGGCCTGTAATTTTAACTTTGTTATATTTTTCCATGTCCAAGTCCAATTGTCTCATGAGCTATTTTATAGTTGCACTTTCAGAGCCTGCAGAAACCTGCAAAGAAACTTTGAGAGATTTTTCCTAAAAGGATCATTTCAAACTATTAGTGTTTAAACCACGTGGTCTTTACTCGGGCTTGTACAAACTGTGTCCTATATTTTTAATGAGCTCCTTGTTACTTAACAAAAAAACTCTGCAGTGCAATAAATGTTTTTCCCTTTTTTTTTTAAAGCCAGTTCGTATTCCTTAAAAAATGTAAATTAGTTTCAAACTTTAAAAGTCACCCTTGTTTTACGTTCATGTGGAGACAAGACAGTTTCCTATGTGTGTTGTTGACTTGCCCACCAATCATGTCTCAGATAATAAACTGCCAACAGTTATATCAAAGACACTAAGTGTCCTATGTTTCTAATTTAGCTATTAGGAAGAGCAACATGTATAAAGATTTTCCCAAAAAATGTCCCTATCATCTTTGTTTTCACATGAACAGTGTTGCGTCTATGTGTTATCAGAAATGATCCAATATCACCTTTAGCCAAAATTCAGAAATGCTTTATATCATTTTTCAAACTTTAATTTGTTGAAACAAAACCATTTTGTATAACTGCAGCGTCCTTAAAAGCTGCAGTCTCTTTCTAGCACCAGTTTTTCAACTGTGCATGTGACTGTTTTTGTAAATAATTAACGAACCACGGTTCAAAGGTTGATAAACACTGCTTTAAATATCCGTATTACCAAGATCTGCAGTACGAATCAATAATTCTAAACTTCTCCGCGTCAATAACTTTAAATAATACTAGTTTCAATAATAGAGTCTCTACCTTAAATATACTGCTGTTCTAATCTCTTGTGTCTCATGCTAAAGCAAGAGTATAATTTATTCTAACGATTTGTCTGTATTCTTTCCATGCAGCTAAATGGTGGAGTTATGAACGAATGACCTGCTAAATGTGTAAATATGGACTTAATATGTCTCTGTGAGTTTGTTGCTGTCCTGTATATTTTACCTTCTGTGTGTCTCATTTAGGCCAGCCACGTCTCAAATGTCCGTTAATGTCTTTCTTTTACTCATGGGACTTTCATTGTCTTTTGTCTCCAAGTGTCCAATGTCTTTGTCTCCATTGTCTTTTTCCTTCTTTTTAACAATCACTTTCTTTTTCTTCATTCAATAGTTGCAGCAGTAGTAGCATCAGTAGCAGCAGTAGTAGTAGTTTTATCGTTAGTAGTAGTAGTAGTACTAGTAATAGTAGCATCAGTAGTAGTAGTATAGCATCAGTAGCAGCAGTAGTAGCAGCAGCAGCAGTATTAGTAGTTTTAGCAGCAGTAGTAGTAGTAGCAGCAGCAGTAGTTGCAGCAGTAGGTCAGGGTTGTGTGGGGGTGGGCTTCTTCTTACACCTCTTGAGTTTCTGGGGAGAAAGCTCTGATCAGCTGATTCAGGACCTGTACTGAGAGAGTTTGGAAATTAAAATTCAAGGACAAATCTCCCACTTTCTCGTTTAGGTGTTTTTTTTCTCAATGACCTTTATGTGAAAGGGTTTTGGGATTTCTGCTTCATTAAGATAATAAGTGAAGATCATGATAAAAAGCCTAAATGTTAGACAAGATTGACGAGTTCTTTATTAAAAAGAGATAAATATGACTTTATTCAATCAGGAAGTATGTGTCACTTGCGATCATTAGGTTACTGTACTTACAGTATTTGGTTGGTTTAAGACACACACCAGTGGAGTAGAAAAACCTGTTGGAATGTTGTTAGTTATGAGATCATGTTATCTTTCTATAATCAGGCAGGTTCCCACACAGAGGTTCAGCAACAACAAATAATGGTAATTATTTTGATTAAAGACAGATACAGAACCATCAAACCACAAACTGGAACAATGTAACATAGTACACCTAGTTCCAGACTTTTCACAAAGTATGCATTTTTTGGCTTCTGCCACGTTTTTGCATCAACTTTTTCAGACAGAAAAGTTCAAAGAGAGGACCACCCTCATTCAGCCAATGAGCTCTCAGCTCACCTCATCACATAGATCCTTACTGGGCTCAGACCTAAAGAAGAAGAAAAAAAGCACAATTGACTTTTAAACTTTTGGCCTTATTGCAACATTTTCCACAACAACCGGAGCGGTTCCAACTGTAAAATAAATAATTATTGATTATTTGACGACCGAAATTCATGACGTCGCTGAGGGGTCCTACTCTGCAGTGAAGACACTGAGAGACAGAGTGAGAGGTCTCTCAGTGTCTCCCTCTCCTTTTACCAGGAACTCCTGTGGTGGAAACGCGACTATAGATACTTTATTTACCCATGAAGGAGGGCTCGATAAATCGTAATAGTTACATTTCCATTACGCTTCAGTATTGGGTATTGAATACTAGCAACCTACTCACAACAAATTCCTTGGCAACCATGGCTTCACTGTCACTTTAGCACCAGCTAAGGCCGAGCTATTCAGAACCATAGATTATATATAGATGGACAATGATAACCCCCCAGAGCTCAATGAAACCAAAATAGAGAAGTGCTCATGAACAAAGTTTAGCTCGACTCACTCTGGCTCAGATTAATTACATTGAAAAGTAAACTCCTCCAGCTCAGTAACCATATGTCCGTTTGTGTCACTCACCATTTTGGGCTCAAAGAATGGTTTCATGCTCTCTATGATCCAGATATGAGCTACAATAGGACTGAACAAATGCCATCATTGCTGCGGAAAACTCCAGCTTCAACTGTCTTAGCAACTTAGCTAACGGTGCGAAGCTAACGCAGCAGAGGAAACGCCCATATAAGGAAGTTGGCTCCAGGTAGCTTATGCTCAAATCGGCTTCCTCCACATTTGACACATACTATGACGTCAACACTTGGTTAGTCCTCTCTTAATAAACAGTCTGTGAATAGGACCATGGCCAAGCTGGTAGTAAAAAGTACCTGATACCGGTTAAGGGCTGGTGGAAACGTTCCCAATCAGGGTAAAGTAGAGCCTAGTAGAGCAGGGCCAAGTCGGGCTAGTGAAAACGGGGCAATTGATGTACAGTATCTGTCACTGTATATTTTCTTTTGTAACATTAAAACCCAATTATATATTTGTTTATTTAATTAAAATTCTGCATGTACGTAGTTTAGAAACAAACCAATCTGCCATTTGCTTTCTATTCAATACATTTCAATATATTTTTGTATCGCCCTAAATCACAACAGTATCTCGGAGGATGAATTCAACAAAAAACCGTTGAATTCGCCATCACAGATCAGAGAATAAAACAGTTCAAACACAAGAAAAAAAACCACATAGAGCTAGCGGCAGATGTTGATAAACGTCTATACATGTTCATCCGGTAAACATGACCTGGATACACGCAACGTCTACATTTCAGTGACTTCTATCAACAACAAGGCTCTCTGACATGACGGATAGTTTGTTGAATTCATATACACGGACTCAGGGAAGAGTTCTGCAGAAGGTTTTATGTTTACGTCCGGTTTTAAATAACTGAGGGTGGGACAATGAGGAATCTGAGGACGATTTAAGCAACAGTGAACCCAATAAGAGCTGGTAGTTCTGTGGTGCGTTCTAGAGCCTGTTTGATGTTGAGTTTAACTGTTTTGTGCAAATTGATACAGAGCAAAAGCTAAAGTTACTGGGAAAGAATGAGTCCAGAATGCGAGAAAAAGACACAGAGGAACCGCTTGTATGTCTCATTTTTCAAAGCTGGGACAAGCAACTCTATTTGTTCCATACAAAACAGAAAGCCTTGTACAAGTAACATTTGTAAAAAAAATAAGTGCACAACAGGCTGTCTTTATCTTATAGAAAACATGTGAAAAATGTGATTTAAAGATGTGACAGAGGCCAACAATACATACAAGTTTAAACTGATGACAGCAGCAAACTAGTAGTTAATTTGTTTTAATATGTTATTAAAATGTCTTTCATATTCAATCTGATCCCCTTTACTTAGCGTATTTTAGAAACAGAGAAAAATGTATGAATAAAGTGAAGTTAGAAAAGTGAAAAAGTAGACAAAAGAAAACCTTTTTTAAAACAGTGTAAAAAGCCACAGTATGATTTTTGTCATTCTGTGGCTTTTTACACTGAATACATTTGTAATCAGTGAATCAGAATCAGTTTGGGTTTGTTAAATCAATCCCAAACTGATCCAACATTCCCGTTAGCAGTAAATACAGCTTTTTCACTTTACTAAATGTAGCATGCATCGGTGTCTTGACATAAAGAAAAAATACAAGTCTATCCACTTTCTTCTGCGCATTATCCCGGATCACAGAGGACGTAATTTTCGATAAACTTTTCTGCACCAGCCCCAAAAACAAATATTAAAAAGTTTAGGCCTTTTCCCTGACAGTCCCTGGTGTATGTATGACTCACACTCAGTCGTGTTTGTTGTCGACGGCTGGTTTCACCTTTTCACAGAACAAAGGCCACGGCTCAGAGAAAGTGACTGAACCAAAGAATGAAGGAGTGCAATGAGCCGTGTAGATATTTACTGTAAAGTCGATACTAATATGGTTGTCAAAAGTACTTCGTGATGACAGGGCTGGAGTGGATAAGTATTTTGATTAGTGGTTAAGAAAATGGGATTTGACCAAAACAAAGCTGAAGTGATGCCTCTGGAGAACATAAAGATTAACCAACAACACATTGGGTTGTTTGATAAGAAATTATTTTAAAACATACTCATTTCATTCTGCAGTCACTATAGAATTTTCTGAGTCATAAAACTTCTCGTCATGTTTAAGTCTATGGAATTAATTACTTAGTTTATTACTTGACAACTATTTCAATAATCAGTTAGTTGTGATAAAATGATTAAAGGAGCTATACCCATTTCGGCAAAGTTTAAATGTTTAGATCCGAGCATATTTGGACATTTTGGAGGCTGTTGTTTTTTTTTGCTATTTCTCTCTCATTTCTTGGAGATTTCTTCTGTTTTGGAGCCATGTGAAGTAAGGACAGCTGACAGTCGCTAAAACAACTTATTGTCCCTGTCTTCCCTATTGCTGCAGCCAAAAACGGCAAAAAATTTGACCAGCAAACCACACTGCATTTGCTTGTCCTCCAATATGGCGGAGACCTCGGAACTTCAAGCCCTTGTGACATCACGCGAGAAATCTCCATAGACAAGTCTCTCCAGAGGATACGATGTAAGCTAGCTCTGTTCAGGGCTTGATTTCTTCTTTGATCATGTTTTGGCTTTAGTTCCCTCTTCTCTTCCTCACTGTTGTGTCGTTCGGGCTGTTTTGCTGTGTCTGCAGTTACAAGAGGAGTTATAGCCAATTCTGCTAACATGCTACTGTGTTTAGCAGCGCTGTAGAGGCTAGAGGACGCTGCCTCGTTCTGTGATTGGAGGAGAGCGGGCGTCACGCTAAAGTCTCTACTCAGCACTTTTTACGGCCTGTAATCATACACAGCTGAATCAATGAGCTCAAGATTTCAATTAAATTATTATCTATCTTTATAATGTCAAACTTTCTGTGTTTTATATTGAATTCTCTCTAAAAACGACACAAGAGTTAGTTTCTTCCTGTTTATTTTTCCAACCTTTATATATATAGATCTTTTTTTTTTGTGAAAGTGAAAGTGAAAATGAATGACATACACAATTAAAATGTTGGCAATAAAAAAAAAACCTAAGACTTATCTAACTCAGACATGAACCTTGCTGTCGGATGTACAGTCAACAAAGCAGCAGGTGACAGTAATCATATATTTTTGAGCAGTAAAAATATGTTCCATTCCATTCGCAACTGCGTCATCTCGTTAATGCTTATTTTTGCACAACAAATGTAAAAAAGCATCCGGGAAAGGACAAAAAGGGCAACTGACCATGACCATTAAATTATGCTGTCACTATAATTTACCATCCACAGTCAGAACTAGCTCCAGATGCATTTATGGGAATATGCAGAGCTCGAAAGGTGAACTGACACAAACAAGTTGTCACGCATTTTACTGCCAGGAAACTGCAAAGAGAAAAAATACACCTCCGCACGGCATGATGTTGTTCCATGATGTTGTTCCAAACAGGCCGAAAGTCACAGTGCAGAGGACATAAGGTCACTTCAGTGTAAAAAAATCATCCATGTACGAATCAAAGCAAATTTTTATAGTATGCGGAGTAAAACTTGACTTGTAGATAGCAGTCAAGTTGTAAACAAAGTCAAAAATGAAATGAATCAAAATGGAGGGCAGGTCACATAACATGAATTATTATGGTACAAACAGACCACAAAACAAAATCAGGACAACATCAGGACAGAACCAAGTCTATATCAGATCAACAGGGACTAAATCAAAACAATAGGTGTGTGGCAACTCGACCTTCACTAATGAGTCACTTACATCATGAGTAAGTTTACAAAAGCTCAATGTCAAGAATACATGATGGAGGCATGTGTTTCCTAAACTGTTTCTTCAATAAAAAAATCTAAATACATATAATAAAACTGTAATATTTTCTTTTATATTTTATATTTTAGATGTGCAGTATCTAAGCTGTAAAGAGTATGAATTATGTAACAACTATAATGAAATATTTTTCCTCTCTGAGACCCAGACCCCACTTTGGGAAGCACCGTTTTAGTGCAACACGTTGTATGAGTTTTAACTTCAAATTCTAAATCCGATGTTTGGTCCAGACAATGACTCTTGACTCATTAATCTTCACTTTTACTTTATTAAAATCAGTTTACACATCAGACAATGGGCCCGGTCTTGTCAATGGTAGTGGATTAAACCTCCTGCACTGGCAACCAAGAGAAAAATGTCAAAAAATAATGATTGTGAAGCCCTTTGTCTGTGAAAGGCACTATATTAAAAAAGATTACTTGCTTATTTACTTAAACACAGCTCTAGCTCTGATACAAACCTCTCTGTAACACACACATGGAACGAATGTATGATAATTTAAACATTGCTTTGATGTGTGGGTTTTGTTCGGGCTAAGACATGTGGTCACAAAAACAACCGTGGCAAATGCGAAGTTACATAACGGGCGTTTGGTGAGGCCACAGGACAGGCTGTTTTCTATGTCCCTTACATGTACCTTTGTCCACACGATTAACCCCCGGAGTTTTTCTTTGTTCGGGTCTTGTCCCTGTGGCTTCAGCGCACACAGACCAGCGCTGCACTTTCCCTGAGCATCTATGACCCAGAACAAAGAGGTGGGCCACAAAAAAGGGACAAAAGGGGGGGACGCCAGTGTGAAAAGCCCAGAGACTTACAGTACGGAGCATGGGAAGTAATATGTGGACACACGAGGGACTGTTGCTGGACGTACAACCACAGTCAGCAGAACAACGCTCTGTGAATATATAGATAGATAGATACGTTATAGATCCACGTAGGAGAAATGCAGGTGTTCAGTAGCAGCAAAAACAAAAAATAAAATTCCATCCATTTTCTTCCGCTTTATCCGTTGCCGGGTCGCGGGGGCAGCAGTCTAAGCAGAGACGCCCAGACTTCCCTATCCACACACACCTCCTCCAGCTCGTCCGGGGGGACCCCAAGGCGTTCCCAGGCCAGCTGAGAGACATAGTCCCTCCAGCGAGTCCTGGGTCTTCCCCGGGGCCTCCTCCCGGTGGGACGTGCCCGGAACACCTCCCCAGGAAGGTGTCCAGGAGGCATGCTGAACAGATGCCTGAGCCACCTCAACTGGTTCCTCTCGACGTGGAGAAGCAGCGTCTCTACTCCGAGCTCCTACAATAAAATTGATTATTCTAAAACGCTAACAATAGTAATAATCAGCAACAGCCCTTCAGGTCACAGCAGCAGAGGTGGAGTAGCCTCTGGGTGGAGCAGGACGGGTCACAGCAGCAGAGGTGGAGTAGCCTCTGGGTGGAGCAGGACAGGTCACAGCAGCAGAGGTGGAGTAGCCTCTGGGTGGAGCAGGACGGGATATGTATTGAGAAAAATAAGGAAATAACTGATCTTGTCTCTGCTATAAACATAGTAAACTACTGAAAAATATAATATCAACGAAGCTATAAAAAAAAGGCTGTAGTATAAGTGCAGCCCAGTACGCAAATTGGACAGTCAAGATTGTAACCACTCATGATGTGTTGTTTGCTTTTATATGTTTTAATGATACGTTTTAAATGGTATTGTTTTAACTAATCATTTTTATATTGTAATGTTTGCAGTGTACTTTGATGGTATTTTACAACTTGCCTAGAGACTACAGTTGGGAATTAACTGATGATTAAATGATGATTAATGTGTATTATCCCTTCTCTAATAAACTAATAAATAATTATCCAATAGCATATATGTTGAGATAGTGAACTAAATTAACGCTTTTGTTGAACTAAATATTGAAATGTAATGTCCTAATCATCACATGGGTTTTATTATGGAGTATTATTATTATTATTATACTATTAGCACTACTACTAATAATAGAGAATTTGATATTAAATCATAAAGAATCTCTAATAACAGGTTTAATGCCATGTCTGCTGCGATGTTGATGTTTTGAGAACTGAGGGAATAAGTCTTTGTCAGCATAAGCCTTAGCATCTCATCAGGAATAGTATTTAACAACAAGGTAAAGTAACACATGCTAAACTTTATGAAGATTAAACTTTTCCATAAATAAGATAAGATAAGATAAGATTGCTTTATTTATCTCACAGAGGAGAAATTTACATGTCACATTTGGCATGGATAGAGACACTCAGATTGTGCAAAGGGAGGAAATGTGCAAACATGTTACATGCAGGATATATATGTACAATAAAGTGACAATAATTATGTACAACAAAAGTGACAAGTGTCAATTGGAAACAGTGTCAATAGTAGTGCAGGTTTTCACACAGTGATCATTTAAAGTGACTTATTGTACAGTCTGACAGCAGTGGGGATAAAGGCCCTGCGGTAGCGCTCCTTCCTACACTGAGGGTGCCTCAGTCTCCACTGAAGGAGCTCCTCAGCTCCTCTACAGTCCTGTGCAGTGGGAGGTGTTGTTCATGATGGAGGTGGCTTTGGCTAGCACCCTCCTGTCCCTCACCTCCTCCACAGAGTCCAGGGAGCAGCCCAGAGTGGAGCTGGCCCTCCTGACCAGCTTGTTCAGTCTGTTTCTGTCCCGCTCTGTGCTGCCCGGGGCCCAGCACACGGCAGCGTAGTAAATGGCAGAGGCTACCACAGAGTCATAAAAAGTCCTGAGCAGAGGCCTGCTCACTCCGAAGGACCTCAGCCTCCTCAGAAGCAAGAGGCGACTTTGGCCCTTCTTGTGCAGGGCGTTTGTATTATGGGACCAGTCCAGTTATTAAATCTTGAGAATTGCACAAATTAAGCTGTTTCCTGTAACTTTGTATGAAGACTTCAAACTCCGAGCAGAGGACGTGACCTGCACTTTCCAGCCTTCGATAAAAAAACAGGAACTTCTCAGCTGCAGTCAAAAAAATAAAAAAATACTTTGTTTTGGTCCTGTGGTGTAATTACGGCTGGCGTCACGTCAGAGGCCTGTTTCAAGTTTTATGGCAGGTGTGGACTTTAGGATCTTGTGTTTTGCTCAAAAAGGTTCAAAATTATATCAGCAAAAACCTACTAAAATAACACTCTTGCTTCATCAACAACAACAAAAAAAGAGCAGTTTCCATATTAATCAAAAATTACATATAAATGTTAGAACAACAAACTGGCAAACAAAAGTAGACATAGATCATAAACACAAGTTCACAGGGTTATACAGCCAACTTCAGCTCCACCAAAATAGATATGACAATAAAGATAAAGAGATTCTTTTTTTTTCCCACATTAGAGAAATTTCAGTGTTGCATCAGCGGTTATAGAACAGTATGAATCAGGAGCACACAGCATAAGATAAACGGACAATAACTATATTGTAAAAAAAATAATAATAAAATCTCTGGCTTTAGCAAGGAAGCAAATCTAAAATCTCCAAGGTTAGTATGAAGAAGCAAGAATTAGGTACAAAATATCTGACTTTAACATAATAGAGAAGTAAGTATCAAATCTCTAACGTTGGTATGATAAAGAATTATAGCTCATTGTAAAGCTCTGGGCCTCTTAAATCCAGGTGTCTACTTTGTTTGAATATGTCAACATTTGTTTTGATTATGGGAAAGAAAAATCAGCACAAAATGCTAATGTAGCAATGAGAAAGTAAACTTTTTTTCTCCAAAAGTTTATTCCAGGACCCAAATTTACTCTGGACATGTGACCCGCGGGACTATCCCAGTGTAATGATAACATTGCTTTCCAACTGATGGAAAGTACTATTTAAAAATTAAACCTAAAGTATTGATGATTTTAGGAACATTTTGAGTATAATTATTGATATTTTAAGTCATAGAAAAATGTCCTCTTGGTTGGAATGCGGTTCAACTCGAGCCCAGATGTGATTTTCTTTCCAGGTCTCATGCGTGGAGGAAAAGCAGGAAGCTTAAAAGTATTTTCCTGTCAAACCAAACGTGCCGTAAACTGGCCCTGAAGGTGTTTGGTGAAGTCTCTCTTTGAACCGTCCTGGATCAACATTCGAATGAAGCGGTTTCACTTAAAAGGCCGAGCGAGACTTTGAATGTTTGTGTTGGTGTGACAGCAGCGCACTTGTATCCAGGTCAACATTAAAATATCTAATTAAATCATTAGGCTTTTTTTGGTTCAGAATCACTTTACTGTAATGAAAAGGCACAGATGATCCCGAGCCAAAACCACCAATTAATTCACCATATTACAATGACGGAATCAGACTGCCAGCCCATTTCAAAACAGGTACTCCCATATTGCCAGCCGTTTCTGGTGGTTTTTACTGATTTTTCAAGACCCACAGAATATTGTGTACTTTGACTATCTGAAATCTAAAACTAGATTCTGAAAGAATGGGCTGTCTACTCTCACCAGCAAAAAGAATTTTGTTTCTATCTTGTTTAGTTCTTCTGTAATCCCCAGTTGAGTAGAGGGAAGTTTTATTGAAATCACCAGAAAGCTGAGAAAAAAGGGCCACAAACAGTGCATCTAGCTGTGTTCAAACCATTCATAGCGCAATGCTGCCATCTGCTGGCTCCATAAAGTATTGCCTCAAGCCAATCTCCACATATTAGATTCAATGGACAGCTGGGAACGTAAAAATAGCGGGAAACGCAATTGACGTGTTAACACGTCATTGGCAGACAACGTTACTATTTAGTTTGACGTGTTAACACGTCAATGGCAGTCAATGAGTTAAGTATTTTTAAGAAATATCAATACACTTTTTATGCTGTATGGTGGAAGATTATAGAAACAACATCTCCAACCAGAAAGACAAGTGCAGATTATAGTAAATGTTCAAATATTTAAACATATCTCAATTGTTTTATTATTTGTCGTTTAGTGGCTCAGTTTGCTAGAGCATTGGTCTTTGAGACTGAAGGTTGTGGGTTTGAGGCCATCACAAGACGTTTTCCACCTACTCCCTATGATGTCTGCTGTCGTTGTGTGTCCTTGGGCAAGACACTTAACCCCACTTTGCCTGAAGCTCCAGCTGAACGATCAAGGCAGCTCAGACTAGAGTCCTTCTGTGGGCTCACACCTGCAGGAGGATCAGTGAGAGCCTGGTGCTCTGTAGACTGGGTGTAGCTCTGACTGCCACCGCCCAACCCAGAAATGGATTAAGGAGAAAAAGCTTGATGGATGGTGTTACAATGTTGTCAATATTTAAGTAACTTACTCCATAGAGCAGCTTGTGTTTTTCTCCAATCGGTCTTGGTTTGATGTCACTAAAGGTGTCTAATTGCACAAACAAACAGCAGAATGGCCTCTCCGCAGAGCTATCCTGTAACTCAACACTCAATGAACCAAGCATTGTGGTTTGAAAATGAAAATCCTTTTAGTGCATTCTCAATATTGATCTAAAACAATGCAAACAAATGAAACAAGTCCACTTCCATATTCTGTCCCTTCAGTAAAACATGGTCACGTCAAAGAAATCGAGGCTTCGCTGAAACTACAGATGAAGTCAGCGAACAGGATCTTTTTCTTCTTTGAGCCAAACCGACTGTGCTATGCTGCGTAATCTTCCTTCTATTACAAACCAGAGTAATTCTAAAGAGTGGGCGTGTAATTCAGAGGAGCAATGGAGGAACAAGGGTGTCTTTGCTTCACTATACATCTTATATCGTTCTTACTTTTCAACTGTTTGCACACCCTGAGAGATCTTATTGAGGCCAAATGTGACATACGTTTCCCCATTTTGTGATCAATAAAGTTTGATCTCATCTTATCTTAAAATGACTCAAAAAAAACTAAAAACAAAGTGTGTAAAGGATAAGGGACAACCACAAACACATGATCAAAAGCAAATACTCAATGTAACTGTTTTACTGTACTCAATCTGAAGCGTGCTCCCTTTTGGTCTGTTGTTCTCTAACTGGGAGAAGCTATACCCGATTTTTTCATAAAAAGTTCATAAAAATGCTTATTACTACATACAAGTTGTGTTAAAATCCATGATTTAATTGAAAACTTGAGCTCATTGATTCAGCTTGTGTATGATTTCAGGCCTGAAAAAGTGCTGAGTAGAGACTTAGCGTGACGCCCGCTCTCCTCCAATCACAGAACGAGGCAGCGTCCTCTGGCCTCTACAGCGCTGCTAACCACAGTAGCACGTTAGCATAATTGGCTATAACTCCTCTGGCTGTAACTGCAGACACAGCAAAACAGCCCAAACCACACAACTGTGAGGAAGAGAAGAGGGAACTAAAGTCAAAACATGATCAAAGAAGAAATCAAGCCCGGGTGAACATAGCTAGCTTACATCGTATCCTCTGGAGAAACTTGTCTATGGGAGAGACCTGTGGGACCGCCTCGGACTACATTTGGACGCAAAACTAGCGGTAATCTTTCAGTTATAAATTTTGTTAGCAGTGCGTTGCTTTTGTACCATTTAATCAGTGATTGTTGTACAGCTTAAGTTGCGCTCATGCTAATGTTTGCATGTTTATCAGATCAGAAGTAAAACTAGATGGCTCCGTGGGATGAGAGCGTAAGTGAAATGAAAAGCCTGTGAGCGAGTTGGGGGCGGGGCTAAATTCCAACCTTGCAGAAATGGGTATAGCTCCTTTAAAACAGTCTTTTTTTATCTCGTCTGTCTTCATATTCTGTGTCTGTTTTGTATTAATTCATGTGAGATCTGTTGTGTGAGGTTTTAATTTATTTTGCATCTGTTTTCTTGGAACCTGCCTTGGGACTATGGCTGAAATTTAGGAGTTATGCTAAGTCCAGCGCATTTACACTCAAGCTTAAGGCATCCATGTTGATAAATTAAATAGAATTAAATAACATGTTACGTTCTGTGCAATAAATAACAGCAGCATGTTGTAATGGTTTTCATAAAAGTGGATTGTGCATATGTCTTCTTTAAGAAACCATAAAACTGGTGTTATTTGGTGTCATTTCTCTGCCGTGTTGGAGCTTTTGAGCAGGAATGTCGCAAACAAAGCAGCACAGAGCGGCTTTCACGTGCGGCGCAGACGCAGAGGTGAAAGACATGAACCAGAACCAAAGCAATAACAAAACTCACATAAAACCAGACTTCAAATGAGACCTGCTTTTCACTGGAACCAGCAGGAGTGTGAGGGTGGAAACAGCAGCAGAACCAGCCAAACTATCAACAAGAATTAAAATAGCTTATTTGTGGTCCAATCCATCTGCTGGGGAAATTAAGCGTTGAAAAACAGTGGACAGATGATGGATTGTTTTTTATATTTTAAATTTTCACATAAATGAGAAAATGCTATATTAACTATTTACTGCCATTGACACATTTGTCTGAGAACGGTGATTTCTGTCAAACTTCACCCTAAACGACTGGGGATTACAAAACCACAAAACGAGCTACAAACAAACTTATTTTTACAGATGAAAGTAGACAATCCAGTCTTTGAGAATCTGGTTTAATATTTTACATAGATATAGGGTTCTGAGAATCAGTGAAATCATCAAAAACGGCCGGCAGTCAATTTAAAGGGGATTTTTGTAAGTACGAGCTAAGTGTACCAGGAGTTCATTATTAAGCCAATGTGAATAATCTGATGGTCGCAAATATATTTATAGTATAGTCTTAGTTTTTGACCAGACCCTTAGACCACCTTAGTCTGTATGTGTCTGTTCTCCAATTCACACTCGAAAGGTGAAGGGCCTTGCCTAAGGACACATTACTTGATCAATCCCTCTGTGGTAACTGGTATTACAGCGGTCTCCCATTACAACCACTAACCAAGCCTCAACTGCTTAGCTTTATGAGATCTGATGAGAGCAGGTATAGCCACAAAGGCCACAGATCACTTTAACACTGGGAAACATTTTTGTTAAATAATTCTAGTTCTAGCGTTTAAAAGAGACCAAAGAGTCAAGTCTTCTTAAACTAGGTCAGTCATTTTTAAGTGTGTTTCATTACACCCCACATCAATTCCTGATTAAACCGAGTGATAAAATTATTTTGGCAGTGCATTGTGGGAAGCTCATGGTTCATTTCTCAGTATTCAAGTCTTTAAACCCACAGCAGGAATGTGGCTCTTAAAAATGTATTCAAAGCCAGAATGAGCTGAGGGCCTCTTCCAAGAAACATTAAACTCTGACAATACTGGACGCCTCTGTCATTGAGAGCTAATGTCCAATGACACAAACAAACTGCTGGTAAAAAAGACCAAAAGTGTTGAAGATTTATTTAGGGAAAGAAAGATATTGTCGGAGGAAAAGAGGGACAAAGAGGGAGCATTGGAGGCAAAAAAAAAAAAAAAAGTTCTAACTTGTTTCTGGCAATGGTGGTATAGGGACACAAGCAGATACAGATTTTCATCATTCAGAATGTGCAAGAGACAGAAGTGTGCAACAAGTTTTAGGTTAAAAAAATAGTCTGTGCAGGACACGATTGTGCACAATAAGAAAAGTTTGGATGAATAAATACGAGTTTTACCTTTTCTATAGTTAGAAAAGTCAATGAATTAGAACTAGTAGGCCACAATTGTGAGTCTCAGTCATAAATTGACTTTGGAACACATTTCCCAACTGAGAATTCCTTTTTGGTAACTCAGTCAGAGTTAGGAAATCCTACTGGCAGTTATAATACTGAGGCTGCCATTATAAACACTTGGTTTGCTTTGTGCTTGTGCTGCTAATTTCTGCATTTTTTCCTCTCAAACCATAGTAAATTAATAATATTGGCTCATACTGCTCATGACTTCATAACAGAAATACAATAAGAGAATCAATCTTGTTTTCTTCTGTATGGCATTAATCTATCTTTCAAATCATATAATAAAAAATGGCACACATTCACAGGGAGGTGTTCCAATCGGCTCCTCTCAACATGGAGAAGCAGTGGCTCTACTCCGAGCTCCTCCAGTGCGACTGAGCTCCTCAAGTTAGGAAGCACCCAGACACTATACAGGAGAAACTCATCTCGACCACTTCTATCTGGGATCTTGTTCTTCCGCTCAATACCCAAAGATAATCAGAAAACAGCAGGGATGAAGTCAGTAAGTATGCAATCTTTATTTTTATATATATCAGGAGGCACATGCCAGAGCTATTGTACAAACCCAGAGCAACTGTAGGAAACCAAAACAGACACGGGGAGAACATGCAAACTCCACACAGAAAGGCCTGGAGGTGGAATTGAACCTAGGACCTTCTAACTGGGAAACACAAGCTCTAACAACTGCTGCTCTAACCGTGCCAAGACGCCGACATGCAGCGGGAACAGGTCTGAGTCTGGTCATACAGGGTTAGGGTTACACGGTCCATCTCCAGTGAACAGGTTGGGCAACTTTAAAACTAATGAAACAAAGCAGTTAGGTAATTGAGGTTTTACCTGGAAGAGAGCTACCCGAAAAGGAGAGTAGTTTCTGCTAAATTTCAAAACAATTGCAAATCACTGCTCTTCCAAGAAGCATAACACAAACAAAGCAGTGTCATATGTCAGTGTCTGCTAAGATTGCAACAGGTCAGGGAGTGTCTGCTGTAGCTTTGGAATTGTAAAGTAATACCTGCAAAGATGTGGGTGCAGAATGTGGGAAGTTTGTTGATTTTTGAAGGTGTGAAGCTCAGTTTAATAGAGCTTGGTGTTTGTGCTGTGACTTCATGTAGAGCAGGCATGCCAAACTCAGGCCCCTGGACCAAAACTAGCCCGCAAGACAAGTGGCTCCTAAAATGATTTTCAATGTTTATTATTAACTTGCAGCACTGGTGGTTATGGGCTATTGGTTATTTAGTTGTTTTTCCATATCATTAAAAGTAAAATATAAAACAATGTGTATGACTTTATATTTTTTCCATTTTTAGTTGTGAAAATAAACAATAATCACATTTTGTTTGTCATTTAAAATACCTGCATAACTAAAAAAACAATTGCAAGAAAAGGAAATGTCTTCTATTGTGTTAGCCATCGACCAGTTCTTACTGTTTTTATTTGGCCCCTGATAGAAATGAGTTTGACACCCCTGATGTAGAGGCTTAGTTATTTGACAATTTTTCTGGGTTTTATACAGATTTATGAAGTAAACAAATGTATGAATAAAGTATTGATTTACTGTTCAACTGTTTATTATTTAAATTCACTGTTATATTTAAATGGTCTTAATCTAAAATGGTTGAAAATTCCTATTATTTTCAGAAAATTTCAGCAAGTCAGTTATGGTTTTGGCTTTATACACTAGACTAACCTGAACAAAAACAACATAAAAAGTGATGTCATGGGGCGGTGTGTTCAGGGACTGATTTGAATGTACGTAAATGACAGAGAAGGGCGACCCATCAGCACGTGGGTGACAGTGGCACCTCTGAGGTCACATCCTGCCACTGTCCTGTGTCTGTTTGGAGTCTAGATTGAGTCCTGCATTCCACAACAGGACGCCAAAGAGTCACTCCGTAAACCAATGATACAAATGAGACACATGCGACAAATACCTCCTTCAGAGTATAAGCTTTCATTAATTGGTTGACGTCACGGCAGCAGGAGTAAGAGGATAACTATGAAACCAGAAATGGGTGCGACAATTACAGAATGTGACTTGTAGCAATGTATTCAAATATATTGGACATTTATTTTTACCGTTTTATTTCTTCTTGGGAAAAGCTGCCCAAACAACACGCCAACCTTTCCCACTGTTTGATCAGATTGCCCTTTATGCCAGATAAAGCAGACAGTGAACTTCTTGTATTTCTATAGATTATTGCATGTGATTTTCCACACATTGAAATATCTATATCTATTATACCTGTCTGTATTTAGGTATAATACTATTACTAAACTATAATTAATAAAGTAAAATAAGTGTAAAATAAGGATTACCTTGACTATGACAACCACAACATGAATATGAGCACTTGACGTACAAGGAGCCAACAGGAAATGGAAGAAGTCAGACCAAATACATGACATCCGTTTGTTACAGATGACCCACAGTGGCCATAAGAGGAAAACAGATCTGAATTCCGAGTGAATGGGCTTTGGTTACTCTGAAGACACGCGTCATGTCTTGGCAACAATAACAAAAACAACCAGCTCCTTTGCTTGTCCTACTGTATTCATAATTACTGGGATTATCTAATTATAGTGATAGTTATAGTCAATTTGTTTCCAGACAATTGACAGGTCCATGTTTTACACCATACGCCTTTTTGTAAATGTTTGTTTGAAGCGTCTCTGTCATTATTATCAACTATAAACCTAAGGCTGAACTTCCCAACTTTCAAACTAAGAATAATGTAAGTATTAAATCCATCCAAGTTTGATGTGTTTTCTCTTCACTTTTACGAACTCTTTCTGTTGAGACAAAAACATTCTTTATTTATGAATATTTACTGCCGCAGTAACAGCCAATGAAGAAGAAACCCAGAGGCAAACAGACACTCAAAACATGAACTGTTTGTGCACTGTAAAAAGAACAGCAGACAGCAGTAATTACTATTTACTTAGATGTTCATTATTTTATATTTTTGGTTGAAAAATAAGTTGTCTTACATTATCATAGCTCCCGATACAATAATGATTTTATTGCTTCAAGTGAAAATACTTTTAAAAATTCATTTTGTAAGCGTGGTGGTTCATTAATGACAAAAACAAATATAATGTGTTGATCGAAAACAAAAAGACGCAGATGAGTCACTGATTCTGTCCTCTAATCATTTTCTGACACTGTGTTTTGTTCATATTCAATCCACAGAATGTATAGCTTTGTGCATGATTAAAAGTTTAGCTATGGCTAAGCTGGAGCTCGGTCATCGGGAGGAGTGCTGAGTAGAGCCGCTGCTGGACATGGATAATGCTGAGAGGAGCCAGTTGAGGTGGATGCGTCCTGGACACCCCAGGGAAGACCCAGCACACACTGGACGGACTACCTCTGGCCTGAAAAATAATTCAGTAATTCTTCTATTCAGTTCAGTGATTCCACCCTCTCTGACTGAGCACAGATATTAAACTGATGGATGAAAGCCACATTTATTTATGCAAATATTATTTTGTTAGGATATAATATTGCTATAAGCTTCAGGGTTTCAACGTGGGTGGTATTTAAGATTTGTGAAAGTTTGCACAATATCCTGTGCACACTGAAAGTCATATCATATTATCGGAAGAGGATATGAATATTTGATTGATGGTAGCGGATTGTTCCAACTTGTGCAAAGAGACTTCCAGCAAACCAGCAGAACTTAATATAAGGTTGAGAAATAGATCTTTAACTTCAGGCCGGAGAAACGCAGAGTTTAGAAGAATAATATATTGCTTGTTTATTGAAAATCAAAGGATAAGTAAGTAAGTAATCTTTATTTATATATACCTATTGTACATGTTTTTAGTGGTACGAGAAACCGGAGCACCCGAAGGAAACATACGCAGACACGGGGAGAACATGCAAACTCCACTCAGAAAGGCCCTGATCCAACCGGGATTCTAACCCAGGACCTTCTTGCTGAGAAGCGAGAGTACTATCCACTCAGCCACCAAGCTATAGCTGTGGTCTATACGTCTTGTGTCCAAATACCATATATAAATAATGTATAGTATGTGCTACAATATTCAAGAGGCCGACTCAACAATTCAACTATGACTTCTTCTTTGAGTGCGATGACAGCAGGACAACGGCATAAGAAAATCAATCTATAGCAATCAAACAACAAAAACCAAAAAAAGAAACGTCCGTATGAAAACAATTGTAATATTTCTTGCTCATTTCCAGTTGCGTGTTTAAATATGTAATGTAACGTTATCGCCTCATTCTCACTGCGCACCCGTCTTTTAAACTCAATCAATAATGGATTTGTGTAAGATTAGACATTTGAAGACAGGGGCCTATGCCAGATGTCTGATGGTGCGTTCGAGTGAGGTGGGGATTTACAGACACACAGATGCAGTTTACAGGGACAACGCGAGGGGCTGTCGGTAAACTGCAACATTAGCATCAGCTTTGCTCGGCTTTAATTGAATGAGGCTGAAGCATTTTCAACACACACAAATAGGAACAGGCCTTTTTAGACTTTCTTATGCTTGATTTGCCAACAGCAGAAAAGCAAATCAAACAGTTAAAAAAGTCATTGGTCCGTTAAAGCTGGGGTACCTCATTTTCAAACGCCTACAAAAATGAGCTGTACTATTAAATCCATTGAACTTGTCGCTTTCAAATCAGTTTGGTTCTATTCTTGGGTTTCATATGACGTCATGGCAGTGGTATGAATAACAAACATAGGACGTGATGTATCCTGGCGGTGCAGTCTGCCGGGTTTATACACGGAGATAAAGTAGAAGAAGAAGCGTTGTCAAAATGCCATCTTTTTGTGCGGTGTACGCTTGTATCAACCGCACAAATAGAGAGAAAGACAAGAATTTCTTCCGTGTTCCAACTGTGGTCTCATATAAAGGAGAACACTTTGAAAAAATCACTGGAATGAGGCGGGCGGTGGATGAAGGCTTTCCCAGATAAGCGCCCCCTGCAGGTCACCCGAATGAAACGCAGCAATTTCTTCTGTTTTTGTTTCCAAAAATGCCCGAAATCAAGCCTCTTTTGAGAAATATTTTTTAGTACTCCCTTAGAATTGAGTGTCCCTGATTAAGACTGTATTATATTTTACATGACAATTACTCATACATGCATTTCTTTACACATTCAAATACACAATGTGAGGTTTTAAGTGTGAAATTAAGCCTAATCTTCAAACCTCAAAGGGCCAGTGTGGCTGAAGGTTTTCATTTCATGCTTCTATCTGGTTGGAATGAGAACCTGCAGCCACACCGACCCTTTAAGACAGGGATGTCACATTCAAATACATCAGAGGGCCAAAAAACACAATTTTGCTGCAAGCCGAGGGCCGGACTTGTGAACCAAGACCTAACACAGTGCACCGTATTTTACATAATGATCAAATTAATAATCCAATACTTTTCTGTATGGCTCTGTCAGTCATTTCAAGTGAAAACACACGTCCTGAAAACAAAATTTATAATCCAATATTTTCTAATGGCTCTGTGCGGCTGGTTCTAATACTAATCAAATATCATCCCAGGGGCCAAGGTTATTCATTTGCGACCCGCATCTGGCCCCAGGGCCTTGACTCCCATGCTTTAAGAACTGGTTTAGATAGATACTTTATTGATCCCCCGTAGGAGAAATTCAGGTTTCCAGCAGCAGAAGACTCATCCAGGTTTGTTGTACAGTCTGACAGCCGAAGGAACAAAGGATCTGTTGAATTGTTTAAACACCACTGACTATTATTCTATTTAATTGTACATAAGTTGTATTTTTATTTTGCTCAAACAACAACATAAACAAAAAACAATCCAATATGAACAGACTTATATTTTCTCCTGTTTCTGCCTGAATATTTCTGTGTCATGTGCAGTTGTGTTGCGTGTGACAAGGACATAGTAAGCATCAGAGACAAAGGATCATTGTGTGTGTGTCTGTGTGTGTGTGTGTGTCTGTGCGTGTGTGTCCGTGTCGTGTGTCTGAAGTGACTGGTTTGCGAAGCTGATACTCGACACGGCAGAAACGGGCCGATGTCGTGGGAAGAAACCATTAAACCTCACACAACTAGAGACAAGCCTTAATGTCCATCACGGGCTCCTGTAGGCAACTGGAATGGTATTTAACATTTAGATTTTTGACAGACCATCTAAGCATTAATAACATTTGTATCTACTGACTCCATATTTTGGCATAAACATTGACCAAAGTTATTGTTTCTTTTTTTATTATTAAAACCCTATTACATGTATAACGATTAAAAACACTGATATACTGTAAATAGGAGAAGTCTTGACTGTTTGTATGTAATTGAGTGACACAAAATACTCATAATTTTCAAGATTCCTGCATTCCTCTAAGTTTGTGATGAGATATTTGGCAGAGTGAGTCAAAAGTAAACCAATAATGAAAGCACTTGTACCAATAGTTGTTCCAAAAGTCAGTACATTACCGAAAACCAGACACCAAAAACCACAGTGAATGATAATCAACCTATTTTGACAATAATCTATAATATTATCAAAAATATCAGTCCAACACAAGTCATTTCAACATTTACCGACATAAACTTTTTTCAATATTGATACATTCTCACATGTCTACACAGTTTTATCAGCCATATAACCAACATAATGGTCACACTAGACTACTCCTTTCCAAATGACATCAGATGAGTGAGTTTTTCTACAAACGCCAGAGAATCCACTCACAAACAAAGCAGCAGTGTTTTGATCCCTGACAACAGCAACAAGAAGGAAAAATGACAAGAATGCTGTCCATGAACATCACAATTTGTTGTTGTGGATGACAGAAATTGACACATTGTGCAGTCATATTACAGGTACACACAACCAGAGGCAAAGATATAGGGTTCTTTTCTCCCAGGGCAGCTGCGGCTACAGTAGTATAGTTTACCACCGCAGTATATGGAGAGAACGAATATACAATTGCCATTATTAAGACACTAATAAGACACAGTGGGGAAATTTCAATGTTGCAGCGCACATGCAGGACAGCAGTAAGACACACAGGGAGCACACAAAATATACAATAGAAGTGGCTGCAATGTTTCTTTGCTGTAAATGCTTCAATATCAATATATTGATACATATTTCTATATCTACATAGTGCAAAGTTATATATATTAATGATTTTAATTTGTTGTACTTTAGAAGTTTATGCTGATTTTTACAATACCTTACTCTATTCTTTACCTCTCTTCTTTGACTGTTTCACAAGAGCCAAAGCAATTTCCCAGTCTGTGACTTCCTGTTACTTACATGGCATAAAAATGATTCTGAAACTGATATAGAGCAGGATAATAAGTACATGAAGTGACATTCAGTGGACATTCTGAAGTTGCAGTATTGCCCATGATTACATTATTTACTATTTACAGATGAATGACAGGCTCAGCAGTTCTCATTGTACAGTCTGACAGCAGCAGTCATTCATGGATTGGCACTGATATTTTGGCATGGATCCAAATCTATGCATCCTACCACCCTATTCATCTTAAGCTACTATAAGGCTATGCCACTGTCAGGAATGAACCAGACAGAGATGGATCGTGGTGCGCCAAACTCTGGAAGTTTATTTAAGTTTCTCTCAAGTTCCAGTGGTTTCCTTTGTTTCTTTCTCTCAGACAAAATGGAGTCAGTACACAGTTTATATAGTCATTGTCACGTCACACATAGAAAGACGTACACAGAGACAGTCACATCATAGTCAAAACATGGATGCACAATCAGAAGAGTCCTTGTATAGTCTTGCAGTTGTCCTCCGTAGGTCAAATCGCTAATCCTAACACTACCTTAATTTACTTGAGGTACCCTCAGTGCAAGACGGAGCGCTACCGCAGGGGCTTCATCCCCACCGCTGTCAGACTGTACAATAAGTCACTTTAAGTCACTACTGAACCAGCACTGCTATTGCCACTTTTTATTGTACATAATGTAGCCAATAATTCCCTTTGGCTAACGTGTCCACAATTTGATACAGAAATCAGACAAAAAGATTCTCCAAGTTTAACATCTGCATTTAATTATCTTTACAATCAGATACAGAATATTCAACAAAAATGTGCTCCTAAAACTATGCATGTCCCTCTCTCTGGCCCTCGGCTGACTGACTGACAATCTCCTCCCAGCAGTTTCTATCAAAGGGTCCGATGACGTCACAGATCTGGGACTGGTCTGGCCCCTGGTCCTGGTCTGGACCCGGTCTTCCATCTCCACCTGAGCAAACAATGCCCCCCACCACTGGGCGCCTGATTGTGTTGGACTTTTGCCCTCGTCGAGAGTGGGAGAGAGCATTTGTTTATTCTTGGAGTCAATAATTGTCTGGTTTTGTAAGCTGGTCATCTCTATGATTCCTGAGTGCATATTCCTTTGTCTGATGTGCAGCATTTTGTGAATATTCGTCAGTCCCTCTTTTGACCTATATTAACCAATAGGTCACAATCTTTCAATATTCTCTGGGTGACGGGACTGGGGAGATTCCATCATCCTAGTTCTGGCTCGATATCTGTGAAGAGTTAATACAGGAAGACAAACAACACACAACCACATTGAAACATTCCTTCACTAAACTCTTTGATGACCACTGCTGTCATTCTGATTCTTCTTCAACCTCGTCTGTAATGTATGCACTAAAACTATTCACTATAGTTTAAACTATTCTAATCTATTTACCAATATGTTTGCATCTTTGCTTTTACTGAGCCATATTCTTAAACATATGTTTTTATCTAATAAATCTATCTATACTGTGGTTTGCTTCCATTATCAGTGGCTTTGGGCCATTTCGTGGGGCTTTGCTCATTTCCAAATACATTTTGTTGAACCAGGAAGTGCTGTCCCTTCCTTCTCTCAGACCGTTTGGGATAAATGTACATCGTTAATCAAATTGGTATTATCCGTACAGGAGCTAATCCATTTTAGCAGGTTTCTCTGGGGTCAGTCCCTATACAACGGTATTTTGATTCTCTAATCTGTTGCTGACAAATCGACAGCTCTTAAAATTCTCAAAACTACCTAAAGATCTACTTTTGTGCTATACCCAAATACATTAAAATGCTTTCAAATGTTTTTGAATCTGTGTTGGTTCTAATCGATCTCATTAATCTATCTCATTAACTTTTTGCATTGTCAACATTCACCCATGTTTGAAACAAGTGAATTTGACAGTATCTAATAAAACTGTGCATAAACTGTAATGAACTTCATCTACCTTTGAAGTAAATACTTTTGGACATAATATGAAGGAAATGGTCTTTTTACCGTTTGATATTAGCCCTGTCTAAAAATAATCTCTATTTTTTGAAAGCATCTATCTATTTTACACTCTATTGTGACTCCAAATCTTGGTTGTAGTTTGAGCCAAAGCATATTCCCAATTTTTGAGTTCTGATTGTAACAATTGCATTGGCAATAGACGATTTTTCATTGGCCGGTTCTTGTTCTGCAAATCACTATTTTATGTATTGTATTTCAGACAATTCCAAAAACAACACAGTCGTTCTCCAATATTAAAGACATAAATCTAAATCAAGTTGCCTGAAAGGGATTTCAACTATTTTAAAACGTTCTCTACGATTATAAGGCTATGAAATTAATTATTAAATAAACAAAAGCACATTCCTGGCTTCTGTCCACTGCTTATAACTGTTTAAAGAGTTGTCCCAAACTTAATATGTGTAAATACATCAGCTGTTTGTACTAAACAATAACATTTAACCTGTTCTCCAATGGAGCAGCTCAGAGGCTGCGTCAAGAGCAATGTTATATTTGAGCTATTTTTAGATTTAAAATTGTGTTAAAGCCTGTCGTTCTATGTCTGCATTTTAATACATTCTCTCTATAAACACATCTGCACTAGTTCCTACAGATGTGGAAAACAGAAACATCTAAAATCTGACTCCATTTGATTCCTTTTTACTTTAGTTATTAGAACAATTTGACCTTATTGATACTTATTTCCACAATAGAACTATTTTGATTATTCACTAGTCTAACTATTATTACTATTGTTTATTCTGACACCTCTTCCTAGCGACCTTTCAACCTATAGCTCCTCGAATCCAATGACATTATAGCTCCAGACTATTTCATTCTATTCTATTATTGTATGATCTATTATCTTAAAGAGTAGATCTGTTTGATGTTATAAGCGCTATTATTTCTCCTTTTGAATTTGCACAACACTAAATTTAGAATGACCCCCTATGGGACAAATATAGAATTTTATTCCATTTTGGCAACTCCGAAAATTACTTAATAATTTTCCCATTTTGCTTTTTTAGGCTGCCCTTTCTATTATTTATTTGTTCTTGTAAATATATGTTTTACACTTCTTTCTAATGATTTAGAAGGTTAAGGACCATGACCACCTATGACAATAACATTACTATACTCCCTCTCTTTGGTCATGGGCCAAGTGTAAAACATGCGTCTGTGTGTGTGTAGATTACTGTTCCCATCATTCTCCAGTTGTTCCTCCCGGATCGTCCTCAATTCATATTGTGGGCTTTGGTGCCAAAGTAGAGGCTCATTTCCTTAATTCATACTACTGTCATCCCTGAAGCAGGTGCAGTTTATCTTTCATCTGAAAAACAAACATTAGAACACAAGAAACACCCACTTTCCTCTCTTCGCATGGTGCAGCCTGTCAATCAATCCAATTGGGCAAAACATAACTACATTGACAGACGGTGTGTGACATCAGGGCAGAGGCTGTAGCCGAATACAGACTTAACAATATGTATGTTTCTAATTTTATACTCCCCTAAATGTGAATTACAAACCAAAGTTGTCCTTCAACCAACGACAGCTCACTGCGGTTGGACCGAATCACTGTCAGGACAAACAGCAGAGGACCCAGTACCTTCAGCAAGGTATTCATCTCAGAGTACTTTCTCAGAGTACTTTTCTCAGAGTACTCATCCCAGAGTACTCTCACTTTTACACCTGTTCAATAAAGCTTGTTATCTTTGAATCTCTAGTACTTACACCGTATGCTGTTGACAAAACATAATTATTCCATGATCACATTAAAACATTACATAAAACTTTTGTTATTCCATGATTCCGTTCAGCACTCCTCGTTCACTCCTCATTTCACTCCACACTCGCATCACTCACTCAGGCCGACTCCCCACGTTAGTATTTTGGTCCAGAGTTTGTTAAGGTCAACGTAGTGTACTTGACATGACGCACAAACATATAACATACACAAACATATAACATACACAAACATATAACACACACAAACATATAACACAGAAGGCCTGTAGTTTTAACTTTGTTATATTTTTCCATGTCCAATTACAATTGTCTCATGAGCTATTTCTATTGTTGCAACTTTCAGAGCCTGCAGAACATGCAAAGCTTTTAATAGATTTTTCCTACAAGGATCCATTTCAAACTTTAGTGTTTAAACCACGTGGTCTGTACTCGGGCTTGTCACAGACTGTGTCCCCTATATCTTTAATGAGCTCTTGTTACTTAAAAAAAAAACTCATGCACGTGCAATAAATGTTTTTCCCTTTTTTTTTTAAAGCCAGTTCGGATTCCTTAAAAATGTAAATTAGTTTCAAACTTTAATACTTCACCTTTGTTTCACGTTCATGTGGAGAAAAGACCATTGTTTTATGTGTGTGTACTTGCACCAATCATGTCTCAGATAAACTGCCAACAGTTATCAAAGACATAATTGTCCTAATTGTTTCTAATTTAGCTATTTGGAAGAGAAACATGTCATAAAAGATTTCAAAAAATGTCCCTACATCTTTGTTTTCAACCAATGAACAGTGTTGCGTCTATGTGTTATCAGAAATGATCCAATATCACCTTTAGCCAAAATTCAGAAATGCTTTAAATCATCAATCAAACTTTAATTGTCTGAACAAACCATTTTGTACTAAATGCAGCGTCCATTAAAAGCTGCAGTTCTCTTTCTAGCACCAGTTTCAACTGTGCATGTGATTGTTCTTAAATGAGAAACGAGCCACGGTTCAGAGGTTGAAAACACTGCTTTAAATATCCGTATTACCAAGATCATGCAGTCAAAATCAATAATTCTAAACTTCTCCGCGTCTATAACTTTAAATAATAATACTAGTTTCAATAATAGAGCTCCTCTACTTTAAATATACTGCTGTTCTAATCTCCTTGTGTCTCATGCTAAAGCAAGAGTCTAATTAATTTTAACGATTGTCCTGTATTCTTTCATGCAGCTAAATGTGGTGTTATGAACGAATGACCTAAATGTGTAAATATGACTTAATATGTCTCTGTGCGTTTGTTGCCTGTCTGTATATTTACCTTCTGTGTGTCTCATTTAGGCCAGCCACGTCTCAAATGTCCGTTAATGTCTTTCTTTTACTCATGGCGTCTTTCAATGTCTTTTGTCTCATAGTGTCCAATGTCTTTGTCTCAATGTCTTTTTCTTCTTCTTTAAACAATCACTTTCTTTCTTCTTCTTTCAATCACTTTCTCTCTTCTTCTTTCAATCACTTTCTCATGTCTTTCTTTGTCTCAGTGTGTGTCCTTCTTCTTCTTGTTAGGTTTACACAACGTTCTTCTCCGTGCACATAACTCCACTCGGTTTGTGCAAAAGTCTGGTTTTTCTCCATGAAATGGAGGCCGGAGAGGTCTTCTTCGAGAGTTCCTGTTAGCTGCTGCAGCCGATGCTGCTGTCTTTGGTGCCCCCTGTGGGTCTGGGGGAGACGCTGATGGTCCGTGCTGATGGCGCTCGATTGTGGTTTGTGGCAGAGACGATTTTTGGCCAAATGAAACAGACAGAAGTTTTCTCGGAAAAAACAGACAAACAAGAAGCACAAACAAGTGTGTTAATTACCATACGAAACCAATGATTAATTACAATTCAAAATAAACCTATGAAATAATTAATATTAACATTTTAAACATTAAATTCTGAAAACCAAATCTGCATTCAACTGCTATCCTAAGCCCTATTTTTCCAAAAGTATAATGCTCTCTAAGATCATTCTAACTTTTATATCACCAAAATGTAGGGAAAAAAACTTGTCTAGACGCCTTGGAGATAAAAAATAAAAAATAAAATAATGCCTCTTTATAATCTAACTCAAAGTTCTGTGATCCTATGACTCCATGTCAGTAACATTATCGTGTGTATAAATGTAATTTTCTACAAATCAAAAAATGTCTTTGGTAATAGTTCTGTCTTCACGAGAGAGAGAGAGAGAGAGAGAGAGAGAGAGAGAGAGAGAGAGAGAGAGAGAGAGAGACAGAGAGACAGAGAGAGGGAGGGGAGGGGCTGAGTGGCTTCTCGAACAAAGGAACACATGGATGATTGAAATACACCCCCTTTTGCCACATTTTCCTAGTTTTTATCGTGATATGGTTTTAATCAGTGGTAAAAGTTTTTCTCACGTCAAACGACACTTTACATTTTATCCTTAAATACGTCAGTAATGGAAAACATTACTATTTGCTTACATGTCTAACAGTCCCAGCAGAATCTCTTTTTTTTTTTGATTCTCTGTAACTATTAAACATTACATCAGAATAAGAGAAAAACTTCCATAACTGATCATTTCTTCACATGAAACTCGTATACTACAGCCAAGAGGCTCTCTTTTTCCTCATTAATCAGATCATTTTTATCAGAATCCACATTTTAAATACTTGGCTTTTCTTCTGTTTAAATTAATTGTACCCTTTTTTCCGCCCCCGGGGGATATAGAAGGTTTTATTATCCTATCACTTCTGACCCTAACTATCCCTATCTCTCTAATCCTATTTATCTAAACAGTTGTGCCTCTTTTGCACCTTAAAACGGTGTGCCTCTTTCGCACTTATAAATCCTGTGGCTCTCTTTTCAACATCTATGTTCTGTTTTTTTAAGGAGGGACCAATGCTTCCCCCAAGGCTAAAAACGTCTAAACCTGACTATTGTTCTATCGCGTCCGATAGAACGCCCCGTCACGGCGGTCGTCTGGCCACGCTGCAATCTGTCGAGCCAAAATCTCTCTCTCTTCTATTTAAAACAATGTGCAGATTTTCAAAACTGTGATCCGCTTACCTTAGAAGCGACCTTTTTGAAGAGCAGAGAGATTTTTCCAAACCCACAAATCCAGTCTCTATAACTGAGCTCATCTCCGTCTTCTTTCTGTATCAAATCACGTCTCGGGTCACCAAATGTAGCCAATAATTCCCTTTGGCTAACGTGTCCACAATTTGATACAGAAATCAGACAAAAAGATTCTCCAAGTTTAACATCTGCATTTAATTATCTTTACAATCAGATACAGAATATTCAACAAAAATGTGCTCCTAAAACTATGCATGTCCCTCTCTCTGGCCCTCGGCTGACTGACTGACAATCTCCTCCCAGCAGTTTCTATCAAAGGGTCCGATGACGTCACAGATCTGGGACTGGTCTGGCCCCTGGTCCTGGTCTGGACCCGGTCTTCCATCTCCACCTGAGCAAACAATGCCCCCCACCACTGGGCGCCTGATTGTGTTGGACTTTTGCCCTCGTCGAGAGTGGGAGAGAGCATTTGTTTATTCTTGGAGTCAATAATTGTCTGGTTTTGTAAGCTGGTCATCTCTATGATTCCTGAGTGCATATTCCTTTGTCTGATGTGCAGCATTTTGTGAATATTCGTCAATAATCATATCCTGCAAAGACTATATTTGTCACCTTTTCATGTTGAACACTTCTGTCTTTTGCAAAATCTGAGTGATTCTGTCAGTGCCAAATGTGACATGTACATTTCTCCAGTGTGAGATCAATAAAGTCTATCTTATCTTAACTTAACTTTAAACTTAAATTTTAGGTTAGTAATTTGAGTTGTAATTTGTGTATTCTCATCTAGTTGAATGTAGGTTAGAGACATTTCCAATCATTTCTTCACAAGAATATTGCAAATGATCATCAATAATAATAATAATAAAAATAAATCATATCTTCTTTGGTGAACATGGTGTACGGTGTTCATTCTAGAAACTGTTGGAATTGTTGCACTGGTTTAGTTTTACTTTAAGAAGTAAGATTAGAAGTAGTCGCTTATTGTTAGCATGCTATGTTTTCTGTTATCCCCGGGCTGAATCCACTAACCAGCATTATTGTGTTGTTGAGAAAGACAATAGTGTGTGTTTATATCACAATGAAGTGAGCTGAACGACAAACAAAACACATTTTTTAAGTGAGAAAAGCAAAGGCAATTCACAGGCATTTGTTTTGGTTGTTCATTTAAATAATTTATAGATCAGTTTTGTTGTATAGTGGTTCTAAATCATAAGCTATTTCAGTTTAAACTCCTTGATTATTCCCATAAAAATAAACAACAAATCAAACTGAAGAACCCTTTCAGTACAAACAACTGACTTGGCTATTTGTTAAGATAATGTGGGGTAGTTGCGGCCTCAGATGACTCATTTACTCTGATTATAAGTGGGAAAAATCTCTGCACAGACAAAGATCAATGTCCAGTGTCCGCCAACATGTTCTTTGAGAGTAGAGCTGGTGTTTGGGGGTTTGGTCTGAGAGACTGTTGAAAACGTTTTCTCAATTCCCCAAAAAGCAAAAATGGTTCTGGGGGAATGCACTGTAATATCCCCATTAACTTATTTTACAATTATCGTTACTGTTGCTATATTTCAGTGAGTATGGAGCTTCTGATTCATCGCTGTTTCTTGTGCTATTCCAGGCAAGACCAACTGGAGACCTTTCACGGCTTTAGCTCCCTAGACATTATAATTTGCAAAGTAAAATGTCCACAAGATGCACTTCATTATAATCTCTTGGGAGCTATAGCTGTGCAGAGTCATCTTAATTTTTGACTTTTTGCACGCTACTCAGATATGGATGTGTGCATCAACCTCACTCTTGCTCAATTGGAGACCTTGGGCATAATTTATCGATACTGGTATTAAACTGCAAATGTACTGTAAGTGTGATAAATAGGTTCCTGGTTTAGCTCTGAGTCTATGGGCATGGGTCAGTTTTCTCCCATTTGACTGAAGTTGATGAAGGCCTTGAGTATAAAAGACAGCAATGTTTTGAGTCACCACCTTTTAACATGTGATAATTTAGTTTAAATTTGTAAACATTTACAAATTTACACTGCACCATCCCTGCCTCGGACTGTGTTTTGCTCCTACATATTTACCCTATAGGCATAAACGCTGACTATTTGCGTTTGTGAGTTTTTCGGGCAGAGACACAGGTACACTGACATCCACCCTCGTATCCTGGGCCAGGCAGCCAGACCAAACAGGACTATCCAAACACACACAAACGAGGGTACAGATTCCGCCTTAACTCCCAAGTAAATTCCACTTGACCACTTTTAAATATCCCGAAGCAGTGTTCAGGAAGTGCAGGGTAGAGAAATGCCAAGTCGGAACACAAGGAGTGGACTGTGTGAGCGAAACCCAAAAGACAGGTCTCTATATGTCCCAGCGGAGACTGTCAAACTTCTTAAGATTTGGAGAGATACGAGATGACGATTGGCAGTGAAGGTGAAGGTACACAGCTGGGTAATACAAGACTAAAGCTAAATATTGTGTGAAAGATCCTATGCCAAAATATTGACGCACAACAACAGCTTGAAACTCGTGCAAGGAGAAATATGTACACGTGCAGAGCTGAACACAAGACACATCTGGCCGTAAAGTTGCAGCAGAAGAGGTGATAATATTTCATGGTTTTATCAAATTAACTTATCTAAACTGGCGTCAACATACGATTCATGCGGTGGAATGTGTTTGGGCTTGGTGAACTTGCAACAACAAACTGCATGAGACAGAAATCCAAGTCAATAATAAAATAACAGCATCAACGCCACTAATTAACTTAAGTCCTGTTTCCATCCTCAGCAAAGACCAGAAAGCTCCAAAGGCCAAGAGCTGACACATTTCTTCCTCATGATGTGAAGCAACCCCAGTGATATTAAAGCAGGGGTACCTAACTTTTCCCCCATAGATAATACACGTGGTGAAATTATAAAACCACAACATTCCGTTTTCATAAAGGTAGAAAACGTTTTATTTTTTTGCATATGGAAAGAGCGATGCGAGTCACTGTTTGGTCTTCTCTTTACCAATACAAGTGAAATATTTTTCTTTTCTGTTTATTCATTTGGAATTTTTTTACAGATAAGATAAAGATATTCCTTTATTCGTCCCACAATTTCAGTGTCACATTATAACAAATAAAGGCTTGATATATCTCACTTTTCTCCTGTGGACTCACCACCTGCAGGAGGATCAGTGAGGGGCCGGTGCTCTGCGACTGCCATCCCCCCGACCCAGAAATGGATTAAGGGGAAGAAAATGTATGGATGGATATCTCACTTTCCGTGTCATGAACTGTCATATATGAGCTCCACATTGTAAGCTGAGTTAGTTAAATTATTATTAGTACTTTCATCCATACATCCATCCATTTTCTTCCCCTTAATCCATTTCTGGGTCGGGGGGATGGCAGTCAGAGCTGCACCCAGTACACTTAGCACCAGCCCCTCACTGATTCTCCTGCAGGTGGTGAGTCCACAGGAGCCTTGCTCTTTCAGCGGAGGCTTCAGGCAAAGTGGGGTTAAGAGTCTTGCCCAAGGACACAACGACAGCAGTCATCAGTGGGAGGTGTGAAGTAGGTCTCGTGGTGGGCTCAAACACTCATTGAACAATAGTCTAATTTCTGCAGACTGTCAGCTGTAAGTGGACATTTGACAGTCCAAAACCAAAATACAACTAAATACTGCTGAATGATACCTCGAATTTCATAGTGATGACATGCCATAATATTAGGACAGTTGATCAATCAAAGATGAAAAACTGTCAGGAAGATACTTTACTTTAAGCCAGTTTAAAGGGGACCAGGGACTTTGGTACCAGCTTCCCTGACAAATCCCCATGACCCTGATTGTTCAAAAAACGTGACTGCTTTTTGCTGGCTGCGCATGATCCGCTGGCAGAGGAGATCGAAAATATTTTGGCTGCAGACTTCAACTGGATTCATCCAAAAGCACTTATACAGTTGGGAGTTTAACAACCCTGGCACATCATTTGTCTCTGGTGTTTACTGCACGAAGGAGGAGGCGTGACGTGGTTTCGCATTTGGGACAGGTACAAAGTAGGTCACGCAATCCTGCTACGACGCTGTGCACGAGACAGGAACTGGGACAAGCTTTTTAAGCAAGTTTAGACCTGGGTTAGTCCTGATAGTTATACCCACAAAGACCAGACTTTGAAATGATAAAAACTGGGACAATCATTATAAAAATACTTTCAGTCCAATGCATTTAATCCAATCATGGCTCTTTTACACTTCTTAGATTGGTGACAATAAGAAGAAAAAGCCTTGTGCTGATAATTTCACTGTTTTGGAAAGTACAATCAAATACTATAATTCTCCTATTGTGCAAAAATGGTATCAAGTTGGTCAAGTCAGAATTATATTAACTTTAGCGATCAGTCACAGTCATCAATCCTCTAGTGCTGATTTGCAAGGTGCATTTTTATTCTCATAGAGCAAATGTGTCATATTCATGTAAATAGTTTCAGTGAATGAGGAACTAGATGGATGGATTTTATTACATGGTTTGAGATTATGCAGCTAATGTTCAGGTGTTCTGTGTGCTGCAACTCGGCAATGTAAGAAAAAAGGTTATCTCAATTCTCTGAAACTGAAAATTATCACTGAAATAATCTCATGCTTTGTTCTTTCTGTGAAGCAAGCAGACGAGGCTAACGAGATGGTACAATGCTAACAATTTTTCCTATTAAAATTGACCCTCTTTCCTTGTAATGGCAATTGGCAACAGTGGAGCATAAAACAGGACAGACAGACTGGGCGGATCTCAATAAGATTACAATCCTTTGGTCTTTTTTCATTTCGCCCAGCTGATTCACAGTCACGTGACCAAAGACAGGCTGTGTGAGTGTGTGTGAGTGTGTGTGTGTGTGTGAGTGTGTGTGTATGAGGAGATGCCAACCTGAACTCGATGGCCTTGGCTCTGACTGCTGCAAAGCTGAGCTGCAGTTGGGCAAGATGATTCTGCACAAAATAAACAAACAGGGAGGTATTTCTAAGACAGATTAATTTGTAATTGTTTCAGAAAGACTAATATTTTGTTCCAGAGAAAAGGCAGGGCACGTGCACCTTTATCAAAGCTGAAATTCCTTCCTCTTTTGACCAGCCAATGTTTCTCAACGTTTGATCGAGCAAGGCAATTTTCACACACAGACACGTGCCAACATTTAGGCGTTTATCTGTTTTAACGACACATATTATTGTGCAGTAATGTGTTACCTACGACTTTGATTTGGCACAGGTCACAGTCAGACTGGCAGGTGAGAAGTGTCATGTTTCAACTGAAATATCTGATAAAAACAATTCATGTCTGGACTTCAGCAGCCACAGCTTAGACAAAAAGTAGCAGACACTTTGCTATGCAGACGTGATCATTAATAATGCATCACTTTTAAATAATGTGTTTTAAAGAAATGCACAATACATTTTAAGGGAATAATTTCAATACTTTAACCTGTTCCTATAGCTATTCTTTATACTATCTATACTTTGGCAACCTGTGTTTCGAGGTTGAAGTATATTGAACAATTCTTGAAAGCTGCTCTTCTCACGTTGTATCACCTTTAGCAATTTAACCATTAATTTGATCTGCAAAAACAGACTTTATATCACTGTAGGCGAGGGCAGGTGTCCAAAACAAGGTCTCGGTCTTGTTCTGTCTTGTATTGAGCAGATGGGGACAAACAGCTGCATGTGACTGAATCCCATGTGTTCGCTGGCAACACTGACGCTCCTAACAAGCTGTCACATCCACAGTAACAAGTCCAAACTGGGAAAATAAAAACCTAATTCAATTATGTTTGGCTGAAGAGACGGAGGAGGTGGATATAAATTGGCAGTACAAAGACATACTGTGAAGGTGAGCTGGTCTTAAGGTGAAGCTATAGAACATCATAATGTCCCAAATATGGTTCAGGTCACTGCTAGAGAAAGGTTTAGATTGAATATTGACAGAAAATGATTAAGAAAAGATATTGTAAAACTGTATTCTTTGATTTATGTTATAGCCTTTGATGACTCGTACTCTAATTATAAGTGGGAACAGTCTCTGCAAACAGCAACGCTCGCCTACACATTTGGACAAATCAAACGAGGCTGGATGTAAATTTAAGACGTTTCTACAGCTTAATACCTTCAGAGTTCAGGTTTGGTTGGCTCGTCTCAACTTAGCCTTGAAGTCACATTCTTGTCTGCAGTGAAGATGGAACAGTTTAGTGCCGAGCTGTGAGACATTCTGGGCAAAAAAAACATTTAGATGGATCCAAGAAAAATGGAGACCCTCCACCCGGAAAACAGCTGAGTTATAACTGTCAATCAAGTGTCAATACATCAGCATTTAGAGCAAAAATGAGAAACTATTCTATTATTCATATACATAATTACCATGGACTGGCTTGCTAGTGTGTGTAAACAGTACAGTATAATGTATGGTTAGTAAATGCAACACAAAGCTGGGGTACCTAACTTTCAAACCACATAAACTAGAGCTATCTTCTGAAATCTCATTCTGTATGTCCCTCGCTCTAAAAACAGTTTGCTTCTATCACTACTTTTCAAAAACAAGTCATTTTGTCCCATGTCACATCTTTAGATCAGCGTTTTCAGTAAAAAAAAAGGAAAAAACAAAAGACCACCCCCACTCTGCCAATCAGCTTTCAGCCCAAGAGTCGCATACACACAGAGGAATGCCAAAGACACACTGTTTAAAGACAGACTGTAGTGGGTGTCTGTTGGAACATAAAGAATGTCATATTTATAAGAAAAATACTCCGAAACCTCCAGCTTTAAGACTCAATCAGCACATTAAAGTAGAGGGTAAAATACTATTACACATTCTGACTTGAGCCGTTAGTACACGCAGCATTAAAGGATCTCTTACCAGTACCAGTGCCAGTATTTTGTATTTGGCAAGACCAGCATCGCTATCAAACAGAAGCGTTGTATAAACACAGAGTCAGTCAGCAGAGACAGCTTTAAACTCAAGCGTAAAGAATAAAAGATTTCCGATGTGACTTATTCCAAAACACTCACCAGCAGCGACAATGTTTCTATCAACAACTACTGTACGTGGGTCAAAGGGTTCAAAAGAAACGGAGAAGGGGTAATTTAGTTTAAACTATTTAACAGAAAAACTGGCAAAAGTATAGACATAATAAAATCACATTGCTGAACAAAACAAAACATATACATGAGACTAACTCTTAACTGATTAACTATACACTGCAATTAACAAACAACAGCAACTTATCCTTGTATAGCCCAAAATCACAACAGCATCATCTCAGAGGACTTAATAAAACCATTGAAATCACCAACACAGATCAGAGAATCAACAGTTAAGACACAAAACATACACATATGAATTGGTCTATATAGGGAGGTACCAATGTCCATGAATATTGATAAATGTCCATACAAACCTTATTTAGACATGCTTCATGCGATATAGCTGGGCTGGATTATAGACAAGACAAAAGATAAAACACTATGGAGTAATGTTTTTGTATTGTTTAGTATGAATCAAGTCAAATATTTCACATAATCATAAAGTTAGGCCAATAGCAGCAGTGTGGTTTAATATGAGACAAGCTTCTACTCCGACAATCTTCATATCCAGTTCTTTTGTTTACATTTATTATTATTTTAAACAAATGAATGCACTGTGAATATGTATGCTTATACTGGTTTTAAGATTTTAATTTTTGATGTTTTGTAAAGAAATTTGAGTTGACCTGGGTATGAATTGTGCTGTATAAACAAAAGAATAAATCTAAAAGCCTGGTAGTAGTAGTAGTAGTAGTAGTAGTAGGGATTAGAAGTAGTGTTAGTAGTAGTGGTATTAGTAGAAGTAGTAATACTGATGGTAGTAGTAGTAGTAGTGGTAGTAGTATCCATTCATCCATTTTCTTCCCCTTAATCCATTTCTGGGTCAGGGGGGTGGCCAGAAACATAGCACCAGCCCCTGATAGTAGTAGTAATATAATGGTAGCAGTAGTAGTAGTAGTAGTAGTAGTAGTACTTTTCATTATATTGCTGTTGTTAAAGTAGTGGTATAAGTAGTAATGGCTGTAATTGTAGTAATAAAACTTGTCAAGAGTGTTTTTGTACTGGACACCACATAAACAGTGACGTCATCATTAATCGTGCAAATGAGTTCCTTCTAGAAACATCCACACCCGGTTGTTCCCAAAAGAGCTAAAATTAGACGCACATCGTGTCCTGAGCTTCACTTACCACACGTTTCACATAAATAATAAATCATTTAACAAAGAATCGTGTTTCTGTTCGAGTACTCTCACCACAGACTCACATAAGGCCAGCGCCGGTCCCTCCAGGCCAGTTCATTTTGGATTTTGGAGAGATATTGAACTAAAAAGTTATACCGGACACATGTTGAATCTGGATGGTTCAAGTTTTATAGGTGTGGAGTGTCATGGTGTAGATATAACACAAAACAAAACTATTTCGGCACGTTGACGAGATGGAAGTCCAGGACAAGACCAAGGGCGCCATCTGCTGGCCAGTTGGAGAAGTCTTCATCCAGTAATAATAATAATGCATGGTTTTATGAAGCGACACACTCAAAGACGCTTCATGTGTCATTATTCTTTTCTCCATACACTGTGGTGATCAACTACCGTAGCCACAGCTGCCCTGGGGCACACTGACAGAAGCGAGGCAATCAATAGGTGCCATCAGTCCCTCCCTCCGACCACCACAATCAACTATTCACACACACCAGGCTCATTCTAGGCAACGTTGGTGAAGTTTCTTGTCTGAGGATGCGACAGTTTGGCACTTTAAAGCCACAGTCACCCCACTTTGGCACCTGATGGTCACAGAGGTCTCCCATCATAGTATTAACCAGAAACTGCCATGCACAGCTTCAGAGGTCTGACAGGATCTAGATTTCACATGCAAGTATGACTAATGCAAAGTTCACTGGGGTTACGCTTCAAACATAATGCATAACAAGTATAAATGGTAATGACAATATGGTAGAAAAAAAAAACATCTTTACATATGTGTATATACTTGGCTGTAGCTGTTGATGACAATATTTCAACGTACAGAAGATTTGGTGCACACTGGAGTATTTATTTATTGCAAATGGTAATGAAACTGAATATGTTCAAACTTGCCTAGTCCACTTTAACCGGACCAATCCTGGTTCACTTGGGGCCGAAATGCTTTTGAATGTAAAACCACAACACGTATTTAAATCAGCTTTTTCAGATAGAAAAGTAAAAAATAAAACAAAAATGGACCACTCTCACTCTTCCATTCTAATCCAATTTAAAAATGAGGTTGTCCAATTTGTCCACACTACTGTTCTCTCTGTTCGGAAAAATAGACTGTATTTATGAAACAAAAAGTAGGATAGGGTTAGCTTGAAGTCATTTTACATTGTGAAACATGTGAAATAATTGACTTGATATAAAATATATAGAGCTAAAAGCATGTTTTTAGTTTCTGCCATTTCAACCTACAACTAATTCCCTTTCTTTCTACAAAAACAAAAACAACTTGAAATGGCAGAGCAGTCAATTCAAAAATAGGCAGGAGGTTTTCAGTGTAGATGTGGTTTAGTAAATTAGACGTAAAAGAGGGATCACTGCAACGACATAGAACTGCATAGACATTTATTGTCCCTTTTAGAAATAATAACAAAATATGTTACTTTAGTTTTTACAGTGAACACAAATGTTACATCAAAGAACAATTAGTATCATTATAGTCTTGTTTCAGACCAAGTGCCTTTGAAATTATAAAGATTTCTTTCAGGTATAAACACAAAAAAACATAACAATCAAAGAAAAAATTGTTAATTTGTGCAAAGTAAAAAATAAACTGCATTCACAAAATATACAAATTATTAAAACATGAGCGTTCGCCTGATAGAATTCCAAGTCCCATTTTTACACAAGGAACATTAATTGAATCAGTTTTGAATCAAACTGAATGTTTAAGTAAAGTAACAGGATATACATATTTCTCCTTTATGAATACAAACTCCTAATATACCTAATTTACATAATCTGTCAAAAGAATATCCCTTTAAAACACAACATTCAAAGCATGTTTGAGGTATTGCATAGTTTAGTGCTGGAAAAATAAGTTTTTACATTATATAATTAGTCATTTTTCAAACATATCATGATTTAGTTCTGCAAATACTCAAAAAGCACTTCAGTATCAAAACATTAAAGGTGAGAAAAGAGTGACCTTCCCTTTATTCTTCACTCAGTTCTTTCTCAAACTCATTACAAAAAAGTTAAGGTCTATTCCTAGTCCAGTGCTGAGACTCCAGACCTATTTTCATCCAGTAGTTTTATAATCTGGTGCAAACTGCAAATCAGAGTCCCCTTCAAATACCAATGCTGAGTGTTTGACACAATATAAATAAATATTGCTAGAGTTATTTTGGCACCATGTTCAGGCTGTGATGTTTTTAGTGTGTTTGTGGAGGTTCTTTGAGCTGGAGGTGAGCAGTGCAGTAGTGGGAGCTTCCAGCAGAGGGCAGTGCATCCACAGCGTAAGTGCTAAGTGTCCAGAAGTGTTTGTGTTGAATTTTCTTCCTACTATTCAGTTTGTAAACTTGGATTTTGCTTGTCGTCGTTGCCTTCTTGTTTCCAGCTGCTACATCGACTCCTGTTGAATTTGGAAATAACAAGCCTGCACACAAACAGTCAATGAAGAACACAACAATACTCTGTTGAACCACCTCAGTGTTTATCCTCATTTGAATTCATTTTCTTTTTGTATAGCATTAAATCTCAACAGAAATTCCCTTGGAGGACTTGTTGATTTGCCAACACAGATCAGAGAATCACAGTTTGAACCCCGGGAATGCAAAAATAATCAAACACATAAGGAGCAGGACACCAATGTCCATAATGTCCTAGATCATCCCCTTATGCAACTCAAAAACCAAGTGGAATTATTTTCCTAATTGGCGCTGAAAAGGTTTATCTAAAATGTGTGTCTGAAGGCCTGGCCCAAAATGTTCCTTCATATCATTTTATTGTTTAGCCTTGTATTTCAGTATAGGTGTTAAAATGCATCTTTACATGCATAATCTTGTGGTCAATCTTTCATGCTTGCTAGATAGTTAGTTTGTTTATTTTTTCAGTGTCTTCATTCAGACTCCAAGTCAACAAAATATTAAAAATTAAAAAACAAAAAAAATGTTAAACAAGCTAATAAGCCAATTTTATCCAGGGACTCAATGCATTAATGCAGTTTACAAATACAATCAGCAACCTCAAATAAAATTGTAAAACATTCTCTTTTCTCGTTCAGGCTCCTACAATTATTTTGCTGTCTCGCTGGATCTGCTAGCGAGGACAGTCCGCTAACGGTGACCCTGAAATAGGCCTGACATCAACTAAATGTAATAACATCTAAGCTAAATGTGTGTTGCTTTTGTTTTTTAAATGTTTTTTAGACCCTCTCACCTTCAGTGTGGTAAACATCAGCCCCATCTCTCCGTGCTCTAGATTAGGATCCATAAAATCTTCAATCAGACTCACTTCGGCTCCCAAGTTCCTGATCCTGAAGAAGACGGTGATTATGTGCGAGTCTGCAGTGTGGTGGCGTCAGTGAGAGGTTTGTACTGACCTGGCTCTGATCACCACGTACAGGAAGAGAGGAAACAGGTCGTCCATGCACCACAGGAAGCTCTCCTCCACCAGCGGCTTTACTTCTTGCGTCAGCTCCTCAAAAGTCTTCTGGATCACGGTCAGTTTGTCTGACGGTGTGAATGTTGTGCTGCCAGGGTCGATGCAAATGAAAGAAACAAAGTAATGTCACAAATCCCAGAAATGTAAAATTGGGCTTTTTCCTTCTATGTAGTGCTTATAGAGTTTATGTATCTAATTTAGAAAAAGAAGCCTGATTGACTCTGTGGGCTGCTCGCTGGTGAGGGTGGTCCTCCCTTTTTCCATTTTCTGGTTGAACAAGCAGATCTAAAGATGTGACAGAGGCTTAAAAATGCATTCAAAGGAAATGGCAGAACCAAACTGTTGTGAAAGAAGTAACTGGTAAGATGGATATTTATTACACAGCCATTTTTGTGGTTAGTAAAAAAAACCTTCTCCAGCATTAACAGTTTGCTGCAAACAGCGGCCAGAAAAACCAGCACAGCGCTGCAAAGTGATATTTGTATCATAAACACATCTTTTTTAATAAAAACACATTTAGAGAAAAGGAGCAGTGTGTGTACTGTGACAAAAGCCCATTGAATCCAAGATGATCCATGAGCTTTAAACATGGTTCTGATCAGGACCTGATCTGCTGCAGCGTCTCCACAGCGGAGACAAAACAGGCGTCTTTGCTGCTCGACACGATCTGTGAAAAAATACATGAAACAGAACTTTATAGGAAATTTTGTACAAAATCTGTAGATATTGTCACAACAAACCTGCTTCTTCTCCCCAAGAATCGACATCCAGAGAGGCCAAAACTTCCTACATGAAATTAAAACACTTAAGTTTAGACAAACTAAAACAAGTCCAAGAGTACTGTAATCTGAACTAAAACTGGGCTCCATCAGAAGTGTCACACTATTGTGTGAAAAATGTTGGAGGAATAGCCATTATGTTTTACAAACTATCCATACAGTATATATTAGGGATGGATGTTGAGTTGAGACACACTTCTATCTAGAAATAAACAAGGCTAATTACATTCTGGTGTTAAACATAAAACATGGCACACAGAGAAATTGTGCTTGAAGATTCCCATATTAGCTTAGAAAAAAACAATTCCTCTTCATATTTTCCTCATCAATCATGTTGCTTTACAATCATCTTGAATGTGACTCACTGGTGCACTCCTAAGAAGCTGAGCAGGGCTTGGTCTGGAGACTTGTTGAGTCGGAGGATGCGCTCCCAGTACGTGGCCTCGTCCTGCTCCTGCTGCAGCCCGTACAGAGTGAAGAGCGGAGGGTACAGACGAGGGAGCAGCAGCGGCAGCAGCAGAGACGAGCGACTCACCACAACAACACTGCAGGGAAAGGACAATATCAGATCTGCCTTTATGAGTTTTATACATATTCTCAGATTACCTTGTTACCGGGGTCCATTTAAGCATAATAAAAGTAATAGTTTGACTCACCATTGTTCCTCTGTGTTAGAAATGAAGGAGTGTCTACATCTGGTGGGAGAAGTCGGAGGATCGGGGATAATGCTGCCGTCCTCTGGTAGACCCGGGAACAGAAACCTGCCAACGGGAAAGGAGGAATTTTGGAGGAATTATTTGTGATTGAGAAAGATTCTAGATTCAAGTCAACCACTCTTTAAAAGCCAATAAAAAGTAATTGTAATTTTGCTGGTGTCTGTCCATAGAGACGCACTTTATTTTCTTGAAACGATCCGGAGAAGATTGGGTGTTTGATTTGAATTCCACAGGTATTACGAAAACACATTGAAAATCATAAATTCCATTGTGAGCAAGCTTATCTCTCTACAAATCACCTGCTAGATACTATAACAAAAAGGGAAATTATGGGTATTTAAACACATTTGATTCTTAGCCAAACGGTTATGTAGCGCAACTTTACCTGATGTTTGGACTAACAGTTGAATGTAAGTCGTCTCCTGTTTTAATAATACCTGTCCCCGGTGTGTAGGGTTGTTGTGCACTGACCTGACGATGTGGAAGAAGTGGTGCAGATAGGCATGGACCTCCTCCACAGCCTGCTTGATGAGTTTTCGGTTGGAGCCCACATAAGTCATTCTGTACACGGTCACCAGTGTCTCCACGAGCCAGCCCAGCGGGTGCAGGGGAGTCTCGCACGCCTGCCACAGACACACGCAGTGTTTATGTCGGAAGAATAGCCGTTGTCAATGTAATTTATGCTTTTGCAGATCCCAAAGTTTAAAACAAAATTAAAACCACATTTCTGGGTCAATGTATATACATTTTTTGACATCTTTACCATGAACTCCACAAGAATAATGTTATTTTTTATCTAATAAAAAAAGTAAGTAATTATTACATGTTATATAAGATAGGATGTCCCTAGTGTGATAACATGACATACAATGAAGAAGTAATATTTATCAACAAAAATGATGGCAAAACTAGAATAATAACCGTCAAATGTGCAGTGCTTGCATCATCTTTACGGTACTTTCCTACTGTACTGACACAGGCACTTTGAAGCATGCACTATAAGACTTACTTTAGAGAGGTATCGGCGGACATGGTCGTAGTTCGCAGTGGTAACAATTTCTTCATGTTGAGGAATGAGCTCCAGGCTCTCCAGGATCTTACTCTGAGATTTAGTGAGATCTGGACTAGACACAAAAAGACAAAAATAATTTTAAATGTTTTGCCACAGACAAAGACAAAGACCCAAACATCCTGTGTTGTGGAGAAAGTGCTGGGTCAAAATAAAACTGAATGAAAGACATTATTTTCATATTAATACAATATCATTTTTTTTTATTAATCAATATTTTCCTGAGATGTTTTTGCTCACCCTTCGCTATCACTTACATTTGTCTTCTGGTGGTTGTTATGGAAACAGCAATGTTGTCCCAGGCCACGGTCCTCTCTCCGTCTCCGGGGGCGGTGCAGCCCAGACGACTCCAACACTCGTCAAACACACAGAGCCACCGCTGCCCCGCTGGAACCACATACTGCCCCAACGCACTGCGGACACACAAACACCAGGACGTGAGCAAGAAGTACAAGAGCAGCTCTCTCTGGGTATCCCTAAACTTCAGTGTATATCACATATGTATATCATTATCATTAAACAACTTTTTCTACATACAATATGAGAGATGGTTTGTGTACTTTCTACTTTTCATTTAGGTAAACGTAAAAGGACATATCTATAGAAACAAAAGTAAAAATTATACATAAACAAATATAATCAAAACTATTCCATATGTGATATATTTTACACATTTATACTGTAAAATATATGGAAAAATGGGTAGTTCAATGGGTAAGAATCCTGGTACAGTTAAGGAGTGAAACATTGTTAAGCTGAATGCAACAAAATTAATAAATGCTATACAATCTAAGTTGCTCTTACAGTGTGTTGCTTCTCTCTCGGTTCACTGGTTCGCCCGCTGGTGTTTTGGTGTATGTGCCGGTAACTTTGAGTGAAGCCCATTCTCCACTGAATTCACCGTCAAAACAGTCGCCATTCGCCAGCAGCAAGAGACCCTGGAGTGAGAAAAAACAGTTATATCAATTATATATGATCAAGAATTCTCACTTCACGACTGTGTGTATTAGTTTTGTTATTGTCACATTTGTTCTGACCAAAGACCGGAGCACGCTACCTTTCCATTAACGGTCCATTCATCAGAGAACTCTCCATGGAAAGTGGTGTCATCGTCAGACACCAGTAAACCTGAACCCTGGAAAAACAAAGCATCACTGAGTTCGACCTTTTCACTTGTTTCTGTTGAACACTAATAAAATCCCCAGACCAGAAAATGTTTTATATACTGCATTAGTCATCTTACGCTCATCTTGTTTTCCTTGAACGTTCCTTCAAAGTAAAGGCCGTGTTGAGTGACTACAACTGCGTTTCCATGGCGCTGATCCTCCACCCAGATCCCCATGTATTTCTGACCACTGCAGAAAGCACAGGGAAAGTATAGTGTTCGTATTGTCATTGAATTTATTCCAGTAATAACAACCAAAAATAACAATGAAGAACAAAAAAATATTGATCTTTCTAAGAATAGGAGGTTTACAGGCCATGCTGAATCAAAACGTTCTAAGATTTAATCATTAATCTTTACTTTAAAACTACTATCCAACCCCAAATTGATGAGTTGAGCAAAAAGAAAGAAAAAACATTTGTTCTACCACATCACAATCCTATTTTTTTTTCTTTCTTTCTTTTCCCGCCATATGGGGCAGGTTTGAGTGGGAAGAACATGTATATTTTCATTTATTACCATTGTCAACCTATTCAAATGGTAAAACTGGAAGGTCTAAGGATCCGCCCCTTATGGACCAATTATTGCTCTATGTATTTTTTATCGTTGCATTTCCTGTGTTTGTTTGATTCTCTGATCTGTGTTGACAAATCGACAAAAAGTCCTCCAAGATAACTACTGCTGTGATTTAGGGCTATACAAAAATAAATTGAACTGAATCCTTCCGTGATGCTAAAGATTTAAAATCGACTTTTTATCTGATTTTATTCAGCTTCAAATTGTTTTAGACTTAGATCATCTGATATTTTTCTTTCTTTTTTTTCCTTTATTAAAGTCAACAAAACAGACAGACACATCAACATTCAACAAGAACAACAAACAAAGCGTTTACATAACACACTTTACGGAGGAGCGACACGGAAGGGCAGGGGGCTAGACAGATACAAATTGGTTCTTGAGGGCTTAGGTGGTTGTTCATAGTATCGTCACAATCCTATTTAAATGAATGACTCAAGAAACACCGATATGGAGCGGGGTGAACCTGACCATTATTCTTGTCAAAAGGCCTCCAGTTTCTGTAAATTCCTGGGACACCAAGCAGGGACTGGACATTTGAGATCTGTCCAGAGTGGTTCAATTATTTTACAATATTTTTATCTAACAATAAATGGCTTCACACAACCACTAACAATGATTGAGAAAGTGAGTGTGTAATCATTCATAATCTCCAAAACAATGAGATTTCTGCCTGGGCATGTAAACTTCTAGGCACAACTGTATTTGAATATGATATAAACTTTTTCCTTTTCCCATTTCTGTATTGTGATGCACAGTACAATGGAATAGGGAACACTTAAAAACCAGAATGAGAAACACTTTGACAGTACCAGGTGATGTCATCATAGACTCCATATCCCGCCTTCTTGTTGTGATCCCACTGTCCAATGAAAACGCTGGAGGAGGAGCGCGCCAGTCGACCAGAGCTGAGCATCCCGTAACCATGGCGCTGGCCTTCAAAGAAACAGCCCTCGTAAACCTCACCTGCGGCGTACCTAAAAAACACAATTCATACCAGATTATTCTAGGCACTACAGGCAATTCTTATTTTGATTCTTTGCTCAGTTTGCACTAGCATTGTCTAATCATTTTGTGTCCCATTCCAGTTCTGAGGTAAGAGAAGATCAGGCTTAAATATGCAAGTCGAGAAAATGGAACCTGTTGTATATTGTGCACTCACTTGTATTTTCCAAAACCATGGATCTGTCCGTCTTTCCATTGCCCTTGGTAGCAGTCTGCTTTGTTCAACGCCTTGTTTGGCATCAAGCACTCACCATAACTAGAATCAGCACAAGTCGGAATCAATACATTTCTATTATTTGTTGTATTTCTTGTGTAGAGAAGTCCCAATCGTTAGTGTCAGGGAGCATTCAAATCTGGGGATTAATTGCTAGACTGACCCATTTTCCACTCCATTTTTGAAGTTTCCGGTATAAATCTGTCCATCAGGCCATTTCATCGTTCCTCTGCAAAAGTTTAAGAAAAATGAATTATATATGTTCTCTTTCATCTTTAATCTATGGAAAAACACCACTCATTTTGTCAATAGCAACAAGCATAAATATGTAGCCTTGTTCATTCCTACTGCAGTCTATGAAGCTAAATGGGGACATGCTCATGGGTGAAGTTTTCCCCAATTTGCTGTTATACGTTGACACAGACCTCCCGTGGACTCTCCCGTTCTGCCAGTGCCCAGTGTAATATGCGTCTTTGAAGCGGCCCTCTGCGGTGAACGTGTAGCTGGCGGTGCGGGACATCGCCGTAACCCCCGAGCCCTGACCTCCTCCTCCGAGAACCAGGTCCACAGCCGAGTTCAGAGCCCGCAGCCACTTATTCTGTGAACGTCAGGAGAAGAAAAGGCACACAAAAAAGCAATTTTAATAATCAATGAAGGCGGACGTAAAAAAATTATCAGAAATAATATCAGTACATCCAAAGGGTTTTCCAGTTTTACGATAGATAAAAAATTTTTTTATTTATTCTATGAGTTATGTCATATCCTTTGAGATCAGAAATCTTTAGAGTTTTTTTTGTCAGTGGCATAAAATGGTTCAATGTAGCCTGGAGCAATACTGTCATAGTATCAGGATAAATGTACCTTTTCTTCTGGTGTAGATGCCACCAGTGAGAAACTTTCTTCTGGACAAATAATTTTGATGGCATGGCTGTAAAAAGAAAAACAGATTTAAAACTGAAAAGATATTTCAAAACATCACATTACCGTCTGGTTTCCCCTGAATTATTACAGTGTGATTACACTGGGTAACAAAAAAATATATTTTGAAAATAGTCCAGGGTTTTCCAGCTGAATTAGACTAATTTTGATGCTCCGAGTCCGAAAATGACCTTGGTTTTGTTCAATCAGGTCAGGATTTTTTGCTACAGAATAAAAAAAAAAAAAATCTATTTTACGTTAAAAAGAAATTTCTGCGGATCATCAGCTGAGAAACCCTTGACGTTTTTTCCGTTTTCCTCAAGAAATAAAAGTCAACGTATCCAAAGTCATTCCGTTTTTATTTACTCCATCCAATTTGATAAGCAGAATTCATAATATTAGTAAAACAATGAGCGTTACGTGACACAAAATTTTAGAGTTCACTACGAATTTTTTTCGCACACACCACACACGTAAAACGTAGATGTACGTAATCCGTAACACTATGGCTGTATCTCAAAAAGTTGACCTGATAGAGCAAAATGCATGTGATATTCAGACTCAGAACACCAAAATTAGTCTAAATCAGTTAAGAAACCCCTGACCATTTTTTTCAACTTGTGTTATTACTCTAAAGCAACATAGTTTTTGTGGGCCACAAAACCATGAAAATGAGTGAATCATTCAGATAAGTGCAATAAGTCTTTACACAAACCCTTTAGAGAAATGTGTCCTCTGCATTTGACCCATCCTGCAAAGCCACTCGGGCCTGTCAGGAGTCGTCCAGTGGCAATCACTCGGTCGCCACAGGACGACTCCAGAGGAACCGTCTCCAGATGTTTATATTGGTCAGGAGCAGAGCTGCGGTGTTTTATCTACTGTACATATATTTAAGTAGTAAGAGAAATCAAAGCACCTGGAGGAAACCCACACAAACACATGGGTGTGTGTGATTTCCTGTTGTTAATGTATGCTTTTGCAAATATTTCATTGTAATTAAAGCTGATCTAAAAACCAAAAACAAATTCATGTGAACACTAGCAATAGAACCAAACATTTTTGAGAGCCGTTTGATTTTTTACAAATTACAAAGCACTATGTTCATGTTTAGAACGTGTTGAATGAAGTTTATTGAAAACTCACACGCCATTGTTGTTTTCAGTGACTGGTTTGACCCACAGACACGTCAGCAGGTAAATGTGATGAGTGGAAAACTGTGGACAGAGAATTCAGAAGTATTACTCACACACCACAGTATGTTATAGTGGTTTATAAAGTGCAGCTTTCAGTGTTGAAAGAGAAAATAATCCAAAACCACCACAAGTCCCAGACCAGAGTCCCCACACCAGCACTTCCATGTTAGTAACGCCATGCTGAGAAAACGCTGATTTGGTTCGGATTTCTCTTTAATGAAACTCCACTTATTCAATGTAAAACAATGTTTGAAAGAGACATCTTTTTAAATTACATCTAAACGTATTTGAGACTATTCTTTCTAACATTTCTAATCTTAAATTAGGAAGCAGCAAAGTGAAACTAACAAAACAAAGACCAGTCTAAAGCTAGCCACAGTTAAACATGCACCATGTAACATTTTCTAGTCATTGTTTTAACAGTGCTGATTAAATATGGTCACAAACTGGTATTTTTATTTGTCATTACGGCCTAAAAAAGTTATAAAATATGATAGATGGCAATAAATGCATGTTTTTTTTTGTTTGGTTTATGGCAACATAAATCATAACATTGAGATTGATTGACACGAGCAATAAATGTTAAAATCATCCAGCCTTTATGGATTTGTTGCTTTGTCTGGACTGTTCCATAATATGACCGTAACACTTTCTAGGGGTACACCGATCCAGAATTCTACAGATACTAGGAATGTTTTTGTAGTTGTAGTTTGACCGAGTGAAAGTTCTTATGATATCACTAAAGCCAATTTCCTGAACATTATTGTGTTTTAACTGATCCCAAAGTTCTGTCATCACTTGGAGAATACATCCCTGTTAGAAACACAACAGGACCTATTTTGAATAACATTTTCAGTGATTAGACAAAACAAAATGGATATTTACCTTCACCAGAATCAATTGATAGTGAAAGCAAAATAAATCTAATTACAGTGAAAAATGAGTATTTGGTCAATAACAAAAGTTCCTGTCAATACTTTGTCATTGCCAAGAAAGGAATTATAACAGAGCTCAAAGGGTTCTGTAAGTCTTCACAAGGTTCTCATACACTGACGCTGGTATTTTGGCCCATTCCTCCATGCAAATCTCCTCTAGAGGAGTTATGTTTGGGGCCGTTGCTGGGCAACACAGATTGTCAACTCCCTCCAAAGATTTTCAGTTCTCCAAGTGAGAGAACTTGCACAATTGGTGGCTAAATTACAACTACTTTCTTTTCCCCACTGCAGGTACAACAGCTTTAAATAAGTGTTTTAATAGAATCTCTCAAAGAGTCAAATAGTGACTTTACTTTTACAAGAGTCTTTGTGTTGGGAAAATTGACATATACTGTTATTATTGTTATTCTTCTATGTACGGAGAGTAAACCAAGCTTAAATAATACAAGATCAGTATGAATTTGGACTGGAGAGCCTTCTCAGTCCTAAAAAAGTGCTAAAACAGTCCTAAAAACACATTCCAGGCAAAGCAGTAAAATGTTCATGACGCAGCTGGGTGGTAAAAACACTCCACTAGAAAAGTTCCATGTGCACCTTTAAAATACGTGGAATCAACTTCACTATTTTCACGTTATGAGATTTGGTTTTAAAACATCAAACAAACTCAAATAAATGTTAACAAAAGATGTCAACATTTACGCTGCAGTAAAACCTGTGCACCCAGACGCAGGACAAGGCAAAGCTAAAGTCCAGAGACACACACAGTACTTACAAAACTCTTAGAAGGAATTGAGCCCTGAGCGAGAGACAAATCATTTATTCACATTTTTAGAACGTATTCGTGACAGTTTGTGTGTTGTGAGTCTTACTTGTGTGTGGACCAGAGCATCGTTGAACAGAATGAACCAGTGGTTGGAAAAGCGTCCTGCGTTTTGTAAAGTCAGAGTTCTGTGGCTGCTCTCACACACCACACGGCGATGAGGCAAACGAAGCAACTCCTGAAAACACACATCATATCTATAACATGACACATTTTCTCACACTACACAGCAAAACATAATTATTTATGAGGTAAAAATGCTTGAAAGAGTGTTTTTATCTTAATTTGAGTACATTCTCTCATTCCAAGGGAGACATTTAAAGTAGGGCTGCACAATATATCAAAAAATATTGTTATCGCGATATTGGTGCGTGCGATATCCATATAAAAATCATCAACATCAACATTCAAAAAGAAAAAATAATGAAAAAATATATGCATTTGAATGTCATAAATGTTGAGCTTATTTATTGTTTTTTGTCTCTTGCGTTTCAATGCAGATTGCAATTTTAGGTGAAAGACAAAAATATTGCAATAATATCGTTATCAAATATTGTTCTAATTTCCAATATCGTGCAGCCCTAATTTCTCGTATCTTTTTAAAACAAGATAATTTTGCTTGTCCCATTGACAAATCTTGTTTTAAGGCATCCAAAATGGGCTCAAATTCAGATCTACATTTTGCCAAATTTGAGCAGTTTGACCTATTTTGAATCACATTTTGCAGTGATAATAGTAAAGAAAAGCCTGACTGTATTTTAACAAGCATTGGTCTGCAGCACGGCTAATGGGACTTTGAGCTGCTAACCATATGGGACATTCTCACTTGTTAAATTAGCTGTGAGAAAGCATTGGGTCATTAAGTTGTAAAATCAAAGAAGGAGCGCTCACAGTAGTTTTCCCGGAGTGTGTTTTCCAAAAGTTGCACGTCCTTTCTGCCTCTTTTTTCCTTTTTAGCAACGATGACGACAGAGACTCGAACAGACTGCAGCCCTGGTGGAGGCACTGGTACTCTTCATTGAGCTGAGGACACAAGAAATGTTAAGTACACTACAAGGACATGAAACGGGTTGAATTCTGTTTGGAATGATATTTGAAAATGCAATCAGAGCATCCGATTAAAAATGAGAGCCTATAAATGTCTAAATATGTTTTACATAAGCAATTGTTCTTCCACGGTGCTTAAATACGTCTGCTGGACTTCTCGTCTCAGTTTTATCAACTTTATGTGATTAAACCATTTGCCTGCCAGCCAATTTCAGAACAGCTACTCCCATATTGCCAGCCGTTTTTCACAGATTTTTCAAGACCAAGAATATTGTGTGTCTGAAAAAGCAGACAGTCCATTCTGAAATACATTTGTTTCTAGCCGTTTTGTTTTCCAGTAAAACCCCAGTGGAGTAGAGGGAAGTTTTACTGAAAAATTTTGTTAATCAGATTCTAAAAGGTCCCCATAATCAAATGCCAAAATAACTGGAATTTCACAAGCACAGACTCACATCCCTGTTGCTCAAAGCATTTAAATTGGACTTGGCGAGTTATACTGATTTCTCTCCTCACATGTGAATGAACAGCAACCTTTCTATAGATACAGTATTATCTATAGAAAGGTTGCTGTTCATTCACATGTGAGGAGAGAAATCAGTGTAACTCGCCAAGTCCAATTCAAAGCATTGAGATGATTATACACAGAAAGGTCATACATCTGTGTCTAGAGTTTTCATAACATCTCAAAACATAAGTGAAAAATCAAAGAATGTATAGTTTGTGAAAGGGGAAGAAGGCCTTTGACTGTGTTCACTCCACACAAACACAAACAGAGAGAGACTAGAGACCAGAAAAATGCACAATTTGTGAGAAAAGCAAGATGCACCAGTCACTATAGACTTGTCGTCGTAGGTTAATGAGAAGAGATTGATTTCATTAAAAAGTTCTGTCTTACAATATACTCCATGAATGAGACTAAATTCCACCTTAAACCTTAAACCCTGTGCATAATGAAGGCTCACCACATCGTAGCAGGCGGCCAGCTTGAGCAGCAGTCGGCTGTAGTGGTGAAGCTGCTGTAAAGGCCAATACAACAGTGAGACAAGGTCCACCTCATCCTTGTCCGAGTCCGACACACTGAGCTGATGGAGCTCGTCGTGTTTGGAGCCTAAACAGTCGCTGCAGAGACAGAGATGAGAGATAAGTTTATAAAGGCGTTGCGTAATTTCACTCATGCAGGAGCAGGCAGCTGATGACTTACTGACAAGATACAATAGAGCCTATCCATTTGACAATAAATAATTGTTTAAAAAGGAGGGTGAGCTCCCGCCTGGTTTGCTTTAATGCCTAATGTTGTTGTACATCTTGATGAATAGAGAAATGAAATGTTTTATAGAAAGTACCATAGAGTACATGTGTTTGGCCTACACAGTTTCAACCAGATCTAAATAATTCATTTTCAGGGTCTATATTAGTTCCAAGCCAGAAACAATTGTCTTTGGACCTCAGAAGCAAAGAGAAACTGTCACCAGTTACCTGCAGTCTCTCTCCCTGAAACCTGTAAATCAGGTTAGAAATCTTGGGGTAGTCCTGGACACAGAGCTGAATTTTCAGCGGCACATAAATTCAATAACATCAGTGGCTTTTTATCATTTAAAAAACATTTCCAGAATCAAAGGTATTGTGTCTAAACCTGATTTAGAAAGACTTATCCATGCTTTTGTCTCCAGTAGGTTAGACTACTGTAATGGCCTGCTCACAGGTCTCTCCAAACAGGCTGTAAAGCAGCTGCAGTACATCCAAAATGCAGCGGCTCGAGTCCTGACTGGAACCAGGAAGTACGACCACATTAGTCCAGTTCTTAAGTCTCTGCACTGGCTTCCTGTGGCTCAGAGAGTTGATTTTAAAGCAGCTCTACTTGTGTATAAGTCTCTTCATGGCCTCGCACCACAGTATATTCGAGAAATGTTAGCGCCATATGAGCCGGCTAGGACACTGCGGAGCACAGGGACTGGCCTCCTGCTGGTGCCTAGGGTCAGGACTGGACATGGGGAGGCGGCATTTCAAATGTATGCAGCCAGAATTTGGAACAGTCTCCCTGAACTTGTGAGACAGGCCTCGACCCTGGCAATGTTTAAGTCCAGGCTGAAAACTGTCTTATTCAGGTATGCATATGACTAATCTGAAGTATTTATTTTTTAAATGTTCGTAACTTTTAACTTTTTATTACAATATTTTATATGCATATACACTGTTTTTTTGCTTGTGAAGCACTTTGGGTTACACTGTAAAGAATTGTGCTTTATAAATAAATTTGATTGATTTGAAGCCAGGACCTAAAAAGGACTACAATATCTCTGGATGAGTAACACACTAAGGACTCCAGAGATACAGCAGAATACCAAAAGGAGCTTGCTTACCACAGTTTACCAAACACAGACTTCAATTCTTTCTCTGTCAAAATGGATATTCATTAAAATACATGCCCAGATAGAAACTAGACCTACTTTGATAGCTTCTGAAGATTCTGAAATCCACCCATGACCTGAAAATCTCCAACAGCAGAACAATACCTGAAAGAAAGAGGAAAAACTTCTTTTAGATCATTCCAATATTCCTGATTGCTTCTTAACATTAGATACAAAACCATGTCCTACTCTTTAAAGGTGTCCATGAAGTGGTCAGTGTGGGAAACGAGCGGAAGGGAAGTGACATCACAGCTCTGCAGATCGTGCAGGAAGTAGCTGAGGGCGGCAGCGTCTTGTCCAATCAGGAGGTTCAGAGAAAAAGACTTTTCACAAACACAAAAGAAGAGCCGAGTGCACGGGTCGCCGAGACACGGATTCACGCCCTCTGTAGAACACATGAAGAATAATTCGTAGATTAAATAAAGGGATGCCTAAATTCAATTCAGAAGAAAGATCACAACATGCTGTCTTTCACTTATTACAAAACAGTATCTTTTGCAAAGCTGTAAAAAGGAACCCTGCGAGTCACTATTAGACAGTTTGGGCGCAGCACTGAGTGAGGATGGTTCTCTCTGAAAACACTGATTGAAAAGATGAGACAGATAAGTGAAAGCGATAGGACTAAACCAAGCTTAACAGTTGGAAATGTACAAATAAAATCAGTTTAGAAGTTTATGATATTAACAGTTTGAGCACCTCTTGTGCGTAGTGGAGTGAGGAAGATTTTCTTGACGCTGCTTAACCAACAATAGAGCTGTCGTTCCCTTGATGCGAGCTCGTGGATTGCTGAGATGAAGCCCATGATGTTTTGGTCTGCAAGAAGTGCACATGTCTGTCCTCCACTGTGAACGCTGCTGATGTAACCCAGCTACAGACACACAAACACACAAACACACACAGACACAAAAAGGCTTGAATTAAAATGGTTGATAGAAGATATTATTCGTCATATCATTTAGAAGAATGCCCTTTATTCGTGCCACAGTGGGGAAATTTCAGTTTTGATGAATACACATACACATGTACACATCAAGGCATGCAGCAAACATTACCTCTGTGCTCATTTTGTTCCTTCAACATGGCCCTGACAACATTTACTATCATATTTAGAATGTGTGTACATGTATATACATCCAATTCAAGTGTGGCAGTGCAAACCTCCGTGCAGAAAGGCATCAGAGTGGGCCTGACGCTGTAGCTCTCAGATCTGTTGGGAGACCTCTGACACGACCTTGTTCCCTTTGGAGGAGTTGAACATGTTTTCTCCTGCTGCTGCCCACAGTACAGGAGCACGGGCTGCACACAGTCTCCATCGGCCAACATCAGAGAGTGGCTCTGTCCCGCTGAGATGTCCCAAACACGGAACCCCTCAGAGAGCTGCAAAAACAAGCACACAAGTTAAAAGCAGCACTTTTCTAGAGCTGGCTCGAAATCAGCTCGTCTCCATAAAACGTTTGATTGAAGCTCTTCTAATAAACAGTGCTACATTTTAATCATATATCTCATTGAAGAAAAGCATAAGATGCGTCTAAGATTGTACAGAAAATAAGAGAAATGGTGAGTGTGCTTATGGAGGATCCAGTGGTATAAGTGAACTTAGTGACAGAGAGAAGGAGAAATATCTAAGGCCATCTTGACTAGTGTAATTAAAGTCCTTTAATTATATCAAAGAGGGACATACTGATGCTTTTCAACCACGCTGAGTCTAAAAGACCAAACAAGAGTCAAGAGTGCCTTGGATACTTCATTTGAATTTGAAAGTTTAAAAGCAGATGTGACAAACTACAGGCAAAGGGATAGTCTGGAGTAAAACAGGTGATGGATCCCTCTCCATAAAGGGTTCTTTAGGTCGTCTTTAAGTGGCGAGGACCCTGAACTGAACACGGATCACTTACTGTACCTTGGCCTGTTTTGGGACTGTGACCGGACTGTTCACATGACCCAGCTGACCACACATGTTACTGCCCCAGGAGTACACCTAAAACACATCCAGATTAATAAGGAGAAAATAAACATCCAGATTAATGTTTATATATAATGTTTAATTGGAATCACAAAAAAGTATTAGGGGATTTTAACAAAGCTACCTGACAGTGGGCAGTGATGGCCAGTGAATGGTGAGACCCTGCAGCCACTTTAATCACCTCTTCACCAGTCAGAGGTTTGATGCACAGAGGCTGAAGCCTGAGCACAAAGATAAATGAGGTCAATCATATTTAACAGCAGAAGAATCCTAGCATCCTTTAAACGTTATGTGTAATCTGCATCTACAATTGGTGCTTCCAAATTCATTCTGCACTGATTATCATTTATGCATGAGTTATAGCAGCAATTTGGCTGATTTTGAGCAGAGGGGACAGGACAACGGATCTGATAATGGACAGGATGAATGGGGGCAATGTATTGTGAGATTTGGGACAAAAAACTTCTTCCATCAGTGTCAACATTAAAGATGAAACATGGCTGGCATTTAAAGGTCCTGGATCAACCTCGCCAGACCTCATCCCAACAGAAAATGTGTGAAGGAAGGTCAAAGTGTTTCCCAGCGACAGTCCCAAAACATAACTATTGACAAGATCTGCATTGAAGAATGGGACAAAATACCAGTTACATTGTGTGGTAAACTGGTGAGAACCTGCAGGAAATGTTTCACCTCTGTCATTGTCAACAAAGAATACATTACAAAGTGTTAGGTTGACATTTAGTCCAGTTCATTTTTGGTCAAATTTAGCTATAACTACTTATTTTTCACCCCATGATACAATTTTTTTATTTTTATTTTTTTAAATCTTGTGATTTCCTGTTTTTTTTGTACAGTCGGTCACTTGCAGTTGATGAACAGGGCTGAGGTCCGAGGATCTGGAACCGCACACCTGTTCATAAGGCACAAGTAAATCAGAAACACAAAGGCGCCAGATTGTGGGGGCTTTTAAAAAAAACATGTCAAACTGTATTTCAAATCATGATGTGAACATATCCCACAACTAAAGTAACTTAATAGTGAATGCAGTCCTGTCCTCACCTGGCAAGCTGATCCCCATGTCCCAGCTGGCCCTCTGACCCGCGGCCCCAGCTCCACACCTCCGTGTCCAGGCAGGGCAGACCGTCTCCGGCCTCTGACCCCCCCGACCTGTGACCGAAACAGCTCCTGCAGGCACAGAGCTGCCGCCGCAGTGGGGACCCTGAGCACAGCCACATGAGAATGTTATTAAGTGTTCACAAAATGGAGTTTGGATACAGAACACCTATTGTTGGACAAAATAAAATCTGTTCTGACAGAGCTTAGACCAAAACCACATGTTTCATAGGTTACTATATAGATAATTTTTTTTAAAACAACTTGGTTCTCGAGTTAGGTACTAGAACAATCAATCAAGTATCAAAACTAGATGCTCAATACAGAAAATGTAACACTGAAAAAAATAGGACAAAAAGTAAGATTCTCAGAACTAGAATAAAACCTGGTAATACCATTTTTTATTGTTTTAGTTTATGTTAAAAAATAGCAGCTCCTCCAATTTTTATTCTATTTTTCTGAATGTCACTGCAGTATCAAAATTTGTTTCAAGTCCATTTCTTAGGATTGGAAGAGAGTTTGCCCTTTCAGTACATGCGACAACACTGCTTTTCTCAATTGCAGAAGCGCATAACCCACACATGCTTGGGTTTACCTTCACCTGCACTCACCATGAGAGGGCGCTCCAGGCAGCGAGCGTCTCCTGATCTGTGGTTTGTCTCTGCTGTGAGACAGACTGGAGCTGCTCTCCACACACACAGACTGACTCTGCTCCCGGAGGCACAGGCGCACATCGTCTATGCCCACTGGGGAGGACGAGTACGGCCCAAAGCTGCTCAAAAACATATGTATTTTTAATTGTTTTACTGTTTCACAAATGAAGTACATTCTACAACTTCCAGACAGGTTTTAACTCACTGGTTTGTTTGACTTTTAGGGGGGGATTCGTCTTTGTAGCTGGAAGAGTACAGCTCTGAAGATGGTGTCGAAGAGGCGCAGCTGTCAACTGGAGAGCAAAGGAACGGAAATCCACGTTAGAGCAAAGACAATCAATAAAATATTTAAGATGTTAAGAACAAAGTCAAAAGTAAACAATGATGCAATGAGGAGTGAATCTGAAGGGGTATGAAATATGAACCACTATTCCCTCCACAAATAAAGATGCAGTATTGAGGAAAATAAGTTCTGAAAGTCTGAGGAGATTGCGCAAGAATCAAACAGCAATTCATCACTTCACAGAACTCGGGATTTCACAGACAACAACACACTTCTTTCTTATATGAACGGACAATGTTTGAATCATGTGGTTAGCTTCTACAAGGGACTGTGCTTATGAGGCGGTATGTTTTAGATCGTGATGTTAAATCTGTGTTGTCTGGATCGACCACTCGTGATAACTGGAATTTCTCAAAGTCGAATAATTATGAAGTAAATATGTGGTCAACTAATTTCTGAATATAAGTATTATAAATCCATGTAATTAAAACCATACTGAGGAATTGCAATTGCCAAAAACAATGCAAAAATTATGTTTTAAAAGTATGTAAAAGATTAATTTTTGTATACTTTTTTAAAAAAATTCAAGAGTTTACGAGCAGTTGCAATTAATTTCTCAAGGGAGAATTGGAATTTCTCTTTTAAAAGAATACATATTTGCCCGTGCAATGGAAAAGTCTTGTTCAAAGGCAGTCAGAATTTACTCTGTTCAAGATTAATAATTTCTATCTAAAGCTATTGATTTTTCTTCACATTAGTCCAGTCCTCAGGTCCCTGCACTGGCTTCCTGTGGCTCAGAGAATAGACTTTAAAACAGCTCTGCTTGTGTACAAATCTCTCCATGGCCTCGCACCAAAATATATTAGTGACATGTTAGTCCCATATGAACCAGCCCGGACTCTGAGGAGCTCAGGGACTGGACTCCTGTTAGTGCCCAGAGTCAGAACTAAACATGGGGAGGCTGCTTTTCAGATTCATGCTGCTAGAATCTAGAACAATCTTCCTGAAGATGTGAGACAGGCCTCCTCTCTGACTTAAAACCAGGTTAAAAACAGTCCTGTTTAGCTGTGCATACAACTGAGGGATTACATATTTTTATATATTATTAGTATTAGATAGCAATATGGCCTACGTGCAGGACTGTACAAGGACTCTACAAGGACTCCATGTTATGACTATGATTTGACTGTCTCTTTGTGACACGTATGTCTTTCGATGTGTGACGTGACAATGACTATATAAACTGTGTACTGCCTTTATTCTGTCTGAGGAAAAGAAACAGAGTAAACCAGTGGAACTTGAGAGCAACATAAATAAACTTCCAGAGTTTGGCACACCACGATCCGTCTCTGTCTGCTTAAATCCTAACAGATTTGGTGGAGAATGCGCGGCTCGGTTTGTGCCATTCTCTGGATTGTTTTGAGGGAGCTTGCTCTGTTTCTTTTCCTCTGCGTGAGAGATCGGCATGCTGTGTCTGGGAGCGGAGATTCCAGCAGGCTGGAAGAGCTGTTCCTGGATGCTTCTTGTCGCTTCTGTCACTTTTGTTTTTTTTAAATTGAAGATTCCGACGCGGAAAAGAGTTGGCAGACCTCTCGGACAGCCCGTGCGCACCTCTTTGACAAGAATAAGGTAAGCAGACACCTTTTTAAATGTAAAGTCTGCATAATTGGATACTAGCTAAATTTGGGTGTGTTTCTGAGGTCTGTCGAACTCTCTAAATTGTGTTCAAATAAGTGTTGGCCATTAAAGTGAATAGGATCCATAAAGTGAAAAGTGTTGGCCATTAAAGTGAATAGGATCCATAAAGTGAAAAGTGTTGGCCATTAATAGGATCCATAAAGTGAAAAGTGTTGGCCATTAAAGTGAAAAGGATCCATAAAGTGAAAAGTGTTGGCCATTAAAGTGAGGATCCATAAGTGAAAAGTGTTGGCCATAAGTGTTGGATCCAAAAGTGAAACCATGGTGTAAACATAAAAGTCATTATAAAAAGGGAAACGTGTTAAGGAGGCCTTTGTTACAAAAGCGTTGAAATTGACGAATTTCAGGCTGATAAATGACAAAAGTAAAGAAGCAACAATATTTCAGTGATCACGGTTTAAATTACATACAGAAAAGGGAGTTTTTGTTTTTTGGAGTGAACAGAGTTCACCGGAGAATACAGAGTTTTATCTAAAGTTGAGCTATGAGAGCTTTCGTGAGTTATTTACATTTTTTGCCGAGTTTTATCTACAGTTAAGCTATGAGAGGGCTGTATCCAACAGTTGTTTTTGTTTTTTAGAAAGAGATTTTAAGTTTAAATTAGTTTGCTACCTCGATAAAATAGAAGCGTAAACGTCAAAGACAAGAGTGCCTTTTGTTACAAGTGTGGAAAGTGATCACTTCTAGATTTGGATGACAAAAGTATAAAGAACATCAGTTATATTCGCTTAACAAAGTAATCTTGAAAGTTATTCTTCTGTATCTTTCTGCCTGTGTGTGCGCGTCTGTGTGAAAGGAACCCCCCCGCCCTCGCTGCTGCTGAGCTGCTGCTCTGATTTAAAGGGGAGCTACTGCTTTAGGAATTTGGCTTTTCATAGTAGTTATTCCGTTAAATTTGCTAAATTTGCCATTTGAACATTGTGTTAGACACAGTTAAACGTTTTTAAACACCATTAGGGAATAGAAGTTTTGAATTAGTATGTTTTTGAAACCCAAAGATTAGTACAAAAAGCTTTGCTTTTCTTTTTAAATCTGCTGCTTATTTTGTGAGTCCATTATTGTATCTCTGATATATTTCATAGCTGTTTGTGAGAATTTTTTCATGTATTTTTTATTTTAGTTACAAAAGCCGTTTTTCAAACATTTAAATTAGAATCTGTTAAAAGTGATTAATGATTGTAGACTTCGTCTAAAAAAGAAAGAGAGAATTAGGCTGTAAAAGTATTATATTATTAAGTTAAACTACCCAATTCACCCAATTCACATTCAAGCGGTGACTTTTGTTTTTGTTTTGACTACACGCGTGACCTTGCTGCTGCTCAGAGACATGAGGAGGCAGCTCCGACGCACAATTGAGTTTTATTGAACCAAATCCAGTGTAGCTGGAGCTAAATCTTTTGTTTGATTTCAAGTTTTGTTTTAAATGTTTTTACAAATTAATGTTCATTTTTATAGAGATTTTTCATAATTTCATTTCATGGCGTGTTTCAAGAAACCCAAGGACGCATAGATAATTAATCACACAGTACAAAAGTATATAATACATGTTTTAAAGTTTAAAAGGTTGTTTGTTTTGAGTATAATTGTTGTTTTGATAACTTCTTTAGTTTCTGGTTTTAAAATGTCATCATTAGTAAGAGAATAAGTAATCTTTATTTACATAGCGCTTGGGAAAACCCAGAGCGCTCAAATTGTTTTGACTTCAGAGAGAAAAACAATCTCATTCGCATACTGATATCTATTGTTTTTTTAAATTGGCTGTTTCAAGGATTGTTTTTCAGACTCTGGCACACTGTGGGAGGGGTCACTGCTGGACACTGGACAGCGCAAAGCCCACCCAGCCACAGGTCACAGATCAAAGAGCAAAGGAAAATGCCACCTCCTTGCCCCTCCCCACGCCACTGCAGAACTGAGTGGGTGTGAGAGAGACCGGGGCCATGAAAGAGAGGTATCTGGAGACGTGATGGGTGGAGCGTCAGGTAGAGACCTAGAGGGAGTTGAAAGTGTGTCTACGTGGTTTGCATCACCACAGTGTGACCTTTGACACCTACAGGTGGTTCGTGGAGTCTTGAGAAACAACCCCAAAATTCACATACACACACACACACACACACACACATACACTCACACATTCACATTTACATATAGATACATGAAAAAGCAGAACATGAGAAAAAAGCATTTTAAAAGTTTACTCCAATGTAAACACATATTTTTAATTGTCTATCACTTGAATCAGTATTTTTTGAGACCAGAAATGTTCATTTGAATTCTATATTGTCATGGACTTAATTGACCTCTGTCCTGACACTTTTGATGTTTTGATTTTGTACTGTGTGAAGTAATTACATTGATTAGAATTAGATCTGATAAAAACACAAATTAGAGAAGTAAACTGCGCTTGCTTTTGTCTGAGGGACATTAGCAACAGCATGAATAGAAATTGTGTTAAAGTAGAATCAAAGTGACTTAACCATAGAAAGTAACTATTGCATAACAAGCTGTGTACAGGAACTGTGACACTGCACCATTGACAAGAAGTGCATCGCAAATGACCTGATGTGCTTCAAGTGAAAAGACTGTATCTGGAGATCCTGATGTGCATCTGGAGACCAGAACCAGAACCATGGCTTGGACCCTACTGATGTCCAAGATGACCTGACCTGATGACGACTGAGAGTCACCCTCAGGGGACCCTGAGGACCCTGAGGACCTGAGGATCTGAGAGAGAGAAAACTGGGGAGTGATGTTTATATTATTGAAATAATGCCATTGATGAGTGCTAAATGAGAGAGATACTCATGATTCTTTCTTTTGTTTTTGTTTGTCCCTAGCTTCTGGACATCTGATGATCTATTGGACACAGCCATTTGCAGAACAAGAACCAGCCAATGAAAACGTCTATTGCCGATGCTATTGCTACAACCAGAACCTGTGACCAAATGCAATATACATGTTAAGTATTCAGACATCTGACAGAGAAAAACTTTGAAAATGATAAAGTATAAGTATTGTAGCGTTTTAGTAGATGTTAAATAGTAGTAAAAGAGTAGAATTTGACTTCCTTTGTTTTTCATAAACACATTTCCACATAAGAGTTAAAATAGTACCCTACAATGTTATCCTTTTGATAGATCAGCTAAAATATTAGAATCAGAGTTATGTTACAGCCACTAAAAGTGACAGAAGTCACAAATTAGGAATATGCCTTTGCTCAAACTGCAGCCAAACTTTGGAGTCACAATAGTGTAAAAATAGAAATAGATAAATGCATCAACCATAGATGCTTTAAAAAATAGAGAATATTTGTAGCCAGTACTAATATCAAATGGTAAAGGGACCATTTCACAAGCATTTACTTCAAAAGTAGATAAAGTTAATTACAGTTTATGTACAGTTTTATTAGATACTTGCCAAATTCACTTGTGTTCACACATGAGTGAATGTTGACTATGCAAAAAGTCCATATGAGTGTAGCCTAGATTAATGCCTAGATCGATGAGATAGATTAGAACCAACAGAGATTTAAAAGCATTTTGATGTATTGGGGTGTAGCCCAAAAACACAATAGTAGATATTTAGATATCTTTGAGAAGTTTAAAAAGCTGTAGATTCATCAGCACAGATTAGAATCAGAATTCAAACAGCATTGTAGAATAACTGACCCCAACCCCAAACATAATTAGCTACTATTAGGATAATACTAATTTGATTAATGATGTACATTCATCCCAAACTGCCTGACAATAATATCTTTAGATAATAAAAAGTAATAAATCATTGACCACTATAGAAGTGTAAATGTTGACCATTTGCCTTACTGTGTTCACAGTTTTATTCCTGAGAATGAGAATAGAGATGGAGCAAAATCCCACTGATAATATGCCACTGATAATGAGAGTGTAAAACTACAGAGAGATTTATTAGATTAAAATGTATGTTTAAGAATATGGCTCAATAGAAGCAAATATGCAAACATATTTGTAAATAGATTAGAATAGTTTTAAACTATAGTGAATAGAGAGTAAAGTACACAGTCTAAGATTAAAAAGTGAAAATAATACAGTGAAATAAGTGAAGTGTAGTGTAAACAATTAGCATTAGAATAAAAGTATAGAGTAATAAAAGTGAAATTAGCTTCAAATTTGAGACTCAGCTCGTTTTTGTCTGTGTTTTGACTGAATCTGCTGAGTTCTACTGTGTCCAATAGTTTTTGTTTGTTTTTTATTTTTGTTTGTTTTTATTTTTGATTTGTTTGTTTGTTTTTGTTTGTTTGTTTTTTCCCAGGATAGAGGATAAAATCCAC